>CM042170.1:2261461-2263961 GCA_023376005.1 Doryteuthis pealeii
AGCGTCGCCACAGACCAAAACTGCTACTTCCCCGTATCATTGCCATCAGCAGCAGCGAATCTGGGTACCCAACGAAGGGCCATAACTCTAATTACCTTTTCAGTTATAAAAATTTTTTAAATTGATCTTAACGGAATATCAACCTGTCTAGGTTCATTCTAGGGAATCATGTTCATTTTTTTAAAGCTTTACTCTTCTTAAAAATTGACCTTGTGTCACATCAAGTTTTTGGCGGAGGGTTGCTTGGTTACTATTTCTCTGAAGAAGGCCGGAGAGCACATCGGCTGAAACGTTGTGCAGATAATAATAAAGATGAGGACATATTATGAGGGCATGATAGTTTGAATAATCCAAATAATACAAAGATGGTCGGTTGTTTTGTTATTTTAGGGCATACTAAACCCTGTCCCAGCCCCCACAAATATATATATATATATATATATATACATATATATATATATATTATAATATATAATATGCTTGAAGCATTGTTAAGTATGTTATAATATATTAATATTTTGAAGGCCAGTACAATACGTATGAAAAATAAAAACAAAAAGATGTTATTTTTGTCTTATCGATTTCGAAGCATAAACTTCAGCATCAGAGTTTCGTATCAGAAACATGATACGACACTCTGATACGAAACTCTGATGCTGAAGTTTATGCTTCGAAATCGATAAGACAAAAATAACATCTTTTTGTTTTTATTTTTCATACGCATTGTACTGGCCTTCAAAATATTAATATATTATAACATACTTAACAATGCTTCAAGCAAATTACCAATTACTTTTACTATAATATATATATATATATATATATATATATATATATATATTATATATATATATATATATATAGGGTGATCCAAAAACAGACTTTTTTAAAGCCAAGCCTGTTTTTTTTTGGGGGGGGGTCACCCTGGATATAGATAGATAGATAGATAGATAGATAGATGACAAAAAATAGGCCTGACTTGCAAAAAAAGTCTGTTTTTGGGATCACCCTTTATATATTTACCTACATCTCAACATGATCAGGATGTGACACAACGTCAATTCCTTGAACAGAGTTTATCCGGTCTGATTTAAGAGTTTTCCTTCTCCTAGACTGAGTTAAAGAGTCTAGCCAACGTTAAAGAACCCAGCCTACTATACTATTCAACCATAGGGGGAGGGAGAGTAGTTGAATGTATACCTTTCCCAAGAGTATTAGCAATGTGTGAAATACAAACAGCCTCATCTAGGATTTGAACTCGGGTAGACGAGCTGGTATGATATACAAAAACTGCCTCATGTCTACAAAAATATATCGACTAAAATGGTGATTTTGTAGAAATATAGATATATGTTGAAACCTTAGAATAATGTAAACATCATTTCCTACCACTCTAACCGTTACACCACGCGTCTCCTCTAATATAGCATACTCAAAAATTGATATATACATTTATATATTTACCAACCCCTCCGCACGAGCAGGATGCGACACAAGGTCAATTTCTTAAGCGGGGTATAACTGGTTTGAATTCAGAGTTTTCCTTCTCCTAGTCCGGTTACTTAACCATGGCTAAAGAGCACAGTCTTCCCTGCTATTTACCCATAGATGGAAGGAGAATTGGATTCATACCTTTCCTAATGATATTAGTGCTATGTGAAATGGGAACAGCTTCATCCAGGAATTGAACTCGGGTCGACGAGTCCATTTCCGACGACTCTAACCATTATACCACACGCCTCGAAAGTTGTTATAATTCTATGAATTACCTTTAGTCCACGTCTGTGCCTTTTGTTCCTATAAAGGCCTCAAGTAGTCGTTTCTAATGGAGACACATTTCAAAAATTAATAGTCTTTTTAAAATTATAGCCGTCGTGTATCTAGGGGGAAATTATTGACAAGTGTTCAGTAGGAGACAGAAAATAGAGTCCGAAGGGTTTTTTTGTCGCATTCCACTAATTCCAAGAATCAGATTTAACATTAAAGATATCAGTTGAAGTGTCGAATTATGTGGATATAATACTGTAAGTCGTACTTGAAGTTATATCGTCAAAATTCCCTTTCTTGATTGTCAGTTTCCTTTAAGATCTATCCAACATATGCGCATGTCTGTGCCCCGGTCTATGTTGTTGAGTATGTACACTTGAGAGTTTTATCATTTATATATATATATATATATATATATATATATATATATATATATGACAGTCGGGTTTCGAATCACGCACAAGGCGGTCTTCCTATCTATAGCTCTGCGGTTGAGGCCTAATAGGCTGAAATGTACATAAAGAGATTGATTTTTCTCGATTTGTTTAGCCTTACATTTAAATTGGTATGCCGCCTAATTAATTAATTATTAATTAACTAACTTTTAAAATTAGGTACGACATCAATTAAGCACATATTCTCTCGGCTAAAAAAAAAGCCATATCATAAACACATCGCTGTGTATTTACTTTATATATATATATATATATATATATATTATATATATATATAT
>CM042170.1:2271461-2276461 GCA_023376005.1 Doryteuthis pealeii
AGTTAACCATAAGTCCAAAAAGAGTGTGGTAGTCAGTGAGAATCGAACTCATAAACACAAGACTGCTAACCTAACTCGTCAACCAATACACTATGCTAAGCACCCACCTTGGTTAACCATTAGGTTAAATGTATGTGGTAGCTAGTGAGAATCGAACTCATGGACACTAGACTGTAAACCCAACTCGTCACCCATTACACTATACTAGGGGCCCACCTTAGTTAACCATTAGACTAAAAGAGTGTGGTAGCCGGTGAGAATCGAACTCATGGACACTAGACAGCTAAACCTAACTCGTCAACCATAACATTATGCTAAGCACCCACCCGATTAGGTCAAATGTATGTTGTAGTGAGAATGGAGGTCACTAACATGTGTCTGTTAACCTAGCTCGTTAATCGTTACACAACGCTCGTCGCACTTGTCTCACATTAGTAGATTATTATCACATCCAAGTTGAGTTGAGTGTTATTGATTAGTGGATGCTGATCGATATTGTAACGCATTCTTTTTCGATTCCACCTGATTACATTAATTACATTTGATCAATTCTGCAATGGTGAACGCATCTCAAACAAGAAGAAATATCTACAAAAACATTTACACCAAGATACAACACGAGATACAAGTGGCGTGTCAATTCAACATCTTATGCAATATAACCAAGTGACAAATTCTTCTGACAACCAACTCAATATATATATATATATATATATATATATATATATATATGAGAAGTAAAAACACAAACGATGTGTTTTTGATATGTCTTTTTTTAGCCGACAATTTTTTTTTGGGGGGGGGGAGAATATGTGCTTAATTGAACTCGTACCTAATTTTGGAAGTTAATTAATTGATAATTAATTAATTAGGGCGGCATATCTATTCAAATGTAAGGCTTTTCTCGATTTGTTTAGCCTTGAATTTGAATAGATATGCCCGCCTAATTAATTGATTATCAATTAATTAACTTCCAAAATTAGGTACGACTTCAATTAAGCACATATTCTCCCAATATATATATATATATATAAATATATGCGTATTTTATGTTAAAAATAAAATTTATTTTATTTTAAAAAAATTATAAGCATTTTTATCATTAAAAAACTCAAAAGAGTTTGCAGTAAAAGTGTATATAAATATAAAAAACTTCAGGAAAATGTTCCGGCTACAAAAGAAAGTGTATATATATATAATAATATATATATATATATATATATATATATATATATACCAACTCCTCTGCATGAGCAGGATGTGACATGAGGTCAATTTCTTAAGCAGAGTTTAACATGTATGAATTTACATTTTAGCCATCTCCTAGACTGGTTACCCAGCCAAGGTTAAAGAGCCCATTCCGTTCTACCATTTACCCATACTGGAGAGAGCTGTTGGATGCGTACCTTTCCCAAAGGTATTAGCGCTAAATGAAATGCAAACAGCCACGTCCAAGATCTGAACACAAAAGATGGACTAGACGCGTGGTGTCTCTGTCCATTAAGTAGAGGGCTTTGCCCCCCTCCCCCCAACTATCAGTAAGGGATTCTCATATTCTTTATGGACTCTTTCTCACTCCCAAAGGACTTTTTTCCTGTCTGTTTTGTATCTTGTCGTTTATGTCAAACTCCACATGCTCAGACAATAAAGTCTGTATTTGTTGTCATATGTACCTCTTTGTTCGGATTTATTTATGTATATATTCACCTACGTTGAAAGGTTATTCTGAACTTTCTAACATATTATAAGAACCACACATTCACATCTTATACTTGTTTTAGTTCTCTTAATAATTGACCTTGTGTCACATCCTGACCGTGGCGGTGGGTGTTTGATAAATACATACTTATCTTTATTTTACGCTGACCTCAAGTGTACAAGGTCCATATCTATTAGTCTATAGTTCAACAAATATTCCCTCGTTTGTCGCTTCTCTTGTTCGGAATAGCGTTCGATGTTAGCATTTCAATTATAGCTTGATAGCAGTCTGGACATACTGACAGTAAATGTCTTCTGCCCGATTGCCAAATGGGGTAAGGTTTTCACCTTTTATTGTCAAATATTCAAGTGATAATGACTGTCGTACAAGTATGGTGCTGCATTTCTGGCTGGCTGGCTCAACATCGAGGTGAACATAATGACGATTCTGCCACTAAGTCCGTCTGCAAAATTGGTCAAAGAATCTTTGAGTAGAAAATTACCTTTAACACGACAGCGTCGCTCATTACAGTGGAGCTCTTCAATAAAAGCCCGCCATTTTGACAAATCATTTTGCAATGGTGGATATTTACGCGGCCTTTTCGCGGTTCTACATTATACAACGAACAGTGAGACACACAGACAGGCAGACACATATATAATGACCAATCAGGTAACTGTATCCGAGTAAATGTCCGTGATAGTACTTATAGTACTTCAGTTGCCTTTTTTATTCAATTCTTGTAGATAGATGGACAAACATATAACGTATATATATATATATACAAACAACCACAGTGGGAAACATGTCAAACACCCTGCACTGTTAAACACTCCCTCGTAGAATGGGGAGCTTTCTTTCTCATCAGAAAATACTTTTTTAAAGAAAATCTTATTATGATGGAGATTCGGTGTCTGTCCGAAACTACGTCACTGCTTACGTCAATACCCTCAGGAATTGCGAAGGCTTATCACGGGTACTTAAAAACGCTTTTTTTTTCAACGCAAATCTTATTATAATGGAGATTCGGTGTCCGAAACTACGTCACTGCTAACGTCACAATGCCCTCAGGAATTGCGTCATTCAAACACCCTGCTGGTAGTCTTGAACAATTGTGTTACATCCTCTCTCTCTCTCTCTCTCTCTCTCTCTCTCTCTCTCTCTCTCTCTCTCTCTCTCTCTCTTTTCTCTCTCTCTCTCTCTCTCTCTCTAGTTAGGGTAGTGTGGACATGGTGTCAACCGCAATAGACAGACAGACAGACAGAGAGAGACAGAGAGAGAGAGAGAGAGAGACAGAGAGAGAAAAGAGAGAGAGAAGAATGAATGTATTGATGAGGCAGTTCCGTTTCGATATATAACCTCTGACCTTTCATTTCAGTTTTTAGCCGTCGAGAAATCCGCTCTTTATATTTTCTTGTCAGAAAATCGCAACAAGGAAAATTTTCTAGTTTTGACGAAAAGTATAATAACAGGAAAACAGTACTTGCTTACATAACTCAGTGGTTAGAGGCAAGTGATAGGGACCGATAGGTCAAATTGAAAGAAAACGAAAAGATAGTCAAATACTTGGACCTTACCGGAGAACTAAAAAAACTTTGGGACATGTATATATACACACACACACACACACACACACACAACACATATATATATATATAAACCGTCAAGAGAATTGGCCCCGAAACGGTTTGCACACTTTCTCTTCTTATGAGCCTATTTCAGTTGTAAACATCGTTTGTTTTTTCATTATATCTTATTCATACTGTCGGATTAATTTCCATTTTATTTTCACATAATTGTCCATGAAAAAACTTTACATTTGAATGTTTACCCCTTTTTGATGATATCCATTAACACCACGGATTTACCTGTAAATGTGGGCTACTTATTTTACAGTTGGATTGTATTACAATAATTTTGATATTCTATATACACTTTTTATACATATTTTACACTTTTCTATAACTTTACATCAGACTTTTTGAGTCTTATTTTATTACTATAATGCTTCTGATTATTTTCAAAATTGAAAATGAGATTCATTTTATTTTTAAAAAAATTCATTTTATTTTAAAATAAAATTCATATTATTTTTAATACAGACAGCACAATTTTATTTTTTTTTTATTAATTCCAACGTTTGACTAGCAGCGTTCTGTTTTTACTAACGGTCTTTTTCCCGTCTTATTTTTGTTGATGACCGACCCACGTGCGGTTGATACATTATAATGCAATAGGGTCCTCATATTAGTTGAGGATGGGCCTGGTGTTGCTTTTTAAACCGTCAAGAGAATTGGGCCCCGAAACGGTTTGCACACTTTCTCTTCTGATGAGCCTATTTCAGTTGTAAACATCGTTTGTTTTTTCATTATATCTTATTCACATATATATATATTATATATATATATATATATATATATATATATATATAGGTATTTCTTTATAGAAGAAAGAAAATAAAGTGCCCGACTTCAGTGGTAAGGGCTACATGTATTTGTTATGGTAAACTATGCATTTAAAAGGCATTTGTTACCATAGGTCTCAAAGCAATACATTAGTCACTTATCCTCAAGACAGAACGCCTGGCCAAGATCGCATATGCACCGTTGACTCCATGTCCACGCTACATTCACTTAGTTATAATTCCTCTATCTGTGATATTGAGCACTGTTTACTCATAAATATAGCACACATGATCTCTCTCTCTCTCTCTCTCTCTCTCTCTCTCTCTCTCTCTTCTCTCTCTCTCCACACACACACACACACACACACACACACACATACACACACAGACACACACACACACACACACACACACACACACACACACACATGAGAACGTCTACAATACCCAGAAGAGTCTTAGAGAACTGAGGAGACTGAGTTGTCACTCAGTCTCCTCAAGTGAAAAACCACCGTCTAACGCTTGTGTGAACAATTCGCAAGGAATGATATAATAAAACAATTGCAAATGAATTGTCTGTCTTGGAATTGAATGGGCTGAAAGATAGTTCCAGGAAAAATCATCCAGAAAAAAGTAAAATTGTCATCAATTTTTCTGAAATTTTTTGTAAATGTGGACTATGTTAACGTTAGATAATCCCCAAAATTTGAGCTTCCAATTCCAATTAATTTTTTTTAAATAATATTTTTAAAAGAACAAATAAAGAAGAATGGCGGAAGAAGAATGAAAGAAGAAAAAGAAGAATATTAATGAAAGAAGAAGAAGAATGAAAGAAGAATGAAAGAAGAAAAAGAAGAAGATTAATGAAAAAGAAAAAGAAGAATGAAAGAAGAAAAT
>CM042170.1:2281461-2303961 GCA_023376005.1 Doryteuthis pealeii
ATTCTTTTCTTCCAACCCCTTTTCTTCATCTGTACCCCTTCTTTCTTTCTTTCTTTCTTTCTTTCTTTCTTTCTTTTTACTCCCCTTTCCACTTTCTTCATCTACATCTCTTTCTTTCTTTTTCTTTTCCTTTTCTCTCTCACCCCCCCCAATTTCTTCATCTGCACCCCTTTCTTTCTTTCTTTCTTTCTTTCTTTTTTCTTTCTTTCTTCTCTCATTTTATTTTCTTTTTTTTCTGCTCTTCTTTCTTTCTTTCTTTCTTTCTTTTACTCCCCTTTCCACTTTCTTCATCTACATCTCTTTCTTTCTTCTTTTCCTTTTCTCTCTCGCACCCCCTCCCTCCCTTATCTTCATCTGCACCCTTTCTTTCTTTCTTTCTTTCTTTCTTCTCTCATTTTTATTTTCTTTTTTTCTGCTCTTCTTTCTTTCTTTCTTTCTTTCTTTTTACTCCCCTTTCCACTTTCTTCATCTACATCTCTTTCTTTCTTTCTTTTCCTTTTCTCTCTCGCCCCCCCCCCCTTATCTTCATCTGCACCCTTCTTTCTTTCTTTCTTTCTTCTCTCATTTTTATTTCTTTTTTTCTGCTCTTCTTTCTTTCTTTCTTTCTTTCTTTTTACTCCCCTTTCCACTTTCTTCATCTACATCTCTTTCTTTCTTTCTTTTCCTTTTCTCTCTCAACCCCCCCCCCATTTCTTCATCTGCACCTCTTTCTTTCTTTCTTTCTTTCTTCTCTCATTTTATTTTCTTTTTTCTACTCTTCTTTCTTTCTTTCTTTCTTCTTTCTTTCTTTTAACTCCCCTTTCCACTTTCTTCATCTACATCTCTTTCTTTCTTTTCTTTTCCTTTTCTCTCTCGCACCTCCTCCCCCCCTTATCTTCATCTACTCCCGATTCTCGCAGTCTTTTATTCATCCCTTCTTTTTACGTGCACTTCACTCCTCCTACAAATCCCATCATAGACTTAATTTCTATTACACATATAATCCTTCTACTGCAAAATGTTAGCGTAATACACCAATATCGGCGGCGGGGGAGGGCGGCGGCGTCGCAGTCGGTGGCGGCAGCGGCGGCGGCGGAGTCGGCATCGGCGGCAGGAGATAGGAGATCAGACATTGAATCCTTATAATGCTATAAAGAACTGAACAAAATCACGCCATTATTCACTCGGCTAAATATCAAAAATCCAAGACAGTGCGATCATCCTAATTTGACGAGCATCCTTTCTTATATCTCTTTCATATTTACCAAGATTAACTTCCACCCACCCACCCCCAGAAATACCATGGTGCATTTTGTCATTTAAGAAGGTAATCTAAACGTTAACTACATAAATGCGAGTAACCTCCCCTTGTTTCTTTCACTCTGAGGAAGACGTGTGTTTTGTTTTGTAAAAACACGGAATTTTCGACAAATTGGGTAAACCTATACTTTTCTAATATACAGGTAAGTAAAAAGTAAAGTCGACGGGGCGGCCTAATGTTGGTATCAGCCAGTAAGCGAGGGGGTATATCCCCTTTTCAATAGCGATAGACCATGGAGATTGTTTTAGCATCTGAGTTGGAGCGCCACACCTACCATCTACTCCTTACTTTACCGCACAGATCCCTGTGCTACTCATACGCTGAGTTGGCGAGGACCGGTATCGAACTAGGAACCTTGTGGTTTCTAGCCGAACGCTCTACCGACGGAGCTAACCCGGCCCCTTAGTACTCTCATAGAAATATTAACATCTTTTTTTTTAAATCACCTGTGTGAGAGTCTAAGCATATGTTGACAGGGGTGGTGAACATGTGGAGACTGTTTGAAAATATATTAAAGGTATTCCTATAAGAGTGTTAACATTTTTAAATCGATTTAAAAAAAGATTTTAATATTTCAGAGTGAAAGAAACAGGGGGGGGTACTCTCATTTATGTAGCTAATGTTCAGATTACCAGCACAGAGCATCTTTGTGTGCGTAATTCCTATCTAATCTTTTCTCGTTTAAGTCCAAGTGGTGCCACTCTTTAGTAGTACTGACACGGCTATAACTTGTAAGCATCCCAGTTTTCCGTATGTCAACAGCAGTTCATACCTTTCCTATGCATACATAGATATCACCGTGGTCTGTGTCCAGTTGCTTTGGCCCTGGACCGTTTAAGTAATTAACAGCGTTGATCCCAGGGGGCTATCCCCCTAGGCAACACCTGCCCCCTTGATCTAAAGGGGCAGGGCTGAGTTTATTGCCCAGTGCCCGAGGCGCTCCCTTGAGGGGGAATGCCGACGGGATCAACGCATTTTTGCACCTGCCATGAGTCTCGGCTCGTGGCTGGGCCCACATTAAAAAGACCTTGTGTCACACCCGCCTATGTTGGATGCGAGGTAAATAATTACATTGATATCGCTTTTTGCAGATGAGATATTGCTGCCGAGGTATGTGAACTGGTCTACTAATTTAACAATGATTGTTGCCTAACCAAGACTAAAAAAAAATAATTCTGCCCTACTATTTACCTATAGTTTGCGGGGCGAGAATCGACGGATTCATGCCTTTCTCGAGTATTAGCCCGAAGTGAAATGTAAACGGCCTCGTCCAAGATTTGAAAAATATCTGCGATCATTCCTAAAAAAATCCTGAACTCAAAACCTGTTAAATTCCGCTTAAAAATTGACCGTGTGTCACATCCTACTTTTGTGGATGCATTGGTAAATATGTAAAACTCCTTGGAAAGGCATGAACCCCTCATCCCCTAGGGGTTAAACCGTTTTTCTACGAGGGTGGTTTTGGCATAAAATAACCCACGAAGGTTGATATGCCATTAAACAAAGAAATCAAACCAAATCACAAAACACTATGTGATTGTCTCTACCATATTGCCCTTATGGCAAGCCCCTTCCCTTTTTTTCACATATGTGCTAGAAGGCAGTGGCTGAGGATCTTAGTGTCCTGGATATGACGTTAAACTCTATCTAATGGGGAAGTTCCAATTCTGTAGCTCTAGGGATTGTGGAGTACCTCTTCATCACCATTACTTCTTGATCTACTCTGACCCCGATTGGTATTACCTGTTAGGGTACAGTTTATGGTTAAGTAGAAAAAATTATTTAAAAAGGATTGAGTTGTAAAAAATTTGAGCACACATGAAGAATGAATTAAACAGAATGTCTTTGGTATAAAATAACCCAACAAGGGTTGACATGCCGTAAAATCCAACCAACTAACCAAGAGTACACTTTAATAGTTATGATTAATAAACTCTTCTGTTGGTGACAAAACCAAATCGAAAATATAGAAATAGTTTCAACCTAAATTTAAAATAACTTGAGAAGTCGGTCTTATGAGTTAAGAGAAAAATACTGTATCGCTTAAAATAACCCAACAAGGGTTGACATGTCGTAAAATTCAACTGGCCTACCAAGTTCTTCTGCAAGCGATAGAAAACACAACCAAATTGATAATATAGAAAGTTTTTAAATAAATTTAAACTCACATCTCATAACTCGAGAAGTCGGTGTTGTGATTTGAGAGAAAAATACTGTATTGCTTAAAATAGCCCAACAACGGTTGACATGCCGTAAAATCCAACCAGCCTACCAAAGTCTTCTGCTGGCAATATAAAACAAAACCAAATAGATAATATATAAAGTTTTTAATTTAAACTTACATCTCATAACTCGAAAAGTCGTTCTTGTGAGTCCAGAGAAAAATACAGTATCGCTTAAAATAACCCAACAACGGTTGACATGCCGTAAAATCCAACCAGTCTACCAAAGTCTTCTGCAAGTGATAGAAAAATAAAACCAAATTGATAATATAGAAAGTTTTTACCTAAATCTAAAACTCACATCTCATAACTCGAGAAGTCGTTCTTGTGAGCTGAGAGAAAAATATTGTATCGCTTGATTTCAGCAAAACAAAAGTAGAAGAGAAAAGAAAGAAAAAAAATTGAGAAAAAAAAGACAGTACCTGACTAGAAACTTAAACGTATATATTATATATATATATATATATATATATATAATGACTTCTATTTCTTTCGTGATTTGAAACTTGAACATAGTTATCTTATGAGATATTTTCTTTTTTTCTCTTTTCATTTCTTTTCAACTTGTTTATATATTAATTCCCAGGAAGATAATCCAATTTGTTCAACTTTCTTTCACAACTTTTAGAAAGGCGTGAATTGTAAACAAGTTTTTGTTATTGTAAAACTGCGCATACACACAAATATGCATTCACATTGTTCTTTTGTAGAAGGAATATAGAAACCAATATATCACAATTATACATATATACTAGCAGAATCAGTGTGTGTATATATATATATATATATATATATATATATATATATATATATATATATATATGAAGATAGGATGGATGTAGTAGAATCCGACAGTATGAGGTAGGTAAAAGGATAGTGAACAAGAAATGATAACTCAAAACAAATTTAAGAGTTGAAACGTTTCGTCCGATTTATACGGACCTCATCAGTCAAAGATTTTTATTGAAAGCAAAATTACGTGCAAGTACATGTGATTGGGTGAGGGGGCGGGTGATATACATATATATATATATATATATATATATATATATATATATACAAGGTTTCCCAGAAGTTACACACCATCCTGGTTTTCAAAAATACACCTTTGTTGATTTCAAAAACACTGTTATGAGAATAATTAGAATAAATGTTCAAAATGAGAGATAGAAAATTAATTGGTCAATTAATATCAATGAAATTTTTTGAAATAACTAAAGGTGTTTTTCAAAACCTGGATAATACATGACTTCTGGGACACTCTGTGTATATATATATATATATATATATATATATATAAAGACATGGTCTGTTTTGAGGCAAATCTAACTCAGATTTTCATAGAGACATCGTTAATAAATAAACTGAGTACGGTACCTGAGGGCATTGTGACGTAGTTTCGTTTACAGACAGGCAGATCCTGAATCTCCATAATAAGATATGAGGTAGAATATGAGGAATGAAAGAACAAAAATGTGTAGTATATTTCGCTGAGTTCAAACTTCCAGCGAAATATACTACACATTTTTGTCTGAGTTTTGTTCTTTCATTCCTTATATTTTACCTCATTCTGTCGGATTCATTCCAACCACATTTTAATAAGATATTAGATATATATACGAGGATAATCCCAAAAGTAAGGTATCCAAAGCGCTGACTGGCTGGCTGGTTGGCTGGTTGGATTTTACGACATGTCAACCAACGTTTTATTTCATGAATTCTATTTGGATATTCAATTGTTTAAACTCAGATCTTTTAAATTCATTTTTAAACTCCTTTGTTATCCATTTAATCCATAGATAGTACCCTAACAGATACTACCACTCCGGGTCACTGTGTCAGCATCCAGCTAAGAACCACAAGAATCTGGGTTCAATACAAGCCCTCACCAACTTGGCGCATGAGTAGTACATATTGGATCTGTGCGGTAAAGCAAACAGTTGATGGTAGGTGTGGCTCACCTCCTCAGATGCAAATCAATCTCCCTGATCTAGCACTAGCAACAAAGGGATAGACTCCCTCACTGTCTGGTTGATATTGCCAACTTTACTTTGCCCTTTTCGGGTGTTTCTTGTGGAAACCTTGTCAAGGAGAGCGATTGTGATTTGAAAGAAAAAAAAACAAGTAGCCGCTTGCACCATGAAATTCTGACCATCTATATATTAATATTCGAGTCCCTTAATTTGGACGACACTCATAAGAAATAAGATTTCGGTGGATAAGCAACACTAGATAATCAGGATTTAGATTCTTATATCATCTTGCAACTCTTTCTACTTAAAATGAGACCGTCCAAATCGTCAAAGCTGGAATAATGACCACGAAGGTGGATTCCACTCTCCTCGGAGATCCACAATTGGGAATTCACCACTAGATGCAGTTTAATCCAGAGTGATGGAGTCAAAGAGAAACTGACACGTGTTTCGGCCAGGAGTATAAATTTGATCCATAGGATTTACTCTGACGAAGGCCGTTATTTCTTTCTATACTAAAATATTTCTTTTGTAGTTTTTCTATTATTGTTATTTTATTTTATATTTAAAATGATAATAGATAGAATACAATGTGTACATGGCCGAAACACTTGTCAGTAAAATAATATGAAATAAAATAAACTCTACTTTATCCATTCAACATTTTCTTTCCTTTATTTTTCATTTCAACATACCGTCGGATTCGCTTCCATTTTCAACTTACACACACACACATATATATATATATATATATATATATATATATATTATATATATATATATATATATATTATATATATATAATTATGTATGTTATGTTCTTGTGAACGTTGTTTGTTTGGTCTTTTGAAGCATTGGAAAAAAGAACAAAAACAAGAAAAACAGAACAAAAATCAGAATGTTTATATATTCAATGGTTGCTCTGTTCCTGGTTAAATCTATTCCGATATTTCGGGTGAACATTCACCCTTTTTCAAGGTATATCAGACGGTCTGGAGAAAAAATAGATGAAATGTTGTATATGAGGGCAAAAAAGTAATTAAATGAAATGAACAGATTTGGCGTTTTTTTAGCCGTTAATTTTCTTTCGAAATTGTGTGACGTAACTTATCCAGAATATATATATATATATATATATATATATATATATAATATATATATATATATATATATATATATATGTGTGTGTGTGTGTGTGTGTGTGTGTGTGTGTGTGTGGAGAAAAGTAGACAAACACGGGATGTTATGGAAACTGGATTTTTATTGTCGACGATGCAACGTTTCGGTCATTTAGACCATCATCAGGACCAAACCCAGTTCTAGCTTCAATGAAGGACATTTTCAGAATGTCACACACACACACACACACACACACACACACACACACACATATATATATATATATTTATATTATATATATATAATATATAGATAGATAGATAGATAGATAGATAGATAGATAGATAATTCACACACACACACACACACATATATATACATATACATATATATATATATATATATATATATATATATATATATATATAGAGAGAGAGAGAGAGGAGAGAGAGATAGAAAAGGAGAAAGAGGAAGGTGATTTCTAAATATAAGCACATATCCAATTCTAACAGGTGATACTACCTTTCATTGTCTTATATTTGTTTCTTAGCGTGAAATTTTAATTTATCTATTTGCTTGTTATACCTCCTCGGGGTATCTCTCTTCTTTTTTTCTCTCCATTTTCTCACATCAACCTTAAACAAAAACAAAATTCTTTGAACATATACAATGTTAATGTAATATCTATCGACAGATCAATTTTTCATGAGTAATTCATCCTACCGTTCCCAAAAATATCCTCTTAAATTCTCCTCTTACCATTTTTTTCTGAAAACATCCAAATTAATCTTAAATTATTTTACGCTATTGGTGTTTTGGATCTTATTAGGTTGTTTGTTCTATAAATATATTACTCTATCAACAAAAATAATCGAATTTGTTAATAGATTTAGGTTTTTGAAATTTGCCTGGACAAATTAAAACACGTTCACACACGCTGAGAGATGCACAAACACACACACACACACACACAAACACAAATATATATATATATATATATATATATATATATATATATATATATATATATATATATATATATGAAAAAGTGAATGGAAGTGAATCCGACTGTATGAAATAAATATTTTTAGAAAAAACAAACACATGATGTTATAATTCGCTGACAGAAATCTGTTTCGACCCTTTATTGAAGTGGTCTTCATCAAGAGCGAGATATGTGTGATAGAGAGACGGTATGAGTAAACCGTTACAAAACAAAAGTGGTACAAACGAAACGTTCAAGTACGGAGCCGGAATTTTTTTTTTTAATTTTGAAAATGCATATTCTGTTTAGAAAATAAAATAAATTAAATTTTATTTTATTTTATTAAATCAGAAGCATTATAATCAACAAAGAAAACTCAAAAGATTTTGATGTAAATATGTATAAAAATTTATAAGAAAGTATCAAAAAGTTCAAAAAGTTCCAGCCACTTCAGACGACGTTAGTTCCCGGAAAGATGTAGATATCCAGTTATTGAACGTTTCGTTTGTACCACTTTTGATTTTGTAACAGTTTAATTACACCGTCTCTCTATCACACACATCTCGCTCTTGATGAAGACCACTTCAATAAAGGGTCGAAACAGATTTCTGTCAGCGAATTATAACATCATGTGTTTGTTTTTTCAAAAAATATTTATTTCATATATATATATATATATATATATATATATATATATATAGTTGACCGTTTTTATTTTAAATTCGAAAATTATTACATTGTTTCAATTTTCCACCAGATGTGGACCAGACTACATTAGATATGAATAAAAGAATTCAAATCTGTTCTCAATAGAACATCAAAAAGGTAAGAGAAAATTTGATCTTCTCCAATAGCTTATATAATAACTATATTAATCTATTGCTTCAAAAGAGACCAATAATAGATGAGGAAAACTTTCCATTAGGGACTTCTCTCTCAAAAACGATTTTTTGTTATTTTCTTTTTTAATTATTTTTTTACTTTTGAGAGAGGTTCCTTGGAAAGGATTTTTTTTCATTTATATATATATATATATATATATATATATATATATATATATATATATGTAGGGTAATCCAAATGACTGGTTGTAAGGGATGATTCTATTTGGGATTTTCAAACTCTCACTGTATAACCATACTGTATCCCCTTCTGGGTGCAAACATATATACTCATACAAGGATTTTAATAAATTCTGATGAGGCTAGAACTCAAAAAAAAAGTTATTTTCATTTTGAGTTTCTGGATGACGGTTTGTTAAGTTTGTCTTTCTTTGAAAGTTATATATATATATATATATATATATATATATATATTATATATATATATATATATATAATATAATGATGTATATATGTATTGCGTTGTCTAGTGAATTTTAGATGTCTCTTAGATGACATTGTTGCTTTGGTATTTCTGTAACGTATCTGAAATTAGGACAATAAACATTCGCCAGATGCCAACCGTGTTCTCCCTTGTTGGCTTCTAAGGGAGCACTTGCCGATTATGAATTATAATCTGAGTCCCACGTTTATCTATACTTATATTTGACATTTCTCTTGGGTAATATATTGTAGCAAGACCAAATCTTAGGGGTCGATTATTATCTGTGTTCTTGACACAGATCTTACCTGGTATTCTTCCAACGAACAACAACCTTTTGCGGACACAACCAAAAAAAAGGTAAACAACTCTCTATGATATATTGATCTTTATATTTAGAAAATAGTTTGAATTTTGTTTAACGGCATATCAACCTGTGTGGGTCATTTAATGCCAATAGAAAGTAGTGAATGATTCTATTTAGCTTTTTAATATAAACAGCGGTCCTTGATGATATTGATGCTGCTATTTAGGAAGGAGTGAATGATTCTATTTAGCTTTTTAATGTAAACAGCGGTCCTTGATGATATTGATGCTGCTATTTAGGAAGGAGTGAATGATTCTATTTAGCTTTTTAATGTAAACAGCGGTCCTTGATGATATTGGTGCTGCTATTTAGGAAGGAGTGAATGATTTTAGTTAGTATTTCTCTTATTTTTTTTTTATATGAGGCTTGATAATTCCTATTATTTGGATTATTCGGATTATTCGTTAATAGATTTTGGTTTTTGAAATCTGCCATTGACAGTAAGTATACAGTTCGAGGAGAAATGTTAAAAAAATGTCTATCCTACTGGTGACATTGTGTCACATTTTACCTGTGGCGAACGGGTTGGGTAAATACAAACTCTGTTAGTATAATATCTATATACATATCAAATTCTACTATTATTTGGATTATTCGGTCTATTGTCCTCATCTTTATTATTGTCTGTACAACGTTTCCGCCGATGAGCCCTCCGGTCTTCTTCAGGTATTTCTCTCGGGAGCCTTCTCGAACTCGGGAACCTTCTTTTCGAATCGCGTAATCGCGAGCCTTCGCGGAACTTTGAACCTAACCCTTCAGTCCACTGGGTTATCCTGTTCTCATTCCTCTAACCATAGCTGGGGTACAGGTGTTAAGCTGTTAATTATCATTCTATGTTACTGTCACCCCTNCTCAAAAAAGCCGACAAAAGAGAAAAAGCGACCAAATCCCGAAATTCGTATATATATATATATTCAGTCGGTAGAACGTTCGGCTAGAAATCACAAGGTTTCTAGTTCGATACTCGCCCTCGCCAACTCAGCGTATGAGTAGCACGGGGATATGTGCGGTAAAGCAAGGAGCTGATGGTAGGTGTGGCGTCCCACCTCAGACGCAAAAACAATCTCCATGGTCTAGCGCTAGTGAACAGGGATAGACTCCTTCACTGATTGCTGATATCGACATTAGGCCGCCACGACGACTTTTACTTACTTATATATATATATATATATATATATAATATAACTTGATGGTAAACCCTTGCGGTAAGAAAAATACCCGGCAAATAGTTTCATTGTAAAAATTATACTACCAAACTTCACCTGGAAAAAGAACAAAATGAAAAAAAAAGAGAAAAGACCAAGATAGTCGTATCAACCGAAAATAATCGTTGATACTATAATAGCCCAAAGAAAAAAAAATTATATATATATATAAAAATCACCAGCAGACGACGATGATGTCACTCCATATCATTCAACATTTGTAGACCCTCTGGTGGCTCGTTAGTCAATTCTGGACTTGCAGATGTGGTCATACACATTGCAAGGGAAATTTCCCATCTTCATTTGGTGGTTCATGACGACGAAGACATCGCCACTCTGCAGCCCTGTTAATCTCGATATTGAGCCGCTCACCCCCCTGTGCGTCAGGTCTCTGGCCAACCCTGTCTGTTGAAGGCCAGATCTTCAGCATTGTCTTAATATGGTCTTTTAAACCGCTTTGGGGGGGGCTCCTGTCCTCCGCGTGCCATCTGCGAGCTCACCGTAAAGTATTTACAGGGGAGTCTGTCTTCAGGCATGCGGATGGTGTGACCCAACCATCGCAGTTGGTGTTGCGATAGGATGGGTTATTTAATTCCAAAGCCATCTTTTTAGAAAAAATCATAGTGGTATTATTTAACCTGGGGGAATAGAGGGTTTATAATTAGGGAATTAGTCTGATAGTGAACTTTGATAACACGGCTGGAATTCGAACTCGGTTACTACGTTGTTGCAGTCCAGCACGTTACCCACTACGCTACGGGGATGCTCCTGATTTTAATTGATTTCTATATAGAATTATAAGTAGGATTGGTTTTAATACATTTGAGAATAAGACAATGATATTAGAAATCAATAACAGCAAGTAATTATCTATTAAACCTGGTTTTGTTAAAACTGCTGTACGAATTATCCACACCATTTACTATGTAAACCAATATATTCACAAAGAGAGAGGGAGGGGGAGGAAGAAAGGACCAAAAAGGGGAGAGAGAGAGAGAGAATGAGAGAGAGAGAGGGGGGAAGAATGGAGATGGAAGGAGGAACCAGGGAGGAATAAAAAGGGTAAAGAAGGACCAGAGAGAGAAGGGGAAGAGAGGGGGAAAGAATAGAGGAATAAAGAGATAAGAAACAGAAAGAGAGAGAGGAACACAGAGAGAGTGTGTGAGAGAGAGAGGGGGAGTAATTGAAATCCGTATTTTCAGCGCGATATGAGGATGATGATGATTATGATGATATGATATATGTGTCTATTTAAATAATATATCTCTGATTGTGAATATAAATTTATAGTTGTATACATGTTCAGTGTGCGTGTGTGTGTGTGTGTGTGTGTAGTTGTGTACATGTGTGTATGTAATTAGTTGTGTAGATGTTCAGTGTATGCGTGCGTGTGTGTATGTGTGTGTAGTTGTGTACATATGCGTATGTAGTTATAAAACGGACATACATCTGTATATTTATATTCATAGTTAAAAACATGTTCAGTCTGTGTGCGCTCGCGCGTGTGTGTGTGTGTGCGTGCGTGCGTGTGTGTGTGGTGTGCGTGTCCATATAGTTGTGTACATATTCATACTTTTATACGTATACGTTGTTGTGTATACATAGTTGTATACATATACAGAGTTGTATATATATATATATACATAGTTGTGTGCGTATTCATTGTTGTGAACATACATATAGTTTATAGACATATTCATAGATGTATGCATATACATAGTTATATACGAGAAAATGTCAATCCCTGGATTTTCTCGTTTTGTTTAGCCTTACATTTGAACATATATGCCCGCCTAAATTCATTAATTTTTAACTAATTAATTTACAAAATTAGGTATGACTTCAATTAAGCACATATCCTCCAAAAATTGTCGGCTAAAAAAAAAATTGTTTATTTACTTACTCTGATAGTTATATACGTACACATAGTTGTATACATATCCATAGTTGTGTACATATACATGGTTGTGTATATATTCATAATTGTGTACGTATTCGTAGTTATGTACATATAAATGTGTTAATCAAAAAGTTACACACGTACACGTGTATGTATGTGTACGAATCTACAATGATACACGTTGTACACATACATCACTCTTTTAAGAGGTTCACGCCAGATACTATTTCAATAATTATATTAACAAATTACTTACCCCACACTTAGTGATACTAAGCACTTCCCTTCATACTAACAGACAGACAGAGCGACTATTTATGTTTCACACCTTCTACCATCGATATTGGTATCTTTATCAAACTATTCACCTATAAACGTAAAATATTAGTATAATAACAATGACATTATATCCACTTGAATGCGTTTGGTAGTTGCTTCTGCCAGACAAATACGACTATTTTTCGAGAAAGAAACATACGAGGTGTGACCAAATGTATTGAGTCTCGACAGTATTCCGCTTCCATTTATCTATCTATCTGTCTATCTATCTATCTATCTATCTATCGATTGATTGATCGATCAATCTATTTGTTTATACAAGTCTGTTCCTATCTGTCTATCTATCTATCTATCTACCGATCGATCTATCTATCTGTCTGTTTATAAAAGTATGTTCCTATCTATCTATCTATCGATCTATCTATCTACCGATCGATCTATCTATCTGTTTATACAAGTATGTTCCTATCTATCTATCGATCTATCTATCTATCTATCTGTTTATAAAAACATGTTCCTATCTATATATCTATCTATCTATGTATTTACCAATCGATCTATCTATCTATCTGTTTATAAAAGGATGTTTCTAATTATCTACTCCGGAACCCAAACAAGATATATATACTACCAACAGACGGATATATATACACATATAAACACACACACACACACACACACACACACACATATATATATATATATATATATATATATATATATATATATAAATTGAATTTGATAATTTGCTTTTGAAGCATTGTTATGAAAAGTATATTATTATTTATATTTTTAAGGCAATTGTTGAAACAGCTGTATGGTGTTCCACGTGGCGCACGTTATTCGCCAGGTTTGCTTGTCATGATTATTTTCAATAATTATCTAATTTTATACGATATACGCATTGTAATTGGCTTCAAAACATATAAATAATATATATATATATATATATATATATATTATAATATATATATATATATATGAAGTAAATGGAAGTTAATCCGACAGTATGAATTTAACATTTTTATAAAAACAAATCATGTTAATAGTTTGCTGACAGAATCTGTTTCGACCTTTTTAACAGAGCGGTCTTCATTCCTTCATATTTTGCTCCTGATGAAGACCGCTCTATTAAAAAGGTCGAAACAGATTCTGTCAGCAAACTATTAAAATCATTTGTTTTTTTCTAAAAATGTTAAATTCATATATATATATATATATATATATATATATATATATATATATAGTCCCCTCTTGAATTAATGCACTTTCCCATCTTTCTCTGTCACGCTTCTCTGTCCTGCTGGAAGGATTCTTCTGTTATGTCTCTCAGCTCCGTCGTTACGAACCTCTTGATGGCCTCGACGCATTCAAAACGAATTCCCTTGATGAGACCTTCAGCTTGGGAAGTGTGTAGGAAGGGGTGATATTTGTGGTGAGACAGATTGTGACATTTTTTCTTCATTTTCTTTTTTCTTCGAATCCGACAAGAAACACCTGAAGAATGCCGAAGGGCTACATCAACCGAAACGTTGTGGAGAGAACAATAATGGTGAGTTATGAAATTTTCTATTAAAAAAAATGCAAGACTTTATGAACACCCTGTATGGATAGGTGTGCACGTGTAAATGTGTGTGAAATATGCTCGTAGTCATGTTTATTAGACTTTGTACGAGAATCTCCCACACACATATGCGTAGATAGATAGATAGATAGATAGATAGATAGATAGATAGGAACAGACTGAGATAGATAGATAGATAGATAGATAGATAGATGGGAAAGGGCAGACAGATAGATAGATAGATAGATAGATAGATAGGAACAGATTGAGATAGATAGATAGATAAATAGATAGATAGATAGGAACGGCCAGATAGATAGGAACAGAGATAGATAGATAGATAGATAGATAGATAGAAAAGAGCAGACAGACAGATAGATAGATAGATACATAGATACATAGATAGATAGATAGATAGATAGATAGGAACAGGCAGATAGATAGATAGATAGATAGATAGGAACAGACTGAGATAGATAGATAGGAACAGAGATAGAAAGAAACAGAGATAGATAGATAGATAGATAGATAGATAGGTAGGTAGATATGAACAGACTGATATATATATATATGTGTGTATGTGTGTGTGTGTGCGTGTGTGTGTGTGTGTGTGTGTGTGTGTGTGTGTGCTACGGAGGTGTTGGTCAGTTTAATAATCCCGAATGATAAATCCTCCTTCCCCATTGGTCAAATCAATCTCCTTTAAGAAAAGGCCATCAATCTCCGTCGCCGCTGTCCGACTGATATTCGAAACTGTCTACTGAACACATAATGCATTTTCGCAAGTCTTAATGACGAAATCATTCACACGCACCCCCCCCCCCTACACACACACACACCCCGGGCTATAACCCCCCCACACACACACACACACATCCCCACCCACCGGTCAAATATTCCCCTATTTATTTATACCGCGCAACTTACTATCAATTTCCCAAGATCCTTGTATCCCCGCTTCTTTAAAAAAAGATAAAGTCGTCGGGGCGGCCTAAAGTCGGTATCAGCCAATCAGCGAGGGAGTCTATCCCCTTTTCACTTGCGCTAGACCAAGGAGATTATTTTAGCATCTGAGGTGGAGCGACACACCTACCACCAGCTCCTTACTTTACCGCACATATCCCTGTGCTACTCATACGCTGAGTTAGCGGGGACCGGTATCGAACTAGGAACCTTGTGATTTCTAGCCGAACGTTCTACCGACTGAGCTAACCCGGCCCATTACCAAAAAAAATCCGCATCCATTTCTGTTTCTCTTACTCAATGAATTTTCTCTAAATAAAGTCTAATAGTTACTCCATATAAATATCGAAAAATGCGCTTGGCGTAACGGTTATCGTCCTAGGAAATGGAATCGGTGACCCGACTTCAAAGCTCAGTGAGTAGAGTGTCCGGCTCGGAACCACAAGGTTCTGGGTTCAATAACGGCCCTCGCCAACTCAGCATATGAGTAGTACAGGGCTCTCTGAGGTAGAGTGAGGAGCTGATGGTAGGCGTGTCGCTCCACCTCAGACGCAAAAACAATCTCTTTGATCTAGCGCTAGTGAAAGGGGGATAGACTCTCTCACTGTCTGGCTGATACCGACAATAGGCCACTTCGTCGACTTATTTTGCGTTAATACCAGTGGTAAATGAATGAATCTATCTGTCCTCTCATTCCTGTCTATGGTTGGTTGATGGGTTTTTTTTTTTTGGGATTTTACGGCATGTCAACCTTTATTGGGTTATTTTATGCCAAAGACGTTTTGTTTTATTCATTCTTGATGGGTATTCAATTTTTAGTAAAAATATTTTTCCTAGGCTGGTTGGTTGGATTTTATGGCATGTCAACCCTTGTCGGGTTATTTTATGCCAAATACATTTTTATTTTATCAATTCTCGTTGGGTATTTAATTTTTATCAAATACATTTTTCCTAGGCTGGTTGGTTGGATTTTATGGCATGTCAACCCTTGTCAGGTATTTTATGCCAAATACATTTTTATTTTATCAATTCTCGTTGGTATTCAATTTTTATCAAAGACATTTTTCCTAGGCTGGTTGGTTGGATTTTACGGCATGTCGACCCTTGTTGAGTTATTTTATGCTGAAGACATTTTTATTTTATCAATTCTTGTTGCGTATTCAATTTTATCAAAGACATTTCCTAGGCTGGTTGGTTGGATTTTAAGGTATGTCAACCCTTGTCGGGTTATTTTATGCCAAATACATTTTATTTTATCAATTCTCGTTGGGTATTTAATTTTTATCAAATACATTTTTCCTAGGCTGGTTGGTTGGATTTTATGGCATGTCAACCCTTGTCGGGTTATTTTATGCCAAATACATTTTTATTTTATCAAATCTCGTTGGGTATTTAATTTTTATCAAATACATTTTCCTATGCTGTTTTGTTTGATTTTACGGCATGTCGACCCTTGTCGGGTTATTTTATGCCAAATACATTTTTATTTTATCAATTCTTGTTGGGTATATCAATTTTTATCAAATACATTTTTCCTAGGCTGGTTGGTTCGATTTTACGGCATGTCGACCCTTGGGTTATTTTATGCTGGAGACGTTTTTTATTTTAGTAATTTTTGTTGGGTATTTCAATTTTTATCAAAGACATTCGTTCCCCCAATTCGTATATATGAGATCCCATTCGTGTATAATATCGAAACATAAACTTGTAGTTGAAATTAATTAGCGATATAAATGTTTGTTGTTTGTTTCTTTCAATTACCTGAACGACTAAATATAGAGTGAGCACATCACATTATGGGCGAAATATTTCACCTGAGATTCCATGAAAAGATAACAAAAAGCTATTTAATATGAAATGTGTTGATCTCATCACGTCTTCAAATTATCTTTTAGTTCTACTTGTCACCTCAAGGGTGAATATTTGTTAATGTTGAAAAGGTGCGAGAAAATTTGAAAGAAAAAAAAAGAAGGAAAAAAAGCGAAAATTGAAAAAAAAAAAGATACAAGAAAAATTACAAGAAGATTAAAATTATTTTCAAAATAAGAAATAGAGGAAAATTGTTTAAAAAAAAAAAAAAAGAATTAGATAGTCATGTGTATTTAGATAAATATGAATGTTTTATATCAGAGATCAGAGGAATTGACATCAGAACTGTGACCTAACAAAAGTTTTCTTCTTTTTTTTTTTTTTTTTTTTTCTGGTTTATTTGGTCAACACGAAAGTTGAACAAGTTAACACTATCATGTCGGTTGGAATGCTGACTTTTGCCAGACGGTGTTGGAATCGAGAAAAATATCGTAGATAGATAGATAGATAGGAACAGACTAGATTAGATAGATAGATAGATAGATAGATAGATAGATAGATGTTAACAGAATATGTATATGGACAGAAATAGATTGATAAAATATATATGGATGAACTGAGATAGATAGATAGATAGATAGATAGATAGAAACAGAAGCAATGTATATGGACAGAAATAGATTGATAAATATATAGGTATGGATGAACTGAGATAGATAGATAGATAGATAGATAGGAACAGACATAGGTAGATAGATAGATAGATAGGACAGACATAGGTAGATAGATAGATAGATAGATAGACATAGACATAGATAGATAGATAGATAGATAGATAGTATATAGATAGATAGATAGATAGATAGATAGATAGGAGACTTAGGTATATGGATAGATAGATAGAGATAGATAGATAGATATAGGAACAGATAGATAGATAGATAGATAGATAGATAGATAGATAGATAGATAGATAGAATAGATAGATAGATAGATAGATAGATAGATAGATAGATAGATATGAACAGATTGAGATAGATAGATAGATATAGATAGATATGAACAGATTGAGATAGATAGATAGATAGATAGGAACAGATTGAGATAGATAGATAGATAGATATATAGATAGGAATTGATTGAGATAGATAGATTGATAGATAAATAGGAACAGATTGAGATAGATAGATAGATAGATAGATAGATAGGAACATGATTATTTATTGCGATGATCTTTTTGTGTGTAATTAATTCCTGTACGAATCCAATTTCAAGGCAACATTGCAATAACGTTTCCCCAAAAAATTAGGAAATTATTTAACAGTAATTGAGGTAAGTTCAAATGTACGAAATGGAATTTTATTCAATGCGGAAAATATCCCCGTTGGAAAAGCTCCAAACTGTTGCAACCGAAATGGGAAATCCGCCCATCTTTGAATTATCCATACGTCCATATAGATATCATCGTGTAGATTTAAATCACAAAACAGATACATAAAATCATAAGCCAGAAATTTATTAAACTGATACTATTCCTTGTTGACATAGAGCAGAAGATGATAACTTTTAATTAAACTAGAAAAATGTCTATATGTTGAGACTTTGAGTCTAAGTGAAAACTTGAATGTAATTAGTGTATTTGACGACATATAAGACGCACGGGCATATAAGACGTACCCCCCATTTCAGCAAGTCAGATTCCGGGGAAAAAAAGGTTTGTTAGTGTATTTAAGCATATATTGTTGAAAACAGTCTAGCTGTGCATTACACAAGCAGAAACATAGCTGTATAAAAGCAATTTGGCAATACAGGCAAGCAATAAGCATACACAAGACATCTCAATAGCAGGAAATAATGATAATAATAATAATAATAATAATAATAATAATAATAATAACCTGCGATGTATAAGACGCAGGGCAATTTTTTGAGCCAAAATTTTGAAAATAAAGTGCGTCCTATATGCCATCAAATAAGGTAATTAATTATAGCAAAATAGTAAATTTAACTGCAGAACACCTTTTTATTTTTTTAAAACATATTTAAGCATATATTTTTGAAAACTGTCTAGCTGGTCATTGCACAAGCAGAAACATAGCTGTATAAAAGCAATTTTACAACACAGGCAAGCAATAAGCTCACACAAGATATCTCAATAGCAGGAAATAATAATAATAATAATAATAATAATAATAATAATAATAATAATAATAATAATAATAAAATTACACTAGCCTAGGCCTATGGGAGGTCTCAAAATTTTGGTTCAAGAAATTGCCCTGCATCTTATACATCGTAGGTGAAGTTTGAGACCTCCTGTAGGCCTAAGCTAATCTTCTCTGTGATGTTCACTAACCCAGCTTATGCTCAGTACTTTTACCTACCCTAAACTGCTTATTGCTTGCCTGTACTGCCAAATTAATTTTATACAGCTATGTTTCTGCTTGGTTGGTTGGTTGGCTGGTTGGCTGGTTGGTTGGTTGGATTTTACGGCATGTCAAACCTTGTTGGGTTATTTTATGCCAAAGTCATTTTTGTTATATTCATTCTTGAAGGGTACTCAGTTTTTAAAAACTCATTTTTATACAGCGACAGGAAGAGAGAGAGTGGGCGAGAGAGAGAGTGTATGTGTGTGTGTGTGTGGGTGGGTGTGGGTGAGAAAGAGAAAGAGAGAGAGAGAGAGAGAGAGGCTTCATCAGAATCAGATTTTGATGAAGCCCTTAAAACCAATAGAGATGAAATATTAATTGAAAGTAATTGTCTGTGTTCTTTATTCAGTTTTTCCATAACTTTTCCTCATATTTTATTGGATTTTTCCTGTTATTTTCTTCTTTTGATAAAAATGGCATGGCCTATATATTTAATTTATTCTAATAAATACATATATATATATATATATATATATATATCTTATTATAATGGAGATTGTGTGTTTTTCTGTCTGTAACCGAAACTATATTCCTACTCAAGTCACAATTTTCTTAGTTATTGACATCACATTCTCCATGATTTTATTTTTATCTAAACCTCAATTATTAATAAAATTGTCTTACATTATTAATACTGTTAACTATGTCTACATACTGACAACATGCAATTATATTTATATATACAACAAAATAGCGGTTTACACTGTGAACGGGAAGGCTAATTTGCATATTGATATTAAAAAATTGAATTTAATAAATATGTGCTTAGTATTATTGATTTCTAACTGTTTGGTTTTATTTTAATGAATATAAGCAAAAATCTCTTCAATGAATCTTAAATGAAATCCATTAACAAGATAAAATAACTGTCATTTTATTCTTTACTTACTCTTTTAACTAAATACTTAAATTAGAAAAAATAACAATGAAAGACGAGAGTGATGGAAGAGTAAGTTTCAGTTGTTCTATTTTTTTATTATACTCCCTCTGTTTCAAATCTTTTATTATACTCCCTCTGTTTCAAATCTTTTTATCTGTATTCTTATTTAGTTTCATTGGCCTTTCTAATTTAATACAATATTTTATTACATTAAAACTTAAATACTTGCACCCGGAGGGTGCATATATTTGCTAGTATATATAAAGTAACTTTATTTGATTGTGTTAATATAACCTCACACATACACGCATAAATGGAGTTACATAATATATATGCCATATATACATGTTATATATGCATATATATATATATATATATATATATATATATTTTTGGGAAAATATGTGCTTAATTGAAGTCGTACCTAATTTTGAAAGTTAATTAATTAATAATTAATTAATTAGGCGGGCATACCTATTCAAATGTAAGGCTAAACAAATCGAGAAAAATCAATCTCTGTGTGTACATTTCGGCCTATTAGGCCTCATCTGCAGAGCTACAGATAAGAAGACCGCCTTGTGTGTGATTGAATAGGTATGCCCGCCTAATTAATTAATTATTAATTAATTAACTTTCAAAATTAGGTACGACTTCAATTAAGCACATATTTTCCCAAAATTTGTCGGCTAAAAAAAGCCATATCAAAACACATCGCTTGTGTATTTACTTCTCATATATATATATATATATATATATATATATAATTAATAATAATTAATAAGTCATCCACAGACACGTGTTTCGGCATATCATGCCTCCTCAGTGTGGCTAGACACAACTATCCTTGGGTAGGGTTCGAACTCAGACTGACCGTATGGTAGTCCGATATCTTATCCCCTCGCCCACTGACAGCTGATGCGGGAACTGGTGTTTTTAAACTATTAAATACATAGAAAGTGTATGTATCATTCGGTCACTGAGAGATCAAATTTCCGGAGAAATGATCATTGCTTATTTGCTTAGTAGTGAGAGTTAATTTAAATTACCAATTAGAGAGCTCATTACCAAATTTATGGGAGCATATATATTAATAATTAATAATAATTAATAAGTCATATTTGTGTGTTGGTGTGCACGCACGCGCGCGCGCGTGTGTCTGTGTGTGTAAAAGGGAAATCTACCCTTCTATCAAGGAAATTCAATCAATCAATCAATCAATCAATCAATCAATATATATATATATATATATATATATATATATATATATATATATATATATATATATATATATCAAGCAATGTACTTCTTTCAGATTTTTTTCTCTGAACGTAAATGCTGCATTGTTAAGAATTGGTTTATAGCCAAACTTATTTTAATCTCCCAAAAATATTTGTTTTGAGGCTATTCAAAATGATGCCATGTCAAGCAGAGTGCTCCAGGTTTGAACAGAGGGCTGGCATCAAATATTTGAAGTGTGTGATATGTACGGTGTGACCTGTTTGAAATACTTTCTCGGCTTACGGGTGATTAGCTGGCTTTAAAAGGGTTCCTTTGAAGGTTCGTTTTACTCACCTTTTAAGTAGGTTAGCTATCATAGAATGCCTGGAGTATTATGGTGAAAGTTGGCTGCGGATCGGTCGGCGAGTGAAACAAGCTAAGAAAGCGGCATGACCAATATTGTCCCCTGTTCTCTCCCGAATACATTTTCGAGTCTTGTTCCCAGGTTCGCGGTAGCATCACTGTAGCTACTCTTTTTGTAAATAAATGCGACAGATTAATCTTATATAACTCACCATTGGATAGCTGTACCTATCGCTCGATGTGCTTATTGTGGTGACCAAATAAAATATAATTAAAATGATTTTATATAGAAACCAATTAAAATATAATTAAAATGAGTGTAAATGTTTATATGAGTTCTTATTTAGTTTCGTTAGTCAATACTATTGTTTTATTCTCCAATGTATTAAAATAAAAAGAACTCGTTTCACTTGTATGTTTTAAAACTTTTAGGGGATGTTGAATTTCTGTGTCCATTTATTTCCCTTATTAATGAACCCTAAGACTCATTTTAAATTTGACGTCTTTTTATTTTTAAAAATTCAGGGTGTGATTTTCTCGATTCATTAACTCTTAATTTCTAACCTCACCTATCCAACACTTAATTTCTAACCTCACCTAT
>CM042170.1:2311461-2326461 GCA_023376005.1 Doryteuthis pealeii
TGTCAAAAAGTACAAAAAATATCGATACGTTTTTTGACACACCTTATATATTGCACGAGGAGTGTGGAAGTGAAAAATTCCATGTTAAAGGGTTTGTATCATAAGTAAAATCATAAAATTTATTAGAGGAGTAAAAAAAAAAAAAAAAAGAATAAACAATTTGAAATTGAAACTTAGTTTCTGAATAAAATATTGCGTGCAGCTATTAATTATCAATCAAATAATTATTTTGAATATTTTACTCATACATTTACAGAGTGAACGTGAAGGCTAATTTGCATATTAATATCAAAAATTTTATTTTAATAAATATGTGCTTGGTATTATTGATTTCTAATTGTTTGGTTTTATCTTAATGAATATGATTTTAAAAAACGGGTATAAATCTTAAAAGAAATCCATTAACAAGAAGAAATAACTGTAATTTTATTCTTTACTTCCTATTTTAACTAAATAGTTAAATTAGGGAAAATTTACCTATGAAGAATGGGAGTGATGGAAGAGTAAGTTTCATTTCTCTGAATGTTTGAGATGAGGCTTGATGATTAGTATTATCTGCGTTATTCGGACTATTGTCCCCATCTTCATTGTTATTTGTATTTCTTGTCGGACTCGGGAACCTTCTCGGACTCGGGAACCTTCTTTTCGAACTCGGGAACTTTCTTGTCGTAATCGGGAGCCATCACGGAACTTCGAACTTAACCCTTTATTTAGTCCCAGGGGGGTATCCTGTTTTCATTCCGCTAACTATAGCTGGGGTAGGAATTGTGTTAATTATTTTTCTATGTTACTGCCGCTGCTCAGGATTGAACTCGGAATCCAGAGATAACTGTCACTTAGAACTGTCTTAACCTAACTACCTTATCCACTATGTGTCCAATTGGACAATTGAGTGTGATTTTTGGGAATTTATAAACCTAATGTCTTGTTTTGGCTAGAGTAAATTTCAGTTGTTCTATTTTCCGATTATGCCCCCTATGTTTCATTCTTATTTAGTTTCATTAGGAGGCGTGTGAGCTAATCGTTAGAGTCGTAGGAAATGGACTCGTAGACCCGAGTTCAAATCCTGGACAGGGCTGTTTGCATTTCACATTGAGCTTATACCCTTGGAAAGGTGTGAATCCAACTACTCTCACTCCAGCTATGAGTAAATAATAGGGCAGACTGGGCTCTGTAACCTTGGCTAGGTAATCAGTCTAGGAGAAGGAAAACTCTGAATTAAAGCCTGTTAAACTCCGCTTAAGATATTGACCTTGTGTCACATCCTGCTCATGCGAAGGGGTTGGTAAATACATATTCATCAATCATAAATTATTAATCATAAATTATAGTTTAATTGTCCTTTCTAATTTGATATAATATTTTATTACACTAAAACTTAAATACTTGTACCTGGAGGGTGCATATATTTGTTAGTAAAAATAACATTGGTACGACTTTATGAGTGTTTATTATTGCGCATGCGTAAACCTTCTGTGCGTGTGTGCGCATGTGCAGTAAGTATGGTATTTTTATCTCTAAGAGATATTTCCAGTCTACGAGTCTGGTAATGCTGTACATCCTGTGATGTAGTCAAAGCTTCTATACAACTTCACAAAATGACAATATTTAAAATTTATGACACAAGCTACGCTAGCAACTTATAGAGTTAATACAAGAAAAGAAAAAGAAGAAAAACGACTGATATAAAATAAATAGAAAAACGAAAGACAGTTGCTGAGTGATGTCTGTCAGTAATCATAGGTACCGTCCTAATGTTCACTTCGAAGACTTGGATGCTATTCAAAAGAAAACGGCATGTTTCTTTTAGAAAAGCATTTTCCGTTTGCCTCTGCCAATTCCGCGAAATCTCTGCAATTTTCGGGACATTTTATTAGCTTTTCAAAGAACTATCAGCTACGATTTTCAAGTTTTGCTTTTTTTTAAATCTTGTGATTATCTCTGTTCGAAGATCTTCAAACATCTTGGATAGTATACAGTCTCTTGGCAAACACTTTGAATTTCTCTTTCTATCTATAGAATGGTTGCTATTGAATGCCAGTTAAAATTTGCCTTTTCCTTAATACCGAACATCGTGTTAGTCTAGCAGTTTGTCTAACGTTATAAACAATAAAAAAAAAGATTAATGAAAATTCTAAAAGTTTATCATATCATAAAACAATGACTAACAATATAAATCTCATTCTTATACACAGTGTCTATGGACTCGGGTTCAAATTCTGGTTGGTTGGGTTTTACGGTATGTCAACCCCTTGGTTTATTTTATGCCGAATACTTCTATTGGTAATTTGGTATTCAAAAATGTTTAATACCGACAAAGTTTTGAAATAATTTCATTTTTAAATGGATAATACAATTTCGTTTATAAACTCATGTTTTCTATTTAACCCATAGATGGGACCCTAACAGGTACTACCACTCCGGGTCAGAGTGGACCAGGGAGCAATGGTTATGAAGGCGTGCTCCACATTCCCAAAACCTCCAGAACTGGAACCTCACCATCAGATAGAGTTTAATGTCATTCCCAGTACATGTAGACCCTCAGCCACCGATTTCTAGCACCCATATGATAAAAAGGGATTGGGGATTGCCATAAGGGCAATAGGGTTGGGACAATCATCAAATTCTGGATTAGGCTTTTTGCATTTCATATATCTATCTATCTATCTATCTATCTATATATATATATATATATATATATATATATATATATATATATATATATATAATTAATGTTGATATTATGATTTCACACTCATAACTTCAAGTTTCTTGGTATTATGTGAAATCATAATATCAACATTAATTATAAATCTGCTCTGCTTTATTAGCATTGAGCACCTTTCCATGCAAATACTTTTCTCATTTTTTCATTCACTATTCATTATATATATATATATATATATATATATATATATATATATATATGTGTGTGTGTGTGTGTGTGTGTGTGTATTTAGGCAGCATTCTTTCATTTCTGCATGTTGAATTAAACAAAAGACACATCTCCTGTTTAACAATTTTATTTTTGATCTTTTCGAGTTTTCTGGCCAACTTTTTGATATTTGGGTGAAATTCGTGGATTAGTCCACCAAAGTTCAAGTCCCGAGTACTTTCGGCAATTCGAAGTGCCATCATAAAAATAAAAATAAAACTGGACCCCATCACCCCTGATGATGGCACTTCGAAGTGCCGAAAGTACTCGGGACTTGAACTTTGGTGGACTTATCCACGAATTCTACCCAAATATCAAAAAGTTGGCCAGAAAAGCTCGAAAAGATCAAAAATAAAATTGTTAAACAGGAGATGTGTCTTTTGTTTAATTCTACATACATATATATATATATATATATTACACTCTCATGGTAAAAACTTCTAATTTCTCTTTCTATCTATAGAATGGTTGCTATTGAATGCCAGTAAAAATTCGCCTCTTCCTAAATACCGAAGATCGTATTAGTCTAGCAATTATTCTAAGGGTAAAAAACAATAAATAAATTAATGAAAATGCTGTTCAATTCTGAAGGTTTATTAAATAATAAAATAATGACTAACAATATAAATGTCCTTCCTTTAAATAGTGATGTGTTATAAACAACCAACAAAGAGACACAGAATGAAGTAGACGACATGAAGAACGTGCTGAGAGTCGAGCTTAAATACACTTAAAAAGTAAATATTTATTAAACTTAGTTAAGCAGAAGGCCAAAACAATAAAAAAAATAATGAAAACTTATTTGAATTCTGAAGGTTTATTATATAACAAAGTTCAAATTCTGGATTAGGTTCTTTGCATTTCATATATATATATATATATATATATATATATATATATATATATAGAGAGAGAGAGAGAGAGAGAGAGAGAGAGAGAGAGATCATTAATATTATATATATTATTATTTATATTTTTTGAAGGCAACTTACAATGCGTATATATAAAATTCGATAATTATTGAAAATAAACATGACAAGCAAACCCGGCGGGGTCAGTTTTTTACTTAATTGCAAATTACGACTAATTAGAACCAATTAAAACGGAATTTTTTCAAACATTAAGTAATCCTAAAACTAAGGAATAATTTAATATAAATTTCGTGTCATTAAGCTAACCAGGAAAAAAAGCATTTAGACATTAAAAGGTGAAAATCTCAGCTTTAGTATAATAATAGATATATAGTGATGCTGATAGCTTTTTCATTTAGTGGGTCCTGGGACGCACATATTTGTTTTCAGTGAGTCCCCGGTAAAATTATGGGTCCAAACTAAAACCGTTTAACTCCTACCTTGTAACCTACCTTGTGTAATTTGTTTCTACGAAACTATTGAAATGTATTTACAGGCAGCTTGGATTGGTGATGAAAGAAAAACGAAAAACACAGGGACGCATGGATACGATTTTACAGCGTCCTTTTAGATTTAAATTCAGAGAAATAGTTGACTTTGTTCTTTGTTCTTCTTTTTTTTAATATGTTCCATAATGAAACTTTGGTCTGGTCTGTGATTAAATCTAAGATGTCTGACATACGAGTTGAATTCTTCTCTGAATGAAGAACAACTTAATTTTAGAGTTTAGTTCTACGCCAACTTATATAAGTTGATTAACACGCAGCGAACCATTAGTAAAGAAAAGATTCATAGAAATCATCAAACAAGAAAGCAAAACTTTTCCATTCAAAATTACTTGAAGCACTTGCTGTTATACTTTAATGTCTAATGAGATACTATCAGTTCTCGGAGTTCTCGTTGATGCGCCGAGAGTGTGCGTCGCAATTGAGTCCAATAAATAATTGTTCAAATTTAATTGATATATTTGAACTCTCACCAACTTTGGCACAAAGTCATATTCCTTGAGCAAGTCTACGAAGAAGAAAGCTGCTTGTCAATGGTTCTCGCGAGACTTCTACATTAAACCGTACACTTAGAAAATGCACTCAGTGCAAATTTACCATATCAGAAGTTTGTATGGTACCAGCTCTTTCAGGACGATGTCTTTGTTCTTGGAGAGTCCTTAAATGGTAAAAGTTCCTGTGTTGCAGGTTAATAACGTTCACTTTTGGTCTCTTCAAAGCTAATCGTAGAACCGAAGAGATATTTATGCAATTCAATAATTACGGCATTAGATGAGCCATCGTTACGAGAAGAACTGGACATTCCAATTACAGAAACACTTACTTTATCGATTTGGGGGATACGACATTGGTTAATTAATTCCAGAATTTGGAAACATTTGCTGTAGTGCACACTTTGTGGGTTCGGGAGGGGATTTCGTCTTATAAGCTAATGACATTATAATAGGCACTGGCAAAATGAGCCTAAATGCGTTTTTGACAAAATGACTTTAGCCCCCCCTACAGAAAATAATTTACCAAAAATCAGGGAATTATCGGATTTTAATGAAATTTTCAGTGTTTTTTTTATCAATGAATGATCTTTATGATACATCATTTATTTTATTTCAAAACTTTCTCATTTTTTTTTAAGATCACTTAATTTTGACCCCCCTTACTTTGGGAGTGTAAAATATTGGCGAGTTGGTCCTTGATTGATATTAATTACAGTAGAAATAAAAAGATAAAAGACCGAAGTTGTAAATAGAAAAAAAAATTTAAGTGGAATATTTTATAAGAGAATAAGTACCGAAAATCGGAAAATAAAATGTTAAAAAATAATAAATAATTAATTTTTTGGAGATTTCTTTTTTACTCATTTCGAAAATTATTTAATTGGTTATTATCTTATAAAAAAAAAAATTATACATCGATATTTTTCTGCTTAAAAGAGGGGGGCTACATTTCAATAGAGTTTTTCTTCAAAACGTATACTTTGATTGACTAAAATAAGGTTTGCATTAAATAGATATTTATTTCTAGAATCTAAAAATATAACATTTTAAACTTAAAATCCGAATATTTTTATTTTAAATGAATTTTATATATTAATTTTTCATAGCAAAAATACTAAATTAAAGTTTTGAAATAAAATAACTGATGCATTATAAAATTCATAATTGATAAATCAATACTGAAAATTTCATTAAAATCGATAATTACCTGATTTTTGGTAATTTTTTTTTTAATCGCGAATGTTATATTAAAATTGTAAACAAGCGCTTAAAACCATTGAAAAAGAGACAGAATGGCGGATCGCGTTGAAATTATGTTATTACTTATCGATTTAGACAAAGTTTGACCTTAAATAATAGATTTAATTATTTTTAATTCGCTTTTAAAACTCGTAGTATCCGATTTTTTTGCCAGTGCCTACATTATAAGAACTAGAAAAATAAAAAAAAAAACGCCCTCTGGGAGACGTAAAATAAATATTGCTGAGGGGATGGGAGTTGAAAATTTAATATCAGAGAGTTTGTATCATAAGTAAAGTAAAATCATCAAATTTATTAAAGGAGTAAAAAATCAAAAATTTGAAATGGAAACTTTGTTCTGATAACTTTAAATATATATTGAAATAAAACAAACTATAGATAGCTAATACCAGGTATGTATTTATTAAAACTTGTTTAAAAAAACAATGAGGACTGTCTAACATTGCATGCTCAAATTTTGAGTGTATTTATTCTATGTTATGACGATTTTAGGTAGTGTGACGTAAGCAGTGACGTAGTTTTTGTTACAGACAAAAACCGGAAGCAAATCTCCATTATTAATAGATTGAATGTGTGATTCTTATGATATGTTAAAAAGGATGTGGTAATTGCATTTCACTTAGCGCTAATACCCTGGGAAAGGTATGAATCCTACTCTCCCTCCAGCTATGGATAAATAGTAGGGCAGACTGGGCTCTTTAACCTTGGTTAGGCAACCGGTCTAGGAGAAGGAAAACTCTGAATTCAAACCTGTTAAACTCTGCTTAAGATTTTGACCATCCTGCTCGTGCGGAGGGGTTGGTAAATTCGAACAAAGATATATATATAACAACAAATACAGACTTTATTGTCTGAGCACGTGGATGAACGACATTATACATGACAAGCTACAATACGTGATTCAAAACAGGACTAAAGTCCTAAGGAAGTGATAAAGAGTTTAAGGGAGTCATTTACTGATAGTTGGGGGGGGGGGAAACCCCTCACTTAATGGACAGAGACACCAAGCGTCTAATCCATGTTTTGTGGGTGTTAGATCAAGAGAAAGAGAGTGAAACATTCCAGGGCAGCTGTTTAAATACCCAGCCACCTATTGGCGAAAACCTCGCATTAAGGAAAGATAACCCTTTTGGAGACAAGTCCATCCCAACAGGGGCAGACAATCGCTACAGTGCTTAACACACTGAACCGTATTCCCTCTTTCAGGAATTGCAATCTGTCTATATGAGATGATTGTTTATTTCTTGTAACAAACATCTGTTATAGTAATACGCTACCACCTATTGGTGAAACCGTCGTGATAAGGGAAGATAACTCTTTTTGGACACAAGTCCTCTTACGACTTTTGTGGCCATCTTTAGGGGTTCAATCAAAAGCGCTGTCCAGATGAGATCCTTTGTGTTAAGCAGAGCGCGATCCTTAGTGAAGAATCCGTTAGTTGCTCCTTAGTGTCCCTTAATATTGGGTATAATCCTTTGGTTGTTCCTTGCTGCTTGGTTGTTCCTTGTCAATGAGCGCTAATGGTCGTTGTCAATGTCAGCCCATTAAATAGTTAACCAACCACGTATTCGGGCTGTTGATTGGCTGAGTTTTAAACAACATGATCTCGCTTAGTCTATAAATTTAAGTGGTGGATTGCAGCACGGCTTATATACAAAAACATTCTAACAAGTCCATCCCAGTTCTATATTTCTATTTTGTATGTTCTTGTAGTGAACTAATGTATACGTTTTTTTATTGTATATCATTCCTCTCCTTGTATGAGTATTTCTTGTCTTATATCTTACTCCATGTGCCGTTCAATTTATTAAAGTCTATTATGTTATGTTTAACACCCTTGTCGAAGTTGTTTGTTTCAACCAATTATAATTTATATTATAACTTTGAACCTTACACCATTAAACAAAGAAACCAAACAAAACCTCTCTGTGAACTACTACTACTACTACTACTACAACTAATGTTCTTTTATAAGGATGGTTTTGGTATCAACTAACCCACAAAAATTGATATGCCCTTAAACAAAGAAAGCAAACAAAACCGAGCTCGGATAGCCGTGCCCATTTCCAACGACAATAACCGTTAAGCGACGAGCGCCGACAGGTTAGTAAAAGTGTTATTTTCTCTGACGTAATTAATACTGGAGTCTCGATGTTCCCATACAGCACGACAGGAGAAACATTTGAAACTTGGAAATGGCAGTAAATAAAATAAACAAAAATAAAAATAAAAAATAAAAAAATGAAATTATCAAAGGAAAATTGCAGCCAATCAGAAGAGACGACTGATGTAGGAATATCAATAACAATCAAAGCAATAATGTCCTCTTGTAAAAGTTGGACATCACTCAAGCAACGAAGCATTTTTATTTGAAAGAAGCAGCTTTTTCCCGCCCGCCAAAGCCAAGTTCCAAGTTAGCAGGACCATTCCGGAAAATGTTTATTAGGTTTTTTTTTGCAAAAAGAGAAATCATCTCCGGTTTCATATTTCCAATCTTTTTCGTGTTGTTTATGATATTACGTTTTTGTAGGGGTTTTTTTTATTGTTTTTCTTCTTGATTTTTTGTATTTTATTCATTTATTTTTTTTTTATTGTTTTTTGTTGTTTTTGTTTTTGTGTTTTTTCTTTTTTCTTTTTGTGGGACTTTTGTTTTTGTTGTTTTTCTTTTTGTCTTTTTGTTGTTTTTTATGTTTTTTGTTTTTTATTTTTTTTTTGTTTTTTGAGGGGTTATTTTGTTTGGGCTTTTTGTTTGTTTTTTGTTTGTTGTTTTTGTTGGTTTTTGTTTTTTCTTTCTTTTTTTCTTTTTATTTTTTTTTGTTTGTAGATTTTTTTTGTTTTTTGTGGGTTTTTTCTTGTTTTTGTTTTTTCTTGTTTTTTCTTGTTTTTTGAGGGGCGGGGTGTTTTTGTTTTTTTGTTTGTTTGTTTTTCTTTCCCCTGGTCGCAATATGGAAACACGAATCAGAAAGAGTGTAATTAATAACGACTATAAAAAATCTTCTTTGAAAAGTAAATGAGAAAAATAAATCATCCTATCCAGAGTTCAAATCCTGCCCATCTCACTGCTTTATGTTTTATGTTACATGGTATTCAATGAAGAAGAAGAAGAAGAAGAAAAGAAGAAGAAGAAGAAGAAGAAGAAGAAGAAGAAGAAGAAAGAGAAGATGAATGATGATGATATGATAGGTCGAAGAAGAAGAAGAAGAGAAGAAGAAGAAGAAGAAGAAGAAGAGAAGAAGAAGAAGAAGAAGAAGAAGAAGAAGAAGAAGAAAAGAAGAAGAAGAAGAAGAAGAAGATGACTAGAAGAAGAAGAAGAAGAAGAGAAGAAGAAGAAGAAGAAGATGACTAGGTCGATGAAGAAGAAGAAGAAGAAGAAGAAGAAGAAGAAGAAGAAGAAGAAGAAGAAGAAGAAAGATGTTTTCATACCTTTTTTATTAAAAAAAACACAACAAATGATTAATGTGTGCAGGATGATCACTAATTAGGACTGAGTCTATTCTAGTAGTGACCACCTATGTTATTTCATAGTTTTTCAGCTTTAAATGCGTAGGCATATTAGCCGATGTAAAGACCAGATCAAAAGATAAAGATCCGTAGGCGGTACGCCTACGCATCTTTATCTATCAATATTAAGGCCAGAGGATTCGAACCGACAGACAGAAACCCCAGCGAACAGCCGATAGCATCACTTCGCGTCTCCCGTCAACCCTTGGGCATTTTCCACAGTGAACGCTCGTCGCCGCTTTCGCCAGTCACCCGGCATTTTCATTGTGAAGCTCTACGCCTCTACCACCCACACACCGAAGAAAATAAAGACGTGTCCTATTTTTGTATGTACGTATCTGTTGTTTATTGAAGTCCACTAGCCAGGCGGGCATATATGTTCAAATGTAAGGCTAAACGAATCGAGAAAATGTCATCGGAAATGGCCAGCTAGTGTAATGGTTAGAGTCCTCGCCTGTCAGCTTGGCAGTCGAGGTTTCGAGTCACACACGGAGCAGTCTCCCATGTCTATAACCTTGCTGGTGAGACCTAATAGTTCGAAATGTACATTCAGGAATTGACATTTTCTCGACTTGTTTAGCCTTACATTTGATCATATATGCCCGCCTAAATGCATTTATTATTAACTAATTAATTTTCAAAATTAGGTATGACTTCAATTAAGCACATATCCTCCAAAAATTGTCGGCTAAAAGCCATATCAAATAAACACATTGTTTGTTTACTTACTCGCATATATATATATATAATATATATATATATATATATATATATATATGAGCAGTGAAGGATTGAATAAATCCGACAAAATGTGGTTGAAAATAGAGGAAAATAGTGAATATACTAACATAGCAACAGCGACTGATCCCATAAAAATACCATTCCCTACATACTAAACCCACCCCTCCTTTACTTATTTCTCTATACCACACACTTAAAGCCACCTTTCTTTCCACCCTTACTCAATTACCTTTTCAGTATAAAAGCAGAATATAAAAGCATTTGTCTCAATAAAATTTTGAAAACTAAACAACGAGACGAAATATCAATTGAATTTAGTTGCTGTGTTGTTATTTCCACTTTTCCTCTATTTTCAACCATATATATATAGTGATAGTGAGTGTGAGTGTGAGTGTGTGTGTGTGTGTGTGTGTGTGTGTGTGTGTGTGTGTGTACATGCATGTGCATAGAAAGTGTATGAGGAAACACAGAAGAGACACTGAAGAGAATCTGATCTTAAATATTTATACATCTACACTGCAATTTATGTGTGTCCATGAATATAAAGAGCAGACGGAACATTTCGGTAAAATATTCATGTAGGCACCAGCGTTTCTTTTTCACAGCGAAGCAGACGCTGAATTCTGTTCAGATTTTCATGTTCATTCATATTTTCTTTTAGAAAAAATCTCGGGTTGAATTGATTAGTTTGTATTTTATCGATAAGGCAAAGAACAATTTGAAGAAACACAAAAAAAACAACAACAAAAGAGATCCTCTGCTTTCTCTGAATTGTATTCTCGGTTATTACGCTGCTACTCCTCCGCATAAGCAACACCAGATAATAAGGATTTACATTTTTGTATTTTTAAACAAAGCTTCCCTTTCTTTCTTTATGATAAAAACTGAATGCTGCATTATTTAGCTGTAGTGACGACATTCATGAGAAATAAGAATTCGGCGCATAAGCAACACCAGATAATAAGGATTTACATTTTTGCATTTTTTTACAAAGGGTGCTGTAGCTCCTTTGTAATTTTTTCTGGTGATGAAAATCAAGACACGAAGATCGACTGATGTTGAATGAACATTGATTTTATTGTACTTCCAAACACCGTGAAATACTGAAATAAAATGGGGTTTAAACAATTAATAATTTTACAAAGAAGGTTTTTAACAAATATCAGAAACTTCACGGGAAATTGGAAGATAAACTGACCTGCGCGCCGTAACCAATTACCGAGAACTAGCTTAAGACTAAATTCTAAATTTAAGAACAATATTTCCCACACAACTTTTTACTGCTTCTAGCCAGGGCGGAAGTCCCTTTCTTCCCTCTTCTAGCCTGGGCGGAAGTCCCTTTTTTCCCTCTTCTAGCCTGGATGGAAGTCCTTTTTTTTTTTTTCCTTTTCTAGCTTGGGCGGATGTCCCTACGCAGTTGTTTCCCTTACACTGTCCATGTTTAAGGGTATATCTAGAGAGTGGATAATAATTATATCTAGCTATTAGGCGCACTCTAAGGCGACACCTACAGAGGGTGTTGCAAGTTAATAACGATATCCGTGGGTTAAGAGTAGTCTAACGTTTTTAACCAGGTGTTGCAGGATGATAACGGATGAAAGATTTAGGAGCAAGCGTATTAATATATAGACACAGCCCTGTCGGCTGGGGCTTTAGAATACACCGACTGCTCCTCTGCAGAGGCCATCTGTTGGCCGTGGGTGGCGACCCGTGATGCTCAAGGACGCAATCCTGGAGAATGAGCAGCTGACGTACTTAATACCTAGAATTGGAGTTGTTGGCATCCTTCCGTCTACGAGAGACGATGGAGTAGTGTCAAGATTTTTGTTAACTTGAACTACATAGCCTGGGCGGTTCTTCTCTCCCCCACTACCTTCTTTTTTTTTTTTGTTTTTTCTTTTTCACCAAAACTAGTAAGAGATATGTACAAAAGCCTAGACTCCGCACACCCAAAATATGATTTTTGAAAGTCTTAAACGGCATGTTTGAATTCAGAATTGGAGTATGCCACATTAAACGGTCCACATTGTTTTTAAAACAAATTTTAATAAATACATGTTCGGTATTATATATTTATTCATTTTCTTTTTAAATTAGTTTCTACTCTTGTCTTTTTTTTTTTTCAGTAACAAGAAGTTAACTAAATAAATACTTACGATTTTGTGTAAAATTTATGTGTAAAATATTTATTTAAATAATCATTTCATTAATAATTAATAGATGCACGCAACATTTTATTTCAGGGGAACAGAACTAATTTTCTATTTCAAATTGTTTTATCATTTCACTTCATTGATAAATTTGATGATTTTTCTTACTTATACAAATCCTCTGATATTGAATTTTAAAGTCCCCCCCCCCTAGCAATATCTTCCCAAAATTAATTCTTACACCGCCCGGAGTTCGTTTTATTGATTGGCTAGTTATAACAATTAAATCATCACATTGTGGTATATCCACAGGTCCTGCTAGTGTACGAAGGAGAGTCAAAAGGTAATGTCATTTTCTTTATTTCATGTGAAGATTTTTTTATAAAAATAAGGCTTACATTGAGACCGTAACAATGCAAGAATCTGACGAGTAAGACCCAACTTGCCAATCAACAATGTCCTCGTTCTGCATGACAATGCTCGACTACACACAATCATCAGGACAAGGGAAAAATCGCCTCATTTGGGTGGACAACATTACCACATCCTCCATACTCACCAGGTTTAGCGCCTTTAGACTATCATCTCACGGCCTCATAAAAGAGGGTTTGAGAGGCAAACATTATTCCAGTGACGAGGAAGTGAAATCTGTATCGAATAAGTGACTCAAAGAACAGTCAAAAGAATTTTACGGGGCAGGGATACATGCTCTCATTCGAAATTGGAACAGTGCTATTGAGAGAAACGGTGACTATGTGAAGAAGTAAGGATGTAATCCACAGAGGACCAGCTTTATCTTAATATTCCTGTGTTGGTAATTATACCTGTCCTAAACAAAATTGCATTACTTTTTGACAAATACTCGTTTGAAGTTGGAACATAGCTATTGAGAGAAACGGTGTGTGATCCACAGAGAACCAGCTTCATTTTGATGTATCATACATGTTCCTGTGTTGGTAATTATACATGTCCTAAACAAAATGGCATTACTTTTTGACACACCTATGTGGAGAAGTAGGGATGTGATCCACAGAGGACCAGCTTCATTTTGATGTATGATACATGTTCCTGTGTTGGTAATTATACCTGTCCTAAAAATGGCATTACTTTTTGACGCACGTATGTGGAGAAGTAGGGATGTGATCTACAGAGGACCAGCTTCATTTTCATGTATGATACATGTTCCTGTGTTTGTAATTATACCTGTCCTAAACAAAATGGCATTACTTTTTGACTCACTGATGTGGAGAAGCAAGGATGTGATCGACAGAGGACCAGCTTCATTTTCATGTATGATACATGTTTCTGTGTTGGTAATTATACCTATCCTTAACAAAATGGCATTACTTTTTGACTCACTGATGTGGAGAAGTAGGGATATGATCTACAAAGAACCAGCTTCATATTGTTGTATGATACATGTTCCTGTATTTGTAATTATATCTGTCCTAAAAAATGGCATTACTTTTTGACGCACGTATGTGGAGAAGTAAGGATGTGATCCACAGAGGACCAGCTTCATTTTGATGTATGATACATGTTTCTGTGTTTGTAATTATCCCTGTCCTTAAAAAAAATGGCATTACTTTTTGAAACATCCACGTCATATAATCTCCATATAAAATATGAATCTTACAACACTGTTGTCGTCGGTTCGCTGACAGGATAAGAAAGTACAAAAGCCAGACACGACAATGGAGAACGTTAGAAAACGTCGCTGCACTTTGTATTATTTCCACCATCTTTCGAATATTGAGCTGGTTGGATGATTTAGTGAAACTTATGAAAGTCTCGTATTAATAATGTATCAAAAAGTTTTCGTTTTCCGTTACGGTTTGCTTAGAATGTGAGTGATTACGCTGAAAACTGATTTTTAATATTCGTTGCTAGGGACGTTGCTTTTACAAAAGGGGGACAATATTGTCTGAAAGAATATAATATTGTGTCTCCTCCTCCCCCACTTAGCCGTGATATTGGTTTATATTAAACATTGACTCTTTACCAACCAACTGGGAACACACACACATAAATAAAGGAAAGAACATGTTGAATGGATAAAAATGTTTAATGAAATGCCGACACGTGTTTCGACTGATTGGTGTTCTTGCACACAATGTATTCTATTTATTATTATTTTAAATACAAAATAAAATAAAATGATAATAATAGAAAATATATAAACAGTTTTTTTAAAGTATTCAGAAAAAAAACGGCCGTCATCGGCGCAAGATGTTTGATATTTGAAATTAAAATAGTAAACATACCATTGTATATATATATATATATATATATATATATATATATATATATATATATATATAAAGAAATAACAAAAGACTTAGAGATTTTGCATTATAGACTATTTCGGGGAGCTTAGACAAAGTGTCTAGTTCTCCCGACTCATCAGATGCGAATTTGCATCTGATGAGTCGGGAGAATTAGACACTTTGTCTAAGCTCCCCGAAATAGTCTATAATGCTAAATCTCTAAGTCTTTTGTTAT
>CM042170.1:2331461-2333961 GCA_023376005.1 Doryteuthis pealeii
GTCTATACCCGTCTTCATTTTATAACAATTAAATGTATGTTTATCATCGTCAGGTATATACGGGGGTTAGTGAAAAAGTAATGCCATTTTGTTTAGGAAAGGTATAATTACCAAAACTGAACTTTTCAATAGTTTTTCGGCATCTCACTCGGTGCTCCATACCTATGTGCTTGTGCCAAACTAAGAATATCCAATGATGACAAAATCATTCAGATTTGGACACTGAACTTTTCAATAGTCTTTCGGCATCTCACTCGGTGCTCCATACCTATGTGCTTGTGCCAAACTAAGATATCCAATTATGACAAAATCATTCAGATTTTGACACTGAACTTTTCAATAGTTTTTCGTATCTCACTCGGTGCTCCATACCTATGTGCTTGTGCCAAACTAAGAATATCCAATGATGACAAGATCATTCAGTTTTTGGACACTGAACTTTTCAATAGTCTTTCGGCATCTCACTCGGTGCTCCATACCTATGTCCTTGTGCCAAACTAAGAATATCAATTATGACAAATTATTCAGATTTTGGACACTGAACCTTCAATAGTTTTTCGGTATCTCACTCGGTGCTCCATACCTATGTCAATGATGAAAAATCATTCAGTTTTTGGACACTGAACTTTTCAATAGTCTTTCGGCATCTCACTCGGTCCATACCTATGTGCTTGTGCCAAACTAAGAATCCAATGATGACAAAATCATTCAGATTTTGGACACTGAACTTTTCAATAGTCTTTCGGCATCTCACTCGGTGCTCCATACCTATGTCCTTGTGCCAAACTAAGAATATCCAATGATGACAAAATCATTCAGATTTTGGACACTGAACTTTCAATAGTCTTTCGGCATCTCACTCGGTGCTCCATACCTATGTCCTTGTGCCAAACTAGAATATCCAATGATGACAAAATCATTCAATTTTTGGACACTAAAACTTTTCAATAGTCTTCGGCATCTCACTCGGTGCTCCATACCTATGTCCTTGTGCCAAAATTAAGAATATCCAATGATGACAAAATCATTCAGTTTTGGACACTGAACTTTTCAATAGTCTTTCGGCATCTCACTCGGTGCTCCATACCTATGTCCTTGTGCCAAACTAAGAATATCCAATGATGACAAAATCATTCAGTTTTTGGACACTGAACTTTTCAATAGTCTTTCGGCATCTCACTCGGTTTCCTACCATATAGTCCTTGTGCCAAACTAAGAATATCCAATGATGACAAAATCATTCAGTTTTTGGACACTGAACTTTTCAATAGTCTTTCGGCATCTCACTCGGTGCTCCATACCTATGTCCTTGTGCCAAACTAAGAATATCCAATGATGACAAAATCATTCAGATTTTGGACACTGAACCTTTCAATAGTCTTTCGGCATCTCACTCGGTGCTCCATACCTATGTCCTTGTGCCAAACTAAGAATATCCAATGATGACAAATCATTCAGATTTTGGACACTGAACTTTTCAATAGTCTTTCGCATCTCACTCGGTGCTCCATACCTATGTCCTGTGCCAAACTAAAAATATCCAATGATGACAAAATCATTCAGTTTTTGTACACTGAACTTTTCAATAGTCTTTCGGCATCTCACTCGGTGCTCCATACCAATGTCCTTGTGCCAAACTAACAATATCCAATGATGACAAAATCGTTCAGTTTTTGTATACTGAAATTTTCAATAGTCATTTCACTCGGTGCTCCATACATATAGCCTTGTGCCAAACTAAGAATATCCAATGATGACAAAATCGTTCAGTTTTTGGACACTGAACCTTTCAATGGTCATTTCACTCGGTGCTCCATACATATAGCCTTGTGCCGAACTAAGCTTCTCGAATGATGACAAAATCGTTCAGTTTTTGGACACTGAACATTTCAAGTCTTTCGGCATCTCACTCGGTGCTCCATACCTATGTCCTTATGCCAAACTAAGAATATCCAATGATGACAAAATCATTCAGATTTTGGACACTGAACTTTTCAATAGTCTTTCGGCATCTCACTCGGTGCTCCATACCTATGTCCTTGTGCCAAACTAAAAATATCCAATGATGACAAAATCATTCAGTTTTTGGACACTGAACTTTTCAATAGTCTTTCGGCATCTCACTCGGTGCTCCATACCTATGTCCTTGTGCCAAACTAAGAATATCCAATGATGACAAAATCGTTCAGTTTTTGGACACTGAACTTTTCAATAGTCATTTCACTCGGTGCTCCATACCTATGTCCTTGTGCCGAACTAAGCTTCTCGAATGATGACAAAATCGTTCAGTTTTTGGACACTGAACATTTCAAGTCTTTCGGCATCTCACCCAGTGTTCCATACCTATGTCCTTATGCCAAACTAAGAATATCCAATGATGACAAAATCATTCTGATTTTGGACACTGAACTTTTCAATGGTCTTTCGGCATCTCACTCGGTGCTCCATACCTATGTCCTTGTGCCAAACTAAGAATATCCAATGATGACAAAATCATTCA
>CM042170.1:2341461-2361461 GCA_023376005.1 Doryteuthis pealeii
CATCTCTCAGTCTGTCTGTCTTTCTATCTAACATTTATTCATCTCTTTAAAAAGTCAGTCTACAAACAATTTGTCTTTTTAATCATTTCTCGAACGTTCGACTGCCCTTTTTTGTTTTGTTTTGTTTTTGTTTTTGTTTATTCTCTTTTTTCTTTTGTATTTTCTTTTCATGAATGTATTTATTTGTTAATTATGAGCGTAAAGTACACGGGGGGGGGCACCTCGTTTATTGCAGTGGCGGGAAATGAGAGGAATAAAAAAAACATGAGAAACGCTGATGAGCATTTGATAGATATTGAGAATAATGGGGGAAATTGGGAATAGATAAAAACGACAATTGGGCGATGAAGACAGAAAAGGGAAGAAGAAGAAGAAGAAGAAGAAGAAGAAGAAGAAGAAGAAGAAGAAGAAGAAGAAGAAAGAAGAAGAATGGTTGAAAAGACGATAAAATAAAAGAGAGAAAAGAAAGTTGGAAATAATAAGATGAATGAAAAGAAAGAAAGAAAGAACAAAAGAAGTCCAATAAATGGTATGTAATGGAAAGGCGTAATAGATTGCAAAAGAAAAATAAATTAAAGAAGAAGAAGGAGAGGAAATGAAAAACGTAAAGAAGAAGAAGAAGAAAAAGGTGAAGAAGAAGAAGAAGAAGAAGAGAAGAAGAAGGAAGAAGAAAGAAGAAGAAGAAGAAGAAGAAGAAGAAGAAGAAAAATTAAAAAGGTAAAGAAGAAGAAGAAGAAGAAGAAGAAGAAGAAGAAGAAGAAGAAGAAGAAGAGAATGATTTGGAAAACCGATAAAAGAAAAGGGAGGAAAGAAAGAACGGAAGAAATAAGAGAAAAAAAAGAAAAGAAAGATATGATATGCGCTATATAATACCACAAAAGTTCTTCTTTAAGGATTGATTTGGTATTGAATAACCCCCAAGAAGTTGATATGCCATTAAACAGAGAAACCGAACAGAAATAAATGAAAACAGAATATAAAATTACAAAACAAAAAAAGAAAAACATTAAAGATAAACGTAGAAAAAAAATTTTAAAAAACGAAGAAAAAATTAAATAACAGTTAGTTAATAGAAAATATGAACTTTTTCAAATGTAAATTGTTTTCATTCATCTCTCTCTCTCTCTCTCTCTCTCTCTCTCTCTCTCTCTCTCTCTCTCTCTCTCTCTCTCTCTCTCTCTCTCTCTCTCTCTTTTTTACCATTTTCAAATTTCCTCTTCTTTTTCATTTTTTCTTCACCTCTCATACCTCTCTCCCCTCCTCTCCCCCCCCTCTCTCTCCTCTCTCTATCTATCTATCTATCTATCTATCTGTCTCTTCTTTTTACCATTTTAAAATGTCTTCCTCTTTTACGTTTTTTCTTCACAGCCATCTTTATCCTTTGACGCCATCTTTATTCACACCCGCCATCTTTATTTGTTTTCCACCATGTTTCCTTTCATTTCTCCATCACTGTACACTCTCACACTTCCCCCACCAGACACCAAACTAAGCAAGACAAAACCACTACAATAACCAGTCTGTGTACATAAAAAGCAATATTCTTTTCCGCTAATAAAAAAGAATAAAGATTAAAGGGTCATAAGGAAAAAGAGAAATTGCGGCCTCAAGTCGGCTTGTCACTTGAACACTGACGGGCTATTAAACAATTTTATTCCAGTGACGAGGGCCACAAAGCAATAAAAGAAACGAATGCCAAGTGAAATAGCCGGAAACAAATGAGGAAATATGAGAAAGAGACAAGAAAATCTATTTGATTTACAATCTCGTTGAAATACAATATTCCGATGAAATGACAAACGTCGACATGCAAAAAGAGGGTTTAAAAGTAGCAAGAGTTTTCAACACAAACATTAAATAGATAAAAAAAAATAAAAAAGCGGTAATAAATACAATTTACTATTTCTTCACATAAATTCGCATTAGATAAGTTTAAGCAAACATCTTAAAATATAGTCTTGATCATTTTATCTATACTAGCAAGAATATGCGCCCTCCGAATTTAAGTTTTAATGTAATGAAATATATTAAACTAGCAGGACCTATGAATATACCACATTATGATAATTTAATTATTACAATCTATATGTTATATAGACATATATATTTAGTAAAGAGCTACTCAGAGGATTTAATTCCCCATTTTACTATATATATATATATATATATATATATATATATATATATATATATATATATATATATATATATATATATATGTGTGTGTGTTGTGTGTGTGTGTGTGTGTGTGTGTGTGTGTGTGTGTGTGTGTGTGTGTGTGAATATGGAGGCGCGTGGGCAAGTGGTTAGAGTCGTGGAAAATGGACTCGTCGGTTCGAGTTCAATTCCTAGACGAAGCTGTTGGCATTTCACATAGCGCTAATACCCTTGGGAAATGTATGAATCCATATATCCTCCCTCCAGCTATGGATTAAATAGTAGGGCAGACTGGTCTCTTTAACCTTGGGTAGGTAACCAGTCTAGGAGAGGGATAACTCTGAATTCAAAATTCCTGAGGTCAGTCCTTGATTGGGTTCGTGGCATTCCTTGATGCACCAATTCTTTCCTATCGACTGTGCCAAAAAGTGTGGAATGATCCTACACAAGCCTTCACCACTATAAACAAATCACTGTGTTGGTTGTTCACTGGATGAACACTCATGCGTCGAAAATCGACGAGAGAGTCCATTTATTTTAATGTATATATATATAATATATATATATATATAATATATAAATAAATATATATATATATATATATATATATATATATATATTCGTGTGCAGGCACCACTGACTCAATGTGTACGCTACCTTAACTTAAATATAAATGCTCTATCAATGATATTGAGCACTGTTTACTTACAAATATAGCATCCATATTATCTTCAGGTCTGATGGTCGCATAGGCAAGAAACTGTCAGTAACCAGGTGCCGTTGACTCCATGTTCACACTACCTTATATATATATATCGGTCGTGTTTCGATCCCGGCTTCAGGTAGCATGCTAAGTCTAGCTGCAATGAAAAGACTGGAAACATGGAAACATATATATATATATATATATATATATATAGGTATATGTAAAACAAAATTTCTTTTGCGATGAAACAAAGAAAATACAGTGCTCAATCACAGTTTGTAAGAGCTAATATTTATTTATTTTACAATGTTCATAGATCAATGTTCATTATCAACGACCGCGGTTTCATGCCGAAGCAATCATCAGGTGAGAAGTAAGATCCAATGGTGTTGTGTGGTTCTTTAAATGTGTCTTTGAGTAAAAGAACCACAACAAACACCATTGGATCTTACTTCTCAACCTGATGATTGCTTCGGCATGAAACCGCGCGGTCGTTGATAATGAACATTGATCTATGAAAAACATTGTAAAATAAATAAATATATATATATATATATATATATATATATATATGGGGGTAGAGCCATGAGTGTAACGCTGATGTGTAGATTAGCGCAGAAATGTTTTTTGCAATTGCGTGTTAGATGAGAATGGAAAAGTTTAAGAATGAATCGTCAAAAAGCCACATAGTATTGTTTCTATTGGACAAGCCATGAGTCGTGGTGTAGTGGGAGAGTGGAGGGGTGAGAGGTAAGAATGTTGAGTGAGTTTGGAATTATGAGTCGAGAGTGAGATATGGGCTCTTGCTCTATGACAATTTTGGTTTTGGGGAAAATAAAAAATCTCATGAGAAAAAGAAGTAGTCTTGTGTAATTACTAAAAACTCCAAATAACACATGGCAAGATTCTCCCCACCATCCCAAACTGGTTTCCAGATTCCAAAAATCGAGGAATTGTCATCTCTCCATTACGACAATGAGAGCGTAACGTAACACACACACACACACACACACACACACACACATATATATATATATATATATATATATATATATATATATATATGAGTATAGATGAAAAGATATGAAAACAACACAATATGCTGTTAAAGTGAACACATTTATAACATATTCATAGCTAATATTGAACAATATTTCGATTTATAAAAATCATCTTCAGAACTTGTTTTTACTCCGGACTTACGAAAACATTGATGTTGCAAAAAGAGTTATGCGGTAGTTTCAAATATAAGCACATCCGCCCACGCGTTTCTCGGTCAGCGACAGACATGTATCTCTTATTGTAACAGTTTTTGAAAAAGAAGACATATTCCAAACTCGATGATAGACAAATTCGCTTTTTCAAACGGGATAAGTATTAATCCGTTGACGGTAGGCCTGCGACGGATTTTTAGAGAAGAATTTTTATTTTTCTATTTTTATTTTTCTATTTATATTTTTTTATATATAAAGTAAAAAAGTATGAATGGTTGTAAATATATATATATATATATATATATATATATATATATATATATATATATATATAATATATATAATATATATTCAGTAAAAAATAACAATATTTAGATTTTTAGCTTTATAGCCAATTTCAGGGAGCCTAAAGAAATTGTCTAGTATCTCCAATTGTTTCTGAAGATGGAAGGTACTAGACGATTTCTCTAGGGTCCCCGAAATAGTCTATAATGCTAAAAATCTAAATATTCTGTTTGTTTTTTTTTACTAATATATCTTTGCTCTGTGACAATAAGAGCACACATTGAGCTCTACAAACTGCGACATTTAAAAAAAAACAAAAAAACGACTACGTCGTAAGGAAGATTTCTTCACCTGTTCTTATGATTTATATATATATATATATATATATATATATATATATATATATATATATTTACGTATATTACGTATGCACAGAACATATATCTATGAATATGTTTTGTATGCCTTAAATTGAGAAACGGGAACAATAAAAAAAAAAAACAAATAGAATAATATTCATCCTCCCTTACACGATTTATTGAACAACAAAATTTGATCTGATAATTTATTTCTTCTTTGATACATATCTTTTTTTTTTTAATCAACAAGAGATCATGTAAGGAAAAATAAATACATTTGTAAAAGCGAAGATGAAAAAAAAGAAAAAGATTTGTTATTTTCTCTCGTATTTGTTGAATACATGAATCCCAATGATAAAGAAAAACAACAAGAATAAAAAGAACGGAAACATATTGCCTAAGAGAAAATATAATAATAATAATAATAATAATAATAATAATAATAATAATAATAAATAATAATAATAACGCTGATCTGAAAAACTTAAAAGGGGAATATAATAATAATAATAATAATAATAATAATAATAATAATAATAATAATATGGTATATGCATAAACCAGAATCTGTTCTTGAGAACAAAACGCATAAAATTCTCTGGGACTTTGAAATAAAAACGGATCACCTTATCCCAGCAAGAAGACCAGATCTAGTGTTGATAAACAAAAAAGAAAGAACTTGTCAACTGGTGGATTTTGCAGTTCCAGCAGATCACAGGGTGAAGCTAAAGGAAAATGAAAAAAATGGACAAATATATGGACCTTGCCAGAGAACTGAAAAAGTTATGGAATATGAAAGTAAAAGTGATACCAATTGTGGTTAGTGCACTTGGAACGATCCCAAAAAAATTAGAAAAGGGTTTGGAAAGTTTGGAAATCAGAGGAAGGATTGAAACCATTCAGAACACTGCACTGCTGCAATCTGCCAGAATACTCAGAAGAGTCCTGGAGACCTGAGGAGACTTGCTGTCACTCAAACTCCAGTGAAAGACCATCAGCTAATGCTGATGTGAAAACTCAAAAATAATAATAATAAAGAAGAAGACCAGACCTAGTGTTGATTAACAAAAAAGAAAGAACTTCTGTCCTGAAGAATGAGACACACAAAATTCTCTGGGACTTTGAGGTACAGGCGGATCACCTAATCCCGGCAAGGAGACCAGATCTAGTTTTGATTGACAAGAAGAGGAAGACTTGTCATCTCGTGGACTTTGTCGTCGCGGCCGATCACAGAGTAAAAATGAAAAAGAGCGAAAGGATCGACAAATACTTGGACCTTGCCAGAGAACTGAGAAAACTGTGGAACATGGGGGTAAAGGTCGTACCAATTGTAATTGGGGCCCTTGGAACAATCCCCAAGGGATTGGAAAAGAATCTGGATGAATTGGAAATCAGAGGAAGAATTGAGAACATCCAAACTACAGCACTGTTGGGATCGGCTAGAATACTCAAAAGAGTACTGGAGACCTGAGGAAACTTGCTGTCACTCAGCCTCCAGTGAACTACCGGCTACAGCAGGTGTGAAAAACTCGAATGGAGTGAAATAATAATGAAAGATAGACAAATACCAGGATGTTACTAAAGAATTCAAAAAAATGTTGAATATGAGGCTGGAAGTGATACCAATTGTTGTTGGTGCACTTGGAACGGACCCCAAAATCTTTGAAGAGAGACTAGAGGAACAGAAAAAGAGGAGAATTTTTTAAATCGACTAGAATATAGATAAATGTTCAGGAGACCTGAGGAGATTTGTTGTCATTCAGACTACAATGAAAGACCATTAGCTAACGCTGGTGTGAAAAACTCGAACAGAGTGCAATTGCAATATATTGACTAGCAGAAACATATCGAAAACTTTAAAAAAACATAAACGGGAAGAAAAACAACTACATGGGTACGTCAAGCGACAAACTCAAGAGACATCACATCAGAAGATATGGATATGGCTAGTTGGACAAGGTTCCTGGTTCGATATCGGCTCTCGCCAACTCAGCCTATGAGTAGCACAGGGATCTGTACAGTAAAGTAAGGATGGGAGGTGTGGCACTCCACCTCAGACGCTAGTTGGTCTAGCGCTAGTGAAAAAGGGATAGACTTCTTCACTGTCTGGCTGATACCGACTTTAGGTCACCCCGACGACTTTACTTACTTTTACTGACCATATATGTGTATGTGTGGCAGGGCTTGCTTGTCCTTAAAGTTGGTCTCTAGCCTCCCAAATTGGGTTTGATTAGGAAGAGTTTATTGTGGATGTTGTTATTCCAGTGTTGTTGCCATTTTGTATGAAGGAATCTATTGATTTTAGGTTTCAAATCAGTATATGGTATCTTGAAATTGTCGGTGATCAAATCTAGAGCCGATTTAGCTGCGGAGTCTGCTTTTTCATCCCCCCTCACTTCTATATGACTTGGGATGCAGCTTATCATAATCTCCTTAGAGTTAGACATCAATTCTAATCTATTCAGGAGATTAATGATGAGAGAGTTTTCCAGTTTTGTTGTCTAACAGCACCGAGAAAAAACAAAACAAAACAACAAAAAATAACAAATAACGAATAACGAAAAAAAATAAAAATGGAAAACACGTTAGTATAATAGACAAGTTAACGCCAAATTGAATTTATTTCTATTGAATTAGATTTCCTTTGCTGAAACACTCGACTGGACTCTTTGTTGAAACACTCGAAAGTTTCTTGTATGTAGCTAAACTCTACACATGCTTTCATTAAAAAATTTAAATAAAAAATTTTTAAAAATAAAACTTCAGTCTCGATACCTTTTTATCACAACTTTAAATACGTTCGTCATTGAAAAAAAAGTTCATTGTTTATTTACAGCAAAATCAAAAAGGGAGAGTTTATTTATTTAATGGATTATTTAACGTCAAATCCATCCTTGTAGAAGAACAGTAGTGGTACTAAAAGGATAAGAAGCTCATACTTTTCCCCGTGAAGAAGAAGAAGAAGAAGAAGAAGAAGAAGAAAAGAAGAAGAAGAGAGGGAAGAAGAGAAGAAGAAAGAAGAAAGAAGAAGAAGAAGAAGAAGAAGAAGAAGAAGAGAAGAAGAAGAAGAAGAAGAAGGGGATTGAGAAGAAGAAGAAGAAGAAGAAGAAGAAGAAGAAGAAGAAGAAGAAGAAGAAGAAGAGAAGAAGAAGAAGAAGAAGAAGAAGAAGAAGAAGAAGAAGAAGAAGAAGAAGAGAAGAAGAAGAAAGGGATGAGAGAGAATAATTCTCATTATCTTCATCATGATCACATCATCATCATCATCATCAAATCATGATCGTCATCATCATCATCCATCATCACAATCATCACCGTCATCATCATCATCACATCCTCATCGTTATCATCATCATCACAATCACCATCATCATCACAATCATCATCGTCGTCATCATGATCATCATCATCATCATAATCATCTTCGTCGTCATCATCATCGTCATCATTGTCATCATCATCACCATAATCATCATCGTCGTCGTCATCATCATCCTCATCATCATCATTATCACAATCATGATCGTCATGATGACGATGATGATTGTGATGATGATGACGATGATGATGATGACGATGATGATTGTGATGATGATGATGATGACGGTGATCATCATCATCATAATCATCATCATCATCAAAGAAGAACCAGAATTACAAGGAAAATAATGACAACAATCATGAAAAGAGAAACAGAATTTAAAATAAAGTGAACGTGATAGTCCGACTCGAGTTCGAACTCGCTTTCTACGGTGCTGCAGTCCAGCACGTTTGCCCCTACGCCATAGGGTAATAACCCCAAGAAGAAAACATTAAATGGACATCTTCTCTTTATGCTAATTCCATATTTTTGTTAGAGGTTGTTAGTATTACGTAAGAGGTGTAACGGGTATCGTCGTAGGAAATGCAACACTCCACCATGGCCATTACTCAGGCTAGACGGGCGATCGAAGAGGCCCCTTCCAATCAATCAGCTGGACACATCAAGCCCTAGCACCTATATGATTGTCCCAACCCTATTGCTTTTATGGAATGTTCCAACCCTTTTTATCATACAGAGATGCTGAGAAGTGCGTGTTCTGTGTCACTGATGTATAAAATCTAAAAGGACGCAGAAAGATTGTAACTATGCGTCCCAGTGTTTTTCTTTTCTTCCCCCATAATTTCCAGCTAACTGTAAATAAATTTCAATATTTTCCTGGAAATGAATTACAATGTGTAGGGTACAAGCTAGGGATTAGACGGCTTTAGTTTTTCATAGATAAAAACTCTGCAATTTATTAAGAAACTTTAGTTGGGACCCATCAAATTTCCCGGGGACTCATTCAAATCAAACCATGCGTTCCAAGACGCACTAAATTAAAAAGCTATCAGCATAATGTCATATATGTGCTAGAAGGCGGTGGCTGATGGTCTTAATGTCATAGATATGATATTAAAGTGAAGTTCAAATTATGAAGCTCTGGAGAATTTGGAGAACCTCTTCATCACCATTGCTCCCAGTCTGAACCGTAGTGGTAGTACCTGTTAGGGTCTCATATATGGGTTAGATAGGAAAAACTTTGAAAAAATGTGTTTAAAGAAAATTGACTTTTAGAAAAAAAAATGAGTGTCCATTAAGAATGAAAGATAAATCTTCGACAAAAAATAACCCAACAAAGGTTGACATGCCGTAAAAACCAACCAACAGGACTGAATGACGAGTGAATAGAACCTCTTTCTTGGATTAACAGAGTTTCTTTTTATTTTCTATCATTTTGTTTTATTAGGGATAAAATCGGAGAAACGGGCTAAGTGCTTTTGGTATTTGTCCAGCTCTTGGTACGAGCTCACCCACAGGGACACGTCATGTTTTTTTTTGTTTTGTTTTTTTTTTTTTTTTTTTTTGTTTTTGGCGGGTAGGGTGTTTTTTGCGGCTACCGTAGCAGAGGGTGTGAGGGGAAAACAACTAGCAAATAACCCCCACACAACTCTCAAAACACAGACTCACGCTTAACACATTGTCTTAATATATATATATACAAATATATATATATATATATGCATTATTATACATATATATATGTATATATAAATATACATTATAATACAAACACACACATATATTTATATATATATATATACATACATTAAAATACATATATATATGTATATATAAATATACATTATAATACACAGACACACAGACACCACACACACAAAACACACACACACATATATATATATATATATATTATAATACATATATATATGTATATATTAATATACATTATAATACATACACACACACAAACACACACATATATATGTATTATGTGTGTGTATTATAATGTATATTTATATATACATATATATATATGTATTATAATGCATATATATATATATACGTACATTAAAATACATATATATAAATGTATATAAAAATATACATTATAATACACACACACACACACACAATACATATATATATATATATATATATATATATATATATATATATAATACATATATATATGTATATATAAATATATATTATATACACACCACTAGACACATACACACACACATATATATAATATATATATATATATATATATATATATATATATATATATATATATATTATAAACATATATATATGTATATATAAATATACATTATAATACACACACACCTAGGCACACACACACACACACACACACATATATATATATATATATATATATATATATATATATATATATATATATTGGCTGGACACGACTAATGAAACAGTGGCCTCCAAAATTTAATGGAGACGAGACACCATTTAATGACCAGATCCACGAAACATCTAACTTTATGGTTGGGGCAATAAAAGAAAGGGAAAAAAACATGAATTTCTATTCTAGCTCTCTCATCATGCCCGAGTAGACAGAACCTTAAATCTCACCCTATCGGCGAGTCTTAGAATACGCGGATTATATCCCCTCCAGTGGGGTAAGACCTCTCAAAAAGATAGGTCTTAGATATGACACTGTTGTATTTGATGGTGAGGTTCCAGTTAAGGAGATCTGGACAGGGGTAAGGCCCCCCAAGGGGTGTCCTGTGTGTGACATTAAACTGCATCTGATGGTGAATTTCCATATAAGGAGTTTTGGAGTGAGGAGTAAGGTCCCCAAAGGGTGTTCTGGGTATGACATTAAACAGCATCTGATGGTGAGGTTCCAGTTAAGGAGGTCTGTAGAGGGGTTAGATCCCCAAGGGATGTTCAGGTTATGACATTGTACTACATCTGGTGTAGAGGTTCCATCTAAGAAGGTCTTATTAACTTTTTCCATTTGTGCATATAAACTGTTCATATTTTTGTTATTTGGTATCAAAGGTCATTGGACACAGATATAGGGTACCTCCCCACTTGACCCTTTGGAGTTGGTAACCCCTATTTGCTTAGATGTACAACGGTTATTTTTTGACCACACACAAACTTCATTAATTGACTTAAACCGCAAACAGCAATTTGGTTTAGTCATTGGTCAACTGAAACCCCATCCCCATCGCACTCCACGTCCTCACCCCTCCACATCCTCTGACAATTTGGGGCAGGGTGACAAGTCTTTGTTGATGACAACATATGAATCGTTTTTTCTTACTCATCACCAAACAGTGTCCATTTTTGGAGGGAAATCTAAAAAATAATGAATAATATCCATTTTATGAAAGACTAGCAGAACTACCCAGCATTGCCTGGGATTTAAGAAGTTATAAATAAATCTTATACCTATATTTATATATAGATTATTAAAAATTCTTTTTTTTATATATTTGTTTTATCCCCTTTTATTCTTTACATACAAGGTGTGTCAAAAAAGTTTCGAATTTTTTTGTACTTTTTGATACACCTTGTATTCAGAAAAAAAAACATTTTATTCATTCTTCATTTCTATCTTGGTAAATAAAGCTTTAAACTTTGTACTTTTTTGACACACTTTGTATTCTGAAAAAAATTAAGATTACCAAAGAGTGTCCTATAGGGAATATGAAATGAAGAGATGAAGAGAAATAAAAAGACACAACTGTTCCGAAGTATAGACGGAGACTGTATTCATCAGACTGTTAACTCTGGACGCCAGAGTTCAAGCGCTCAGAACTTTTATTTATTTATTCAATTTTGATTTGATTTTATTTTATTTAAATCCCTAGAATCCTGTGTATGATATTAAAATGCATCTGGTTGTGAGGTTCCATATGGAGAGAGAGAAGTAAGGTCATCATAGGGTGTCCTGGGTATGACCATCGGGTGGTGAGGCTCCAGCTGGAGGTGCATTGTATAATAGTTAGAGTCATCGACCCGAGTTCAAATCCTGGACGGGGCTCTTTGCATTTCACATAGCGCTAATACCCTTGGGAAAGGTGTTGTAGGTGACTCACCTATGACACGAACATAGACTTACCCAAAGAGTATATATTAACAGAGCAAAGCTACTCAAGTTAGAAGTAGCAGATACATGTTCTTCGTGTACGCTGTAACAAGGAAACCCTTTCATTGTACGTTGATATATTGCTGAATACATCTGTTCTCTACATTTTATCGCCGTGTTGAGTTATTATTTATTGACCTTTAAACAGGTCATACAAAAGGTATGAATCCAAACTACTCTCCTTCCTATGGACAAATAGTAGGAACGGATTCGCTCTTAACCATGGCTAGGTAACCAGCCTAGGAGAAGGAAAACGTTAATTCAAACCTGTATAACTCGCTTAATATTTGGCCTTGTCTAAGTCGGAGAGGGGTAAGATCCCAAGGTGTCCTGGGTATACATTAAACTACATCGGGTGGTAGGCTCCACTTCCCGAGCTTTGGAGAGGAGGAAGTGCAAATAATATTCATGCTAATTTCGAGTGCTCTCGGAAAATAATTTCATAACTAATACCTCACTTTTGGCTATATTGAAACCACCTCCTGTTGACTTATTTGACCTGTCAGATACTAGGGGTATAAAACAGCGCACACACAAACACACAACACACAATACACACACAAACACCATACACACACACACACAATTATATAATAATATTATATATATATATATATATATATAATAGATAATATAATAAAGGTTTTACAATATCTATTTTATTAGGTGACAAAGGAACATTCACAACCATCATTGGTTTCATGTATGCATCATCAGGTGAAGATGTTCAAGACATTTGAAACATCTTCACCTGATGATTGCATCGCATGAAGTTTCAAAGACATTTGAAACATCTCACCTGATGATTGCATCGCATGAAACCAATATGGTGTGAATGTTCCTTTGTCACCTAATAAATAAGATATGTAAAACCTTTAATATTTATTTATTATATTCATATAACAGCTCTATTTTTATTGAGCACTCTCAATAATACTGACTTTGTACGCCATTCCAGCAAAAGCTGAAAACAGTGACCATCTCACACTAAGTATATATATATATTTTAAATTTCTTTTTTAGGTGTGCTAGTGGGCTCGTTGCTTCTAGTAGTATATATATATGAGATTTTTTGGTATATGTATCCGTTTGTGGAGGTAACCTATATCAGGTTTGGCATTGTATGAAGCATTCAAGACATAAATATCAGAAACTTGGTTGTTTTTTAGTAGAGTTTCGTTTATTTAGTAGTAGTAAATTTTCCCGGGATTATTATAGCTCCCTCTTCAGACTGTGTAAGGACAGCAACAAATTCCCAAAACTGATATATGTACCTCCCACAAACTGTTGTTTAAAAAAAAATAAGCAAATAAATTGGCTCCTCATAAATTATATTAAATAATGCTGCGAAATATCAATTTCTAATGTTACATCTCTATTATAATGGAGATTCGCTTCCGGTTTTTGTCTGTAACAAAATTACGTCACTGCTTACGTCACATTACCCAAAATCATAATAACATAAAATAAATACACTCAAAATTGAACATGCAACATTAGACAGTCCTCATTGTTTTTAAAACAAGTTTAATAAATACATGACTGGTATTTATATCTATATATAGTTTTGTTTTATTTTAATACATATTAAGTTTACATTTCAAATTGTTTTATTTTTTAATCTTTAATGAATTTGACGTTTTACTTACTTAGGGTACAAACTCGCTGACATTGAATTTTTTACTCCCACACCTCAGGCAACATGTTTCAAAATCTATTTTACATCGCCCGGAGGGTGTTTTTTATTTTGAACTAGTAACATAATCAGCTTATGATTATGTCCGTACCTGTAGTTAGAATATTTGGAATAAGGTCGTTAGATTAAAAATGACGGGGTCCGTGGGAAAGTTTACCGGTGTCGATGAGTGACAATCGCGTGATATTTCCAACTGACCTTCTTCGATAGATGGTGTAGACAATGAGAATTAAGTTTTTTAGTTGAGATGCGACCAGACTTTCGAGGAGCGGGGAGTTGTTTCAGCCCTGCGGGATCCATCTACACCCGCTGCGGAATCATGGCTGGGTTCTGGAAATAAAGCTGTTATCAAGAAACAACCAAAGTCTTCTTTGGTATTGAATATAAAGGAAGCAAGAGATGACAGCCCGAGAGAAAAGAACAAAGAAAATCAAACCCTAAAAATGAAGCCCACTAGATCGACGGAAGAAAATGGCGGCCGAGGTTAGAAAACAATAAGCAGCAAGAAGTAACCAAACCATTATCTCTATTCTCTCCCTAACTCCGTCCGTTCCGCGTCTCTCTCCTCCCTCCTCTCTCTTCCTTCTCTCTTCTCTCTCTCTCCTCTCTCTCTCTCCCGTTTATTTTTACCAATGTTTGTGAACGAGTATATAACATTAATTTTATGGTGATTTTTTTTCATTTATTTATTTTTTCTGGTTATTATTTTCTGTCTATTCCAAAAAGCTGAGTAGAAAAATAAACAGCGATTTATTCTTATATTTTCTAATAAATTAATTATAAGCCGTGTGGAGTTTAAAAATTGGAAGAAAAGATTTGTCTACCGATATTCTATATAATTAATAGTCTTGATTCTTTTTCATTAAATGTTTTACTAAATAGAAAAAAGAAAGAGTCTTCTTTCAGTTTACAGCACTATTATCATTTCACTACTTCCAATTCATCTAGACTCTTTTCCAGGCCCTTTGGGGATTATTATTATTATTATCATTTCACTCCAATAAATTTTTTCCACACCCGCCTTTGCCGGTGTTCACTAGAGGCTGATGACAGCAAGTCTCCTCAGGTCTCCAGGACTCTTCTGAGTATTCCAGCCGATTCTCAATAATGCTGTAGTCTGGATGGTCGCGATCCTTCCTCTGATTTTTAATTCATCCAGACTATTTTCCAACCCCTTGGGAATTGTTCCAAGGGCCCCAATTACAATTGATACGACCTTCACCATCATGTTCCACAGTTTTCTCAGTTCTCTGGCAAGGTATTATTATTATTATTATTATTATTATTATTATTATTATTATTATTATTATCACGTCTTTTGAGTTTTTCACATCAGCGTTAGCTGATGGTATTTCTCTGGGGTCTGAGTGACAACAAGTCTCCTCGGGTCTCCAGGATTCTTCTGAGTTTTCTAGCCGATTGCAGCAGTGCAGTAGTCTGGATGGCCCAATTCTTCCTCTGATTTCCAGATCCTCGTATTTATCCATCTTTTCGTTTTCCTTCAACTTCATGCTGTGATTCGCTGGAACCGCAAAGTCCACCAGTTGACACGTTCTCTTTTTTGTTAATCAACGCTAGGTCTGGTTTCCTGGCTGATTATTATTATTATTATTATTATTATTATTAGGTTTTCACACTTGCCGTAGCCGGTGGTTTGCTGGAGGCTGAGGGACAGCAAGTCTCCTCGGTTCTCCAGGACGTTTCTGGATATTCTAGCCGATCTTAACAGTACTGTAGTTTGGATGGTCTCGATTCTTCCTCTGATTTCCAATTCACCCAAATTCTTTTCCAGAGCTTTGGGGACCGTTCCAAGGGGACCAATTACAATTGGCACAACCTTCACCTTCATGTTCCACAGTTTCCTCAGTTCTCTGACAAGGTCTAGATATTTGTCTATCTTTTCGCTTTCTTTCATTTTCACTCGGTGGTCGGTCGGGGCGGAAAAATCCCCAAGATAACAGGTTTTCTTCTTCTTGTCAATCAATACAAGTTCTGGTCTCTTGGCCGGGCTTAGGTGATCCGTTTGTACCCCGAAGTCCCAAAGAATTTTATGCGTCTCATTCTCAGGCTTGTGCATATACCATTTGGTTGTATGTTGAAAATTGAATTTCTTGCACAATAAAATATTCCTCATACTGGCTGATATTTGAAAAATGTATTTTATGTTTGGTTTAAATACATACATAAATATATATATATATATGTGTGTGTGTGTGTGTGGTGTCTGTGTCTGTGTCTGTGTGTTTGTGTCTGTGTCTCTGCCTGTGTATGTGTGTATGTGCGTGGGTGTACCCTAATCTTCCTACTGGCTGATTCTTAAAAAATATATTTTTAGATGGCTTTATATACATACACACATATATATATATGTGTGTGTACGTGTGTGTGTGTGTGTGTGCATGTGTATATGTGTGTGTGCGTGCGTGTACCCTATTCCTCATTACTGGCTGATTCTAGAAAAATATATTTTATGTTGGGTTTAAATACATACATATGTATATATATATAAATAAATATTTTTAAATATAAAATTAAGTTCATTTCTAAAGCTCCTAAAACCAACCAACACACACACACACCACACACACACACACACACATATATATATTATATTAATGTACATGTACAAAGCACACACACTATAAATAACACACACATACATTAATGTACAGGAATAGGCATACACGCCATATATAACCACACATAACACACACACACACACCACACACACACTCATGGTGTTAGGACTGACCAAATACGCCGCCCACACACACAACAGGCTACAGGCCACCTGATAGACAGTAAATCCACACACCCGCCGCACCCATTTAAACAATCAAGCAATATCTGGAATGTTAGTCTCAAACACATAGCAATAAAAAAAGAGATCAGATGATCCTGTTAATAAGCAAACAAACAAAATAAATAAATAATAAAAAAAATAAAAAAAAACCTTGCTTAGAGGCGAATCTAATCTGGAATAATAATAAAATAAAATCAAAGAAATTGATCAGACACACAGACATAAAGCAAGCACCACGCACACACACATACGCTTACATTTACACCAAAAAGCACGCGCAACACCAACTTATACACATAAACACACAACATAAGCAAGCACCCAACCATACACATACACACACAAGAATTTGGAAGAACCCCAAGACAGAACGAATCTAGCAGCCGCTAGGACAACTTCTGTTCCAGTATTCTTTTCTGAGGATGGGAATTTCTTCCCGAAAATATTGAGATATTATAAATGACAGGTTAACAAAAAACATCATAGTTACCTTCTTTTTTCTTTACACTCGCATTGTGACAGCCTTCAAAACCAACAACAAACCAATAAATAAATATATATATAGTGTGTGTGTTGTTGTGTGTGCATGTGTATATGTGTTGTGTGCATGCGTGTACCCTATTCCTCATAACTGGCTGATTCTTGAAAAATATATTTTATGTTCTGTTTAAATACATACATATATGTGTGTGTGTGTGCACGCGTGTGTGTGTGCGTATGTGTGTTTGTGCCTGTGTGTACCCTATTCCTTATACTAGCTGGTTCTTGAAAAATATCTTTTAAGTTGGTTTTAAATACATACGTATATATATATATGTGTGTGGGGGTGTGTACCCCATTCTCTACACTATCTCCCTATCTATTTATCTTATATACGAAAACCATACAATTACAAGGCACTCAGAACAAACAACAACAAAAAAACATGGACACTTACATATACTCCTGTTTATTTATCCTCATTATTAGTGAGGTGTATCTGCTTTTCTTTGCTAGTTTGTAACTTTTCATTGGATAGATACGGATAGATATTAAATCCAATTTAATCTCTTTTGTGTTTTCTAGCCGAGAATTTCCCCAATATATTAGCCATTTCTTTAACTTTGTGTGAAGTGTTCGCCATTTTTGTGAGAAAAATCATGCGAGGTGCGGGAGAATATGGCTGCCAGCGATAAACACCTGGCTATTAAACGTTAAGAATGGCGCGCTCACTTCCACTGCGTTGGCTGAAAGGTTGTAAATTGCATCGGCGTCCATTTATTCTTCACTTTTTCTTGCTTTCGCGCCAAAATGCTCCCGTTTAAAATGGCACCCTTACTTTGAAGCAATGGTTCTCGTTTTTGAGGAAGGGGGGAAAAAGTGCCATGTGCACGTAAATAATTACTGTGCTATTGTATATACTTGGGGACATAATATGTGTGAGTTTGTGATGTGTTTTATCAGAACTTTGAAAGGGAGGAAGAAAAAAAAGAAAGAAAGAAAGGAGAGGAGAAGAAAGAGAGAGAGAATATAAAAGAAGAAGAAAGGGAGTAAGAAATAAAGAAAAGAAGAAAGAAAGAAAGAAAAGAAAGGGCGAGAAGAAGAAGAAAGAAAGAAAGGGGAAAAGAAAAGAAAGACAGAAAGGACAGAAAGAAGAAAGAAAGAAAGAAAGAAAAAGAAAGAAAGAAAGAAAGAAAGAAAGACAGAAGGAAAGAAATGAATAAAAAGAAAGAAAAGAAAGAAAGAAAGAAAGAAAAAGAATAAGAAGAAAAGAAAAGAAAGAAGAAAAACGAAAGAAACGAAAAAGAAGAAAAAGAATGAGAGAGATGGTGAATGAATGAATACCAGGAATAGAAAGGAAGTAAGAAGAATACAAAAGAAAAAAGAAAGAAAGAAGGGAGAAAGAAAGAAAGAAAGAAGATAGAAATAAAGAAAGAAAGGGAGTAAGAAAAGAAAGAAAGAAAGAAAAGAAGGAAAAGAACAGAAGAAAAGGAAGAAGGGAAAAAGAAAGACAGAGGAAATAAAGAAGAGGAAAGAAAGAAAAAGAAAGAAAGAAAAGAAGAAGAAAGAAAGAATGAAAAAAAAAGAAGAGAAGAAAGAAGAGAAAGAAGGAAAAGAAAGAAAGAAAAGAAAGAGAAAGAAAGAAACGAAAAGAACGAAAAGAAAGAATGAGAGAGTGAAGAATGAATACAGGAATAGAAAGGAAAGTAAGAATACAAAGAAAGAAAGAAAGAAAAGAAGAGAAGAAAGAAAAAGAGAAAGAAAGAAAGAAAGAAGAAATAAAGAAAGAAAGAAAGGGAGTAAGAAAGAAAGAAAGGGAGAAAGAAAGGAAAGAAAGAAAGAAAGAACGGAAAGACAGAAGAAAGAAAGAAAAAAGAAAGAAAGAAAAGAAAGAAAGAATGAGAAGAGAGTAAATGAATGAATGCCAGGAATAGAAAGGAAGAAAGAATACAAAAGAAAAGAAAGAAAGAAAAGAAAGAAGGGAGAACGAAAGAAAGAGAAGAAAGAAAGAAAGAAAGAAAGAAAGAAAGAAAGAATGGATGCCGGGAATAAAAGGAAGACGACATACAAAAGAAAGAAAAAAGAATGAAAGAAAAAAAGAAAGAAAAAGAGAAAGAAAGAGAGAGAGAATGAATGAAAGAATGAATGCTGAGAATAGAATTAAGAAGATATTCAAAAGAAATGTAGGAATGATAGTAGGAAATAAAGAAAGAAAGAAAGTGAGTATGTAAGTAAGAAAGAAAGAAAGAAAGGGAGAAAGAAAGAAGAATAAGAGAATGAATGAATGCCAGGAATAGAAAGGAAGAAGATATACAAAAGAAAGAAAAATAATGAAAGAAAGAAAAATAGAGAATGAATGAATGCTGGAATTAAGAAGATATAAAAAAGAAAGAAAAAAGAATAAAGGAAAGAAAGAAAGAAAGAAAGAAAGAAAGAAAGAAAGAAAAAAGAATAATAGAAGAAAAGAAAGAAAGAAAAGTAGAAAGAAAGAATGAGAGAGTGAATAGAAGAAAGAAAGAATGCCGGTAAGAGAATGAAGGAATCAATGAATGAATGCTGGGAATAGAAAGAACGAATAAATCCATAAGAAAGAAAAAAAAAAAGAAAGAAAATAAATGAAAGAAAGAAAGAATACCGGGAATAGAAAGAAATTATAAATACATAAGAAAGAAAGAAAGGAAGAAAGAATGAATGAATAAATGCCGGGAATACAAAGTAAGAATGAATACAGTAGAAAGAAAGAAAGAAAGAAAGAAAGAAAGAAAGAGAATATATGTATGTATACATGTATCAAGAATGAATGAATTCTGGGAATATAAAGGAAGCATGAATGCAGAAAGAAA
>CM042170.1:2366461-2371461 GCA_023376005.1 Doryteuthis pealeii
AATTTCAAAAATTGATATAATATGATATTCTATTTTTTTATATTCTATCTCTTAATTAAAAGAAGGACCTACCCTGAAAATTATACACCATTTCTATTTTTGTAAGGTGGCAAACTCACGCTGAGATAGATAGATAGATAGACGGATAGGTAGGTAGGTAGGTAGGTAGGTAGGTAGGTAGGTAGGTAAATAGGTGGGCAGGTAGATAGATAGATAGATAGATAGATAGATAGATACAATAGATAGATAGATAGATAGATAGGTAGGTAGGTAGGTAGGTAGGTAGGTAGGCAGGTAGATAGATATAGATACATACATACATACATTGGGAAATAGATAAAGGTTGAGATAGATAGATAGATAGGTAGGTAGGTAGGTAGGTAGGTAGGTAGATACATACATACATACATACATAGATACATACATTGGGAAATAGATAATGGTTGAGATAGATAGATAGATAGATAGATAGATAGATAGATAGGATAAAAATGAGATAGATAGATAGGATAAAATGAGATAGATAGATAGATAGGATAGGATAGGATAAAAATGAGATAGATTAGATAGATAGATAGATAGATAGATAGGATAGGATAGGATAAAAATGAGATAGATAGATAGATTCAATTTCTGGATTCCTTCTTTCTGGTTCTAATTTTTTTCCTGTAGTTAATCCGCTTTTCAACTCCAATTCCATCTTGAGGCCGAGAAATTTCTTCCTTTGGACACCAATTCTGCTCGGTAAATTATTGAGATTTTTCTTCTTTCAAAACTCACCTCGTTATCTTTTCTACAGTGACATAGTCGCCCTTTCAAATTTCCACGACTAGAATTGACCCCCAATGACCCTCCTGTTATCGCGTATTTTTCTACTTCCCACTGCTTATAGGTGACAAGGTTATGATGACCCAAGAGCAATTCCTTCGTTAAATGCTTCCGCTATAAATTGCCCACGCCCGGGCCAATTTGCGGACTTTTCCATGTGAGATACGTAGAAGAGCGCTTCGAAGCTGTTAGTCATTGTTCAGTATTACGCGACGCCATTTTAAAAAAAGGAAGGAAAAAAATTGAAAGAACAAGAATAAGAAAAATGGAAAAGGCAGGATGAATAATGATAGAAGTAAAACGGATAAAAAGAAAGGGAGAAGAGAAAAAAGCTAGAAAGAAAGAAAGAAAGAAAGAAAGAAAGAAAGAAAGAATGAATGAAAAATCAAAGAAAGAAAGAAGGAAAAGATACAAAGAAGGTAAAAAAAGAAAGAAAGAAAGAAAGAAAGGTTTTTAAGGACGCAGAAGGAGGAAAATTGTATAATGAAAGAAAAAAACAAATAAAAGACAGAAAGAAAGAAAGAAAGAATGAATGAATGAATGAAAGAAAGAATGAAAGAAAGAAATGATGAAAGAAAAAGGGAAAAAATTAATGTAGAAATGAAGGACTATATATCCCATAGTGTACAAGTTATGAAAGAAACAAACAAACAAACAATGAATGAATGAAACACCCAAATAATCAATGAAAAAAAGAAAATATAATAATAATAATAATAATAATAATCAGAAGAAGAAGAAGAAGAAGAAGAAGAAGAAGAATGGAAAGAAAAAAAGATATTTCAAAGAAGAAGAAGAAGAAGAAGAAGAAGAAAGAAGAAGAAGAAGAAGAAGAAGAAGAAGAAGAAGAAGAAGAAGAAGAAGAAGAAGAAGAAGAAGAAGAAGAAGAAGAAGAAGAAGAAGAAGAAGAAAGAAGAAGAAGAAGAAGAAGAGAAGAAGAGAAGAAAAGAAGAAGAAGAAGAAGAAGAAGAAGAAGAAGAAGAAGAAGAAGAAGAAGAAGAAGAAGAAGAAGAAGAAGAAGAAGAGAAGAAGAAAAAGTATTATGGAAAAAAGGAAAAAAACGGTTAAAAGAAAGAAAGAAAGAAAAGCTTGGTTTGATTGTTTTGTTTTACGGCATCTCAACCGTTTTCGGGGCATTTATTGCCGAATCAAGTCATTTCTATAAACAAAGGAACCAGGTTGCTTATAGAACCTGCTGTTGGTTAAGTGGTCAACCGCTGTTTAATTTCGATGATCTAGCAAGAACTGGTGCTTTCAATACGCTTTGCCAGAATGACATCGATAGATAATTGTGAACAGACTGAGATTGGTTGTTTTGTTTTACGGCACATCAAACCTTTTCGGACATTTGTTGAATTATTATGCGATATAAGCCATGCTGCAATCTACCAAGTAAATTTATAGACTATAAGCGAAGTCACGTGGTTTAAACCTCAGCCAATCAACAGCCCGAATACGTGGTTCGTTAACTATTAAATCGCTGATATTGATAGACGCCCATTGCACTCATTGACGAACGGTCTGCAAACACTGAGGAGCACCAAATAACAACCAAAGGATCATACCCAACATTAAGGGACACAAAGGAACAACCGAAGGATCATACCCAATATTAAGGAACACCAAGGAACAACCAAAGGATCATAGCCAAGACTAAGTGACACCAAGGAACAACCAAAGGATCATATCCAACATTAAAGAACACCAAGGAACAACCAAAGGATCATACCTAACATCAAGTGACACCAAGAAACAACCAAAGGATCATACCCAACATTAAGGAACACCAAGGAACAACCGAAGGATCATACCCAATATTAAGGGACACTAAGGAGGAACCAAAGGAGTCTTCACTAAGGATCCCGCTCTGCTTAACACAAAGGATCTCCGCTGGACAGTGCTCTTGCTTGAAGCTTAAGATGGCTACAAAAATCATAACAACATTTAATATTGAATTAAGTTATTTTTGATAAAGAAAGGACTCAGATTGCTTACAGAACCTACTTTTGCTTAAATGGTTCCCCAATTAAGTATTAAACAGGCTCAATCGTTGCTTAACTTCGGTGATCTAGAAAGAACCGGTGCTTTCAAATTATGTAAAAATAAAAATTTAATTCACTAAGGATCGCACTCTGCTTAACACAAAGGATCTCCGCTGGACAGTGCTCTTTGCTTGAAGCTTAAGGATGACTACAAAAATCGTAACACTTAATTTCGGTGGGTGACACAATGGTTATGACGTGGAACCATGATGGACAATTTGATATTTTTCAAAAGTGAAAAATCGACCTACCCTATTCTACAGACTCATCGCTGTTTAATTTCGGTGGTGTAGCGGGAACCGGTGCTTTCAGCGTGACTTGAACTTTTTTTTTTCCTTTGGTTTCCGCTTTGTTGTAAATTCATTGTGATATTCTATGTTTGTAGGTAAGTTCCCCCCCACTTCACCCTCTCTCTCTCTCTCTCTCTCTCTCTCTCTCTCTCTCTCTCTCTCTCTCTCTCTCTCTTCTCTCTCTCTCTCTCTCTCTCTCTCTCTCTCAGAAAACAGAACGATGAGGACTGAGGTAACGATTGTACATATATATCTTGATATCCCTCTCTCTCTCTCTCCTCTCTCTCTCTCTCTCTCTCTCTCTCTCTCTCTCTCTCTTCCTTTTTTTCAAAAATGCTTGTATCTAATTTTAGAATCGGAAAGTGGGGTTGGCGTTGATTGGCTTTGATATTTGCCGTGACCTCCGGGTCACCTACCGCCCAGGAAGACCAAATTAGTGCCCTTTGAAAGGGTTTTTTCTTTGAAGTTATGTTTTCACTAACGCGCATGTGTACGGAGAAGTGGGTGGAGGAAAGACATGCGCACTGGTGCCAGTTTGCGTACGCAACGCGCATGTCTAGATTTACATGAATATTTGTGAGGAGTGAAAAATTGAGTAAATCCGAAAAACGTGGTTGAGAATAGAGGAAAAAGTGGGTATAACAACACAACAACTAAATTCAATTGATATTTCGACTCGGTATTTAGCGAGACTTTATCAAAAATTTATTGTGAAGACCAAATGTTTTTTTACAGTCTACTTTTATACTAAAAAGGTAATTTGGGGGCCGAGTAAGCGATGAGGGAGGTGTTTGTAAAAAGCTTTTGGTCTTCTGTTGGAGGTGCGTATTCTAATGGTTAGAGTCGTAGGAAATGAACTCGTCAACCCGAGTTCAAATCTTGGACGAAGCTACCGTTATATATGTATTTACCAACTCCTCCACACGAGAAGGATGTGACACAAGATCAATTTCTTAAGCTGAGTTCAACAGGTTTGAATTCAGAGTTTTCCTTCTCCTAGACTGGTTACCAAGCCATGGTTAAATAACCCAGTCTGCCCTGCTATTTACCCATAGCTGGAGGAAGAGTAGGATTCATACCTTTCCCAAGGGTATTAGCGCTAAGTGAAATGCAATTACTACGTCCAGGATTTGAACTCGGGGCGACGAGTCCATTTCCCATGACTTTAACCATTACACCACGCGCTTCCTAGGCCACAGTTCATATAGCGTTAATACTCTTTGGAAAGGTATGCATCCAACTACTCCCCCACCAGCTATGGTTAAATAGTACGGCAAACTGGGCTCTTTAATCTTGGTTAGGCAACCAGTCTAGGAGAAGGAAACTAGGGGTGGCCACTATTAGAATAGGCTCAGTCCTAATAAGTGATCTATTTTCACTAACTAATCTTCACAATAAATGTTTGATAAAGCTTCGTTAAATACCGAGGCGAACTATCAATTGAATTTAGTTGTTGTGTTGTTATATCCGCTTTTTCCTCTATTCTCAATCACATGAATGTCTGTGTAAGATTGAGACTGGAAAAATGCAAATGTATTAATGACAGCATTTGGTTTGGTTTGATTTGTTTTGTCTTACGGCATATCAACCTCAGTGGGTCATTTAATGCCGACAAGATTTTGAAATAAATGCATTCTTAATAGATACTCATTTTTTTATAAAAACATTTTTTATTTAACCCATAGTTGGGACCCTAACAGGTACAGAGAAATGGGGATGAAGGAGTACTTTACATTCCCAAGACCTCCAGAACTGGAACCTCACCATCAGATAGTTTGACATCATTCGCAGGGCTTGAAGACCCTCAGTCACCGCCTTCTAGCACCCATATGATAAAAAG
>CM042170.1:2378961-2387021 GCA_023376005.1 Doryteuthis pealeii
TTCCTTACGACATAGGAGGGTTTTTTTTAAACTGTCGCAGTTTGCAGAGCTCAATGTGTGCTCTTATTGTTAGAGTCACAGAGCAAATTTATAAGTAAAAATATAATAAAAGACTTTAATAGACAGAGACACAACTTGTCTAGTGCATCATTGTGTATGCCAGATCAAAAAGAGAGGGAGACAGCTTCCCCGGTCGCGTTTAAATAGCCAGGTAGTAATGCCATCTAGGGGCAAGTCCTGGCGACAAGGTAATATAACCCTTTTCCACTATTAACCTCATCCCCCGAGGGAAAACAATCGCTACACTGCTGTTGGGAGAGTGGTCTCCCTTGTGAAAGAGTTTGGGGAACTCTCCCACGTCACGAGTCCGTTTTGTTCATCTGACTAGGCGAACCCTGCAATCTCCCATTTGAGTTTGAGTTTGAGTTTTGTTTAACGGCATATCAACCTCTGTGGGTCATTTAATGCCAGAAAAAGTTATTATGGATTTCAGTCTTTAAAGTGGTGGTTCTATGGAGGTATTCGGTTATATTTTGTTAGATCTTGTTGAAAAGGTTGCGTTTTTTTAGATTTAAAATGTCTTCTGGGTTTGTATTTTTAAAGATGTCTTTTAGGTTTTTTGTCTGATAATATTTGGTGCGGATTTGTATGAAATTGTTGCAGTTTAGGAGGATGTGTTTGATAGCGAGCTGTACTTTGCATATTGGGCATACTGTGGCGTTCTCTCTTTTTAAAAGGTGAGAATGAACTACGTCTGCTTCTCAACTCGAGTCCGTCTGTGAGGGACTCCAGTTGAGAAGCCATAGACGTAATGATCCGCTCTTCTCCACAACGGCGCACATAGTGCCTGTCTTCGTTTCCAGTCCAAATCTCATTCAGATAATGACGTCATTGTTTTTGCACTTATATCATTTTGATCATGTGACGAATCATGAAAAAAAAAGATTGAATGAGATCTTCAAAAGTTATTCGATGCCTGTTTGATCAACAGTCAAACTATTAAAAATGATTACCCAGTTTGGGTCATTACTATGCACGGATACACAGGGAACACCTGGGAAATACCGGAGGATAAAGCAGCCGAAACGTTGTGCTTATTAATACCACAAATAAGATGAGGACAAGAGTCGGAAACATCAAAATTATTCACATAAGGCCTCATCTAAAAGAATACAGACAAATTATTTTGCATTGAAGAAAAAAAAAACAAGATACAAATGCAGAAAAGTGCGCAGGTGATAATATTATAATTGCATCTTACGTATAAATAGCATAAGATTGAATCCTGAAGTAGCCTAAACCTTAACCCTAACCCTAACACTGACCCTAACCTTAACACTGACCCTAACCCTAACACTGACCCTAACACTGACCCAAACCGTATCCCTTACCCTAACCCTAATCCTAGCGTCTCAAAGATTTCGGGTATTTCCGTGTAATGTAATGTTCTTTATATGTAATCTAATGATATTATCTATTGCACGCTATTCTGCATTAGTACCAACGGTTTTTATACGTAATCTAATGATATTATCTATTGTGCGCTATTCTGCATTAGTACCAATGCTTTTTATACGTAATCTAATGATATTATCTCTTGCGCGCTATTCTGCATTAGTATCAAAATTTGTATGAGATCTTCAGATGTTCTTCGATGCCTGTTTGATTAACAGTCAAATTATTAAAAATTATTTACCAGATCGGATCATTACTATGATCGGATACATTGGGAGTGTTACATAATTATTATAAGTCCTAATATTTATGTACAGTAGTGTAGAAACCAAAATAGCTGTTATAAGTTCAGCCGGCGGCCTTGAACGATTGAATGACAAGGCTTGACCTCAGTCCTGATCCTTCTTCCGGTGGATACCGTGAGAATCGATTGAGAAGACCCTCTTCCGGTTTAGATTAGAGAGAGTTTTAGTTCAGTATCGGCCCAACCACGAAGGCGGTAAGTCGCGTTATGCACGCTGCCGACTCAATCTGCGCAGGTAGTCTGATGGGGATTTCAGAATAAAAGTAAATCGAAGTCTTGTGTTATTATCTAAAAACTACCAATGACACTGGGCTTCTGATAAAGAGAAATCCCCAATGGAAGACCAGACACGAAGTCCCCAAGACGAAGTCCAGACGCTAGAAGAAGACGCTAGAAGAAGAACGTAAGATACCAAAGATGAGTAGAAGAATAATAGAAGTAAAGAAAGAGAGTATACAACAGGAGCACCGGAGAGAAACCGGGGGATATAGCGGCCGAAACCTTAAATAGATAATAATAAAGATGAGATCAACAGCCCGAAACATCGAAATTATTCTCATTAAAGCCTAATCTTAAAAATAAAGACAAATTATTTTGTATTGAAGAAAAAAAACAACGTCCAAATGCAGAATGGCGCGCAAGTGATATTATTATAATCGCATTTTACGTATAAATAGCATTAAATTACGGAAACTCCTGAAGTAGACTAATACTAATACTAACACTAAGACTGATTCTAACTCTAACCCCAATCTTTACCCTGACCCTAATTCTAGCATATGGATGCTAGAAGGCGGTTGCTGAGGTTCCTCATGTCCTGGGAATGACGTTGAACTGGAACCTCACATCAGATAGAGTTTAACGTCATTCCCAGGACATGTAGACCCTCAGTCACCTCCTTCTAGCACCCATATGATAAAAAGGGGTTGGGGCTTGCCATACGGGCAATAGGGTTGGGAAAATCATATAGGTACTAGGGCTTGACGTGACCAGCCGAACTCCGACCGCCTGTCTAGTCCAAGATAGGGCCCAAGTGGAGTATTGCAAGTCATGAACTGCTCATCCATCTGGGTTTTATCTTTAAGCATCACGGGTCGCCACCCACGGCCAACAGGTGGTCCCATTGGGAGAGTCTTACCCTTCTGCAGAGGTGCAGTCGGAATTCTAACGCCCCACCGACAGGGCTGTTCTTTTGTACATACGTAGTTAATTCCTTGTTGGAGAATTTATCAGTTTAATTTATTTCCTTCTTTAACCCCAAAAAGTAACAAAGAAGCTAATAACTAAACATTACCTTATTTGTAGTTGGAATATTTCGTATATTTATTTAATAATGTTTATTTCATGAATAGTTTCTTACAAAAAAGATTTTACTTATACTGATTATTCTAAAATGAAAGAGTTAAATAGAAAAATGTGTTTATAAAAAAAATTCAGTATCCGTTAAGAATGAATTCATTTCAAAACTTTATCGGCATTAAATCTCCATCTATCTCCATTCAAAAACAAAACAAAACAAAACACGTAAACGGTGAGGTCACGCGTTCTTGGAGTTGAGGTCACGCGTTTTTTGAGTTGAGGTCACGCGTTTTTTGAGTTGAGGTCATGCGTTTTTGGAGGCGAATGTCAAAAAAGATCCGATTTACAAATGAGATTCGATTTTTTTTTTAAATTTGCATGAACAGAAAAAAAGAAAATGGCCACTTTAATCAGAAGATGGAATTGAATAACATCAATGGAGGTTAAAACAACAACAACAACAACAAAACAAAACAAAAAAAAACTCTCCGACACCCAACCACCCCACCCCACCCCCGGCCGCAGAAAACTGATTGAAATTAAGATAATCAATTAAGAAAATCTATTTTAAGAAAAGATTCAATTCATTAAATGTATTTGCATGCCTTCATCTATTTGTACACGCTTCAATGAATACATACGTCTGAAATAATCAATTTCTTTCTATGCATTTCGAATGCATATGTCGTTATCTATCAAGATAAAAGAATGTCTTCTATCAGCTTACTGAAGATAAATAGATGTTTACTGAAAAAAAAAACAAGACAATATTGACATTCTTAAAGCCGATGCTAAAACGTTTCGGTTTTATTTAAAACTTATTTATTATTTGTATGCATTTTGTATAAATCCGATCTCCCCGACAGGCTAAAGAGACGATTCTTCCAGGTTGTGGTTGCGTCGGTACTGCTATATGACTTTACCACCTGGACCCTAACGAAGCGCCTTGAGAATAAGCTAGATGGGAGCTGCACGAGAATGCTGCGAGCGGTCCTGAATAAGTCGTGCAAGCAGCATCCCACCAAAAAAGCAACTGTATGGCCACCTGCCCCCCATCTCTCAAACCATATGAGTAAGACGGGCTAGACATGCAGGACACTGCTGGGGAAACAAGGACGAGATCGTAAGCGACGTACTACTGTGGAAACCAGCACATGGGCACGCTAATGTGGGCCGCCCAGCCAGGACCTACATTGACGAACTATGTAGGGATGCTGTGCGGAGGACCTCTCAGAGTCGATGAATGATAGGGAAGGTTGGTGAGATATCGTCATGGATATCCGTGCAAATTGCGCGACATGATGATGATGATGATGATGATGATGATCAAGATAAAAGAATGTCTTCTATCAGCTTACTGGAGAGAAATAGATGTTTACTAAAAAAAAAAACAAGACAATAGGTCGAACATTGACATTCTTGAAACCGACGCTAAAGCGTTTTGGTTTTATTTAAACCATCAACGTCTGCAATAATCAATTTATTTCTATGCGTTTTGAATGCATATGTTGTTATCTATCAAGATAAAAGAATGTCTTGTATCAGCTTACTGAAGATAAATAGATGTTTACTGAAAAATCAAAACAATAGACATTATTGACGCCGACACTAAAGCGTTTAGGTCTTATTTAAAATTGTGGTCCTATACTAGTCATGGTATGAATTATTTCCGTGACTGCCACATGTGTCTCCGGCCAGCTGCTCTTTCGATGTCCTCTGCGCCCACGCTATGTTCCTTTGACCCGCAGAACTGGGATCGATGCAACTTGGTTGGAGTGTCTTTGTGACGGTTTGAGAAATTAGTGGAAATGAGCTGCCGTGATTGCTGACAACTCTAGAAGTGAGGTAACATACCGGTAACAATAACAACGGTTTTATTCGTATATAATGAATGAGTACGTTTTGCACACTAGGTCGGAGAGAAAAGACACGAGGAGGAGCTTTGTCTGGCGTTTTGTTTTATGTGGACTTAGTTCTTTATAGAATTATTCTTAGTAACAAAGTTTATTTCTTCTAGTGGCAACTTTCTTATTTCAGCAATCCTGAATTCCCCGTGAACCTGTGACAAACTTCGTTCTTCGCGGTCCGGCCTCTGACTATAAAGTTTACAATTCAGAGCGCGTGTTTTGTAGAAAAACTGTAGCTATTTTTGTTATCGTGGCAAGGTCAATGGGTGCTAAGTACCTGCCCCCCAAAAAACATATCATTGATTTGACAGCTCCAACAAAAATATCAATTTAACTCACTCCAGGTGATACAGTAACCTTTGACTCCATCCGCAAACACAGCAAGTAAAATAAAAATTCTTATATTTTGAAATAGATGTTTACTGAGAAAAAAAAAACAAGTCAATATGTCGAAGATTGATATTCTTAAAGCCGACGCTAAAGCGTTTCGGTTTTATTTAAACTATCAACGTCTGAAATAATCAATTTATTTGTACGCATTTGAATGCATATGTCGTTATCTATGAAGATAAAAGAATGTCTTCTGCCAGTTTACTGAAGGGAAATAGATGTTTACTGTAAAAAAAAAAAAAAAGAACAATATTTCGAAGACTTAAAGCCAACGCTAAAGCGTTTTGGTTTTATTTAAACTATCAACAGGGCTAATAGTCATAAATTATATGAAATAAAATTGTGAAAAATATATAAATAACAAGATAGATATGAATAGACCGAGATCGATAACAATCAAGATAGATACATAGATTTAAATACGAGGGTGTGTCAAAAAGTAATGCCATTTTGTTTAGGACAGGTATAATTACGAACACAGAAACATGTATCATACATCAAAATGAAGCTGGTCCTCTGTGGATCACATCCCTACTTCTCCACATAGTCACCGTTTCACTCAATAGCATTATTCCACCTTCGAATGAGAGCATGTCTCCCTGCCCTGTAAAATTTTGTTGACTGTTTTTGACTACTTCTTCACTAAGGATTTCACTTCATATTTCTGGAATAATGTTTGCATATATATTATATATATATAATATATTATATATATATATATATGGTGAGACTCTCCTATCGGAACGATAGATGAGTTCAGCAGTGAGAGCGATTTGATTCCTCCCAATTGTTGTGCATGCTACAAGAAGATATTTTGTTTCCTCGAGTATGACAGCAGCCCAGCCCGCTGCGAGCCATGAAGCCACACTGACCAAATTGAAATGCTCAAGGCCAGAGTTAAATGTTTTTGTTTTTAAAGTTAAGGCGGAAGCCGATCTCTATGCTTCTGTCTATTTTGTTCAAAGCTCTTTGTTTAGCGAAACAGTCTTTACGCCATTCCTTCCGTCCGATGCTAGATCTTTCCCAAAGCACTTAGGGGGCGAATATCTAGGCGTTTCAAATTGCTTCAGATTTGTCTGATGTAGCTTTTGCGATATACGTCGTACGGAGAGGAACGTTTCCAATAGAACCGCTTAGCATTTGCTTCGTATAAAACCTTCTTTAGAACAGCCTTTTTCTCATTCCATTCTGCACACACGCTTAAACAACACGACAGCACACACACACACAACACAGACAGTAATATGACTAGTATATAATAGTATAATATATATACACAAGCCTTAGTAAATAACTATATATCTAGGACACCCCACGTGGGATGCACATGGTTAGCAAGCTAGATTTTCATTGGTGCGCTCCATACTTTCTCGGACACTGTTGCTCGCAATCTTAAAGCTAAGCACTTAGTAAAATAATTAAATATATATGTGTATAGGTTTTCATCCATTGAATTAGGAAGAAATAGATTATTATATATATATATTACATGTTATACATTATATTATATATACTAATACTATATATATATATATTATATATATATATATATATTATGGACTCTTCTCGGTCGTATTTTGGACGCATAGAGGGTTTACACTACACATATGAACACCCACAAACTATGTGAGTGTTGTCTTATCGTGGTGCATAGGCTTGTTGGTGTGACCCATCCAACAACTTTTTGCACAGCGATAGGAAGGAAATTGGTGCCATCAAGGTCGTTTGTGCACAAATCATGGAAATCAAACGACCGAGACCCACTCAGGAATTTTGATCATCTCAAGTTATCCCCTCTCCTAGATTGGGTTAACTACCCAAAATTCGCGCTATCGAAGGAGGCGCCAGTCCTGTACCTATCTATTGTGACACCCATGAGCTTGGAGGGAATTTTAGAATCATAGTTATCCCTCTCCATAGGACTGGGGGAAGGCAAATATATGGATTCATACATTTCCCAAAGAGGATATAGCGCTAATGTCGAAATCCCTATTAGCAGCTTCGTCTAGGAATTGAACTTGAATCGACGAGTCATTTCCAATCCGACTATCCTAACCATCCATCATGTGCGCCTTCCATAGTATTAATATATATAGTACTATATACTCGGTATATATATATATATATTATATGTATATATATATATATAATATTATATATTATATATATACTGTTGTTCTTAAATCATGGATATAGAAATTAGAATTTCATTTTTAAAATATGGCCTTTATGCTCTGAGACTTTTCTTTTAGATCGTGCTATTAGCTCAACATTCTACTATTGTCTTTTTGTCTTTTTTTTTGTTGTCTTATCTGTTTTTGCTATAGTTTATTCCTTTTATTGAGGGTGATAATTGGACAATATGGCGGCTTTTAGCACGTGTCTGGCCTTTTTAAACGTGGTGAACGATTAAAACCAGGTTTGCAGCAATAGCAAAGAAGAAAACAGAACACGAATTTGAAGCTCGACTTTACTAAACAAAATGCGCGGCATCGTTTTTTTTTATTTCAGGGCAGAGCGAATATCTTTGACCATCTCTGTGTCGCTAAACATTCCATTCAAAACTCTCTACTTTCTTTCTCTCTCTCTCTCTCTCTCTCTCCTCTCTGACTCTCTCTCTCTCTCTACTCCTTGTTACTCGACTCTCTATCTCTGCTGTCTGTCTGCCTGGTCTCTCTCTCTGTCTCTCTCTGTCATCTCTGTCT
>CM042170.1:2389621-2429621 GCA_023376005.1 Doryteuthis pealeii
ATATATATAGAGAGAGAGTGAGAGAGACAGAGACAGTGACAGAGACAGAGAGAGAGAGAGAGACAGATAGGAAAGAGAGAGAGAGCGTGAGAGAGGGGGAAAAGAGAGAGAGTGCAAGTGTGAAGAGAGCTACTCGCTTCTCTTCTTTCTTCCAATCTTTAAAATTCTATTTGAGGATTTTTCACAAAATACCATTAACCAACAAAGTTAACAAGTCTGTTACTAGATACACTAATCAACAATAGTATCCACTAACTCAACTTATTTTGTTTGGCACAAGGACATAGATACGGAGCACCCAATAAGAATCGACGGTTATTTCCTAGTTGAGTAATATGAGTGACCCAGAAAAAACAGAATCCAATTTTTCCCCCATTAAACTAACCCTAAACTCCAACCTAACCCTAACCCTAACCCTAAACCCTAACCCTAACCCTTGTTGGACTGAAACTTCAAAAAAATTAAAATTAACAGTTTTATTACAAAATGTGTGGGTTCTGTTTTTCTGGGTCACCCTGCAATATTATGTTACTCAACTAGGAAATAACCGAATCGAATTCTTGAACCCTAATCCTTCAACGAGGTAGCCTAAAAAAATTTGGACAGCTTAAACATGAGAGTACGGGGCACCTAGTGAGAATCGAACTCACTATTCAGTAGTAAAAGTAAAGTTAGTGGAGAGTCCTATTGTCAGTATCAGCCAGAAAGTGGGGGAGTCTATCCACTTTTCACTAGTGAAAGACCAGAGAGATTGTTTTCACGTCAGAGGTGGAGCGCCACGCCTACCATCAGCTCCCCAATTTGCCGCACAGATCCAATCCGTGCTACTCGTGCGTTGAGTTGGCGAGGGCCGGTATCGAACCCAGAAACTTGTAGTTCCTTGGTGGATGTTCTAACGACTGGGAATTATTTACTAAGCTTAGCTTTGCTTGACACAAGGCCTGGAGTATGGAGCTCTAAATGTTCAGTTTCACTACCTCGTTAAACATTACAAGTCATTAAGCGCAAGTAAGTTGGGCACAAGGCCAGAAGTATAGAGTACTCACTGAGAATCAAGCTCACTAACTTATCTGGTAAACTCGCTCGCAAACCATTTACCCAGCAGTAAATGAGCAACAAATTTTCCATATATATACATATTTATACACATACATATATATATGCACATATATACATACATATATAAATATATATTTATAAACATATATATATATAAATGCATATATATAATTATACACACACACAGACACAGACACAGACACACATATATATATCTTTATATATATATATATATGAAAGTACGTAAATAAAGATTGTGTTTATTTGATATGGCTTTTAGCTGACAATTTTGGGGATATGTGCTTAATTGAAGTCATACCTAATTTTTGAAAATTAATTAGTTAATAATTAATGAATTTAGGCGGGCATATATGTTCAAATGTAAGGCTAAACAGATCGAGAAAATGTCAATCCCTGAATGTACATTTCGACCTATTAGGTCTCATTACCAAGGTTATAGACATGGGAGACTGCTCGATGTGTGACTCGAAACCTCGACTGCAAAGCTGACAGGCGGAGATTCTAACCACTACACCAGTTTGCCAATCCCAAATTCTTCGTCCGTTTTTAACAGTCGAGGTTTCGAGTCACACACGGAGCAGTCTCCCATGTCTATAACCTTGCTGATGAGACCTAATGGGTCGAAATGTACATTCAGGGATTGACATTTTCTCGATCTGTTTAGCCTTACATTTGAACATATATGCCCGCCTAAATTCATTAATTATTAACTAATTAATTTTCAAAAATTAGGTATGACTTCAATTAAGTACATATCCTCCAAATATATATATATATATATATATATATATATATATATATATACGCATACATATTGTATACAATTGTATCAATGCTAGTTGTACGGCTGCACCACTTGGAACCTAACAAAAACGCTTACAAAATAAGCTAGATGCACAAGAATGCTGAGTGCGTTCCTAATCAAATCGTGGAAATAGCACCCCACAAGAAAGCAGCTATACGGCCACTTGCCCCCTATCACACAAACCCTCCGAGTGAGACGAACAAGACATGCTGGATACTGCTGAAGAAGCAAGGACGAACTCATAAGTGACATTCTCTTGTGGAATCCAGCACATGGGTACGCCAGCGCGGGTCGTCCAGCAAATACTTACATTAACCAGCTCTGCGCAGATACTGGATGCTGCACAGAGGACTTGTCGGAAGCAATGAAGGATAGGGAATGATTGTCAGGATATACATGCTGCTAGTTCGACATGATATATATATATATATATATATATATATATATATATATATATATATATTATATATATATATATATATATATATGCTGTTCTGGTTCCAACGGGAGAAAATTTAATATTTTATAAAAAAGAAGGTCCGCAAAATGTATTATGTTCTCAGAAAAAAATGTTTTATTCTTTTTATCTTACATATGCGACACGTGTTTCTGATCGGTTGTCTTCTTCAGGCATTGAGTTATTATTTTGGCAGAATGTGTCCGATATTTGATAGGTTGTGTGTGTTTCTGCAACTTTTCTATCATATATATATATATATATATATATATATATATATATAAGGAAAAGGGGGTTCCCATCTGATATCCTTCCCATCTTCCACAAAGATTTCCCCTATAACCAATTAAATCTTCCTTCACAAAACTTACCCACCTACCTACTTGGATTCATACCTTTCCCAAAGGTATTAGCGTTATGTGAAGTTCAAACAGCTTCGTCAACAAATTGGGTCGACGAGTCCATTTTCCTATGACTCTAACCATTAGACCACGCGCCTCCAAAGTATCTTCATATATATCTATGTGTGCATATATATATATATATATATATATATATATATATGTGTGTGTGTGTGTGTGTGTGTGTGTGTGTGTGTGTGTGTGTGTGTGTTAATATATGTATACTTATGTGTACGTATGGACATGCATTGTGGATATACAGAGGATAAAAAGTTCCTAAATAGAATCATTCCCAACTCATCTGGTCTATTCAATATATATTATATATATATATATATATATATATATATTATATATATAAGCTTAATTAACGCTCTATCACAGATATTGAGCACTCTTCTAATAACACTGTAACGTTGGATTACTACTGCTTTTTCAAGTGTAAGTGCCAAACCAAACTCATTCCATTTCTCACATATATAATATATATATATTATATATATAATATATATATATATATATATCCCTCTTTTCACTGAATCCGTATCCTCAAGTACATACTCTCTCTCTCTCTCTCTCTCTCTCTCTCTCTCTCTCTCTCTCTCCTCTCTCTCTCTCTCATTCACTGTTTCCTGTTTAGTTTTTAAAACTCATGATATTATCTCTTTTATTTGCCTTTTCGCTACTCCACCATTTCCCGCTTCTCTCTTCCACTTCAGACATTCAACCACTCCCTCATTCCATCTACACAGTCTACTCCCGACTTTCAAAAATCGAATGTATGTAGCGTAATTAAGCGTCTTCTTTTTCCTTTTGTCTTTGTTTTCTTTGGGGGGGGGTCTTTTTTGTTTTTCTCTTTTTTTTTTGGTTTTTCGATTCCTCGTTTCTTTTTTTAGAACTAATTTACCATTTCGCCTGTCGAGACTCTACATCTAATTGCGAGATATTTTTACGGCTAATCAAAAATTTAAACAATAAAGAAAACATTCGACCCAATGCTCAAGAGGCTATCAGTACGGTTTAGATTATATAAGAGAAAACCAGGAATTTCATCATCATCAGTATCATTATCATCATCATCAACTAGATCAAGGAAATTGTATCTGTTATATACTGGTAAAGGGTTGGTAATAATTAAACAAGGTTTGATTGTTTTACAAGATGTCTTTATTCATTATTAAAACCCGAAGCCCAAATGGGTTTTCAACCGCGTGGTGAGAAGCTGACATCTTGCGAGCAAATGACTCTTGCTTCTGCTCCTTTCTACTAACGGCCAAAATCTAAGTTAATTCTCTGTCAGCTCCTTCTCCCACTCGCCTTCAGCCAATCGGTAATCGGCGTCTAGGCCAGATAAGGTGAACTGCCAGTCAATCACTTTTACAACTTCCTATAACGGTTAATGGTAACTTTCCATTTACCATACCGTTACTTGAATTTTACAACACTTACACATATAATACGTAGACTACGCACGAGTTATGTAACATAACTTCCTCATTTAAATTAATAGGAAATTGGCCTAATGCTCAAGTCTCTGTCAGCATGATTAGATTATATAAGAGAAAAACAGGAGTTTCGTCATCACTATCATCAACATCAACATCATCATCATCATCATCATCAGCTAGATCACAGAAAGGATAACTCCCTAATCTAAATACAGACCTGGGAAATTGATTTATGGAATGATCGACTGATTGATTTTAACGACATGTCAACCCGTACAGGGTTATTTTATGCCGAGAGGTAAAGGAATCAAGTTCATTTATATTTACATTTTTGGAGGTAGAGCACCACATCTACCATCAGCTCCTCACTTTACCGCACATATCAGATTACTCAATATATTTTTTTGCGGTTAATCAAAAATTTAAACAATAGAGAAAAACATTCGGCTAAATGCGCAAGTAATAGATACGAACAGACTGTGATGGATAGATGGATACATAAAACATCATATATATATATATATATAATATATATATATATATATATAATATATCTAGAGAGAGAGAGAGAGAGAGAGAGATTAACGGGATGATAGATAGATATATTAACGGGATAGATAGATAGATAGATAGATAGATAGATTGAACAGAATTATATAAATATGAAGATAGATATGAAGATGGATATAAATAGACTATGATAGATCGATAGATAGATAAATAGATAGATAGATATGAATAGACTATGGTAGATAGATAGATATGAACAAAGTTAGATAGATAGATAGATAGATAGATAGATAGATATGAATAGACTATGGTAGATAGATATGAACCAAGATAGATAGATAGATAGATAGATAGATAGAAAATGACAGGCTGAGATAGATAGATAACTAGATAGATAGATCAAGAGACTAGAAAGAAAGAAAGAAAAAGAAGAAAGAAAGAAAGACCAAATTAATATGTTTTTGAAGTATACAGGAAATGCATATATAAAGAAACCTTTGTGAAGTGCAATCTGATTGCTTTTCTACGTTTCATCAAATTTCATTCATTAAAAAAAGATTAAAATGTTTATTGGATTTTAAAACTGCATCTGAAAATTTCCAGGAAAAGACAACTCTTCATTGAAAATCTTGAGTGCAAAATAAATAACAGAAACGTTTTGCAATCAACAGTAAAACATGTCAAAGTAAAATGCGGTACAAAAGTAATAGTGGAGGGTCATTAATATTATACTAGACAAGACATTATTGTTGCTTTCCTTTATAATGAACTAGACTAACTGTAGATCTATTGGGTTCTCATTGTTATGATAGTGATTTTTCTATTTAGGGAGGGCAGTTAATAAAGCTATCTGTGAATCGCTAGGTTCCGGGTTCTAAACTGGCCTTGGGCAACACAGCGCATGAAATGTGAAAGAAAAATTTGAAAGAAAAAAATGTGAAAGAAATATGTGAAAAGAAAAACATGTTAGAAAAATGTAAAAGAAAAATGTGAAAGAAAAATCTAAAAAGAAAAAAATGTTAGAAAAATGTGAAAGAAAAATATGAAAGAAAATATGAAAGAAAAATCTAAAAGAAAAAATGTTAGAAAAAATTGAAATAAAAATATATAAGAAAAATCTGAAAGAAAAATCTGAAAAGAAAAAAAATGTTAGAAAAATGTGAAAGAAAAATGTGAAAGAAATTTTTTTTTTTAAATGTTTGTAAAATGTGAAAGAAAAATCTAAAAAGAAAAATGTGAAAGAAAAATCTATATTAGAAAAATCGGAAAGTAAAAAATATAAATGAAAGTTTGAAAGAAAAATATGAAAGAAAATATGTGAAGGAAAAATCTAAAAAGGAAAATATGTTAAAAAAATGTGAAAGAAATATGTGAATAAAAAATCTAAAAAGAAAAATGATAGAAAAATGTGAAAGTATAAAAGAAAATCTGAAAGAAAAATATTTTAAAAAATGTTAGAAAAATAAAACAAAAATGAAAGAAAAATCTAAAAGAAAAATGTTAGAAAAAAATTGAAAGAAAAATATATAAGAAAAATGTGAATGAAAAATCAAAGAAAAAAATGTTTTAAAAAATGTGAAAGAAAAATATGAATGAAAAATCAAAAAAGAAAAAAATGTTAGAAAAATGGGAAAGTAAAAAATATAAAAGAAAAATGTGAAAGAAAAATCTAAAAAGAAAAGATTGAAAGAAAAATGTGTTATTTATGGAATATACTGTAATGTATTGCCTATCTATATCTTGTTTACTGCAGCTTTTTCAACTACTGGTTGCTAAGGAACAGGACATATGTATAGATGGATGAAGTCTATATGTCTGACTTTACAATCAGTATTCTAGATCTTCTTGGCTTCTACTAAGACAAAACACCTCGTGTATAAAAAGGCAACTCACGATCACTAAGCTGTCAATTCTTCTTCCCTCCACTAATTTAATTGAATGAATGAATGTTCATATAATATTATTTTGTTAGAAAAGATTGTGTTGCGCCAAGTCACTGATTTGATGAAATCTGACTCTAAAATCCTTGTTGCATGATTTTATATTCCCGTTGTAATCCCCGTTGAATTGGTAAAGAAATAAAAATGGCCGTAAACAGAAGAAAAATAATAAAGAGAGAAATCATATTAGAGGAAAAGAAAAAGAAAGATATATGGCTAACTGAAAAGAAAGAAAGAAAGAATGAATGAATGAATGAATGAAAGAAAGAAGAAACAAAAAAGAAAGAAAGAAAGAATGAAGGAATGAAAGAAAGAAGAAACAAAAAGAAAGAAAAAAAGAAAGAAAAAAAGAAAGAAAGAAAGAAAGAAAGAGTGAACGAAAGAAAGAATGAATGAATGAAGAAACAAAAAAGAAAGAAAGAAAGAGGACAAGACAAACTAAAAGAAAGAATGAATGAAAGGACAAATAGAAAAGAGAGAAATAAAGAGGAAATAAAAAAGAACGAATCCATGGGAAAAGAACGAAAGAAAGAAAGAAAGAGGACAAAACAAACTGAAAGAAAGAAAGAAAGAAAGAAATGACAGAAACAAAAGAAAAAGAAAAAGAAAGATTGAAATAGAAAAAAGGAAACAATGTATGAAATGGAAAATAGAAAGAAAGAAAGAAAGAAAGAAATGCAAGCAAAGAAAGAAAAATACAAGTGAAAAGTTTTGGAATAAAGAAAAAGAAAGAAAGAAAAAGAGAAAGAAGAAAAGAAAGAACAAGAGAAAGAAGGAAAGAAAGAAAGAATCCAAGTGAAAAGGAAAGAAAGAAAGAAAGCAAGAAAGAAAGAAAGAAAGAAAAGAAAGAATAGATGTGAAAAAAGAAACGATGTATTTATTGACGATAACCAGTCGCAACATTAAACGACCTATAATTTCGCAAATGTCCTGCCTGAGAGTTAAGATTCCTTAACTCTGAGTTCTGCGCGCTGTGTGTGTGCAATAAAAGAATCATTTAACGCCATTTTTCGACCTGAAGACAAAAATATGGCCAATATCAATGCGCCAAGGCATAAATATTCTTCGCAAAATGATTCTTTCACGATCCAAATTAGATTTATCGACGCTGACATTTTGTGCTGCTGGAATGATAGGTTTGGTGACTGAAGGCTTGCTAGGATATATATATATATATATATATATATATATATATATATATATATATATAGGTGTGTCATAAAAGTATCGAGATTGATGCTGTATTTACCAAGAGAGAAATGAACAATGAATGGAACGTTACTTTTTTCAGAATACAAGGTGTGTCATAAAAGTGTCGAGTTTGAAGCTGTATTTACCAAGATAGAAATGAACAATGAATGAAACGTTAATTTTTTTTTCAGAATACAAGGTGTATCAAAAAGTACAAAAAATCTCGATACTTTTTATATATATATATATATTAAATAAATGATGACACTTTGGATTTTTTAAAAGTTTGGATATATGTCCCTGTCGAGATAGATAGATAGATATATTGATTGATTGATTGATTGATTGAATTGAACATAAGCAGATAGATAGATAGATAGATAGATAAGAATAGTGAAAATCTCAAAAACGCTACATAATCTTTGTCGAAATTCTCTGCAAAAAACATTGAACCTAAAACGTCAAAAGCTCTCATTTGACGTCTTACTCTGCAGCCCGTACGTTTCAACGCAAATACCCAACTAAATATATAGACACAGAGTCGTACGATCAAACAATACATTTTTACGAGATGAGGTTCCAATTCAGGAGCTCTGGGGAGTGTGGAGTACCCCTTCATTGCCATTACTCCTTGATGTAATTTAACCCGCTGTGGTAGTATTTGTTAGGGTCACATCTATGGGTCAAATAGAAAAAAATATATTCAAGAATAAATAAAACAAAACGTCTTCGGCATAAAATGACACAACGAGGATTGACATACCATAAAATTCAACCAACCATAAGTGGATGGATAGATAGATAGATAGATAGATAGATAGATTGAACAAAGTCTGATAGATTGATAAATAGATATATATGAACAAAATGAGATAGATGGATAAATAGATAGGATCGATATGGGATAGATAGATAGAATAGATAGATAGATATAGATATAAACGAACTGAGATAGATAGACAGATAGGATGAAAATGAGATAGATAGATAGATAGATATAAAATGAGATAGATAGATAGATAGATAGGATAAAAATAAGATAGATAGATAGATAGATAGATAGATAGATAGATAGATAGGAATGAAATGAGATAGATGGATAGTTAGATAGATAGATATGGACAAAATCAGATAGATAGAGATAGATAGATAGATAGATTGGAATGAAATGAGATAGATAGATAGATAGATAGATAGATAGATAGATAGATAGATATGAACAAAATCAGATAATAGATAGATAGATAGATATAAATGAAAGGAAATAGATAGATAGATAGATAGATAGATAGATAGATAGATAGATAGATAGATATGATAAAAATTAGATAGATAGATAGATTCAGTTCCTGGATTCCTTCTTTCTGGGTCTAATTTTTTTCTGGTAAATGGATAAAAAGATATGAACAAAATGAGAGAGAGAGAGATAGATATAAAGATGAGATAGATCGATAGATAAATAGGATAAAAATGAGATAGATAGATAGATATGAACATAAGCAAATTGATAGATAGATAGATACATAGATAGATAGATAGATAGATAGATATAAACGAAATAATAGATAGATAGATAGATAGATAGATAGACAGATAGGATAAATGAGATAGATTGATATGAACATAAGCAAATAGATAGATAGATAGATACATACATACATACATACATACATACATACATACATAGATATGAGACACAACTGAACCTATAGACACGATCAAACAATACATTTCTTTCTAAGGTCGGGCGTACAAGACAGAAAACAACGTCAGCTGGTAGCTATTTTTTTATCCTTTCATTTTTTTTAAAAACTTTTTTGGTCTCTCTTTTTTTTTTTTTTTTTTGCATATTTTTTTTTTTTGGGGGGGGTGGCTTTTTTGAGTTGGGGTGTGGAGGTTTACATGCCTTTTTTTCTCTTCGAATCAAAGTCAGAGTTAAGAGTCACAATTACTGCAAAGAAGAAAAAACGTATCAGATAAGACTGTCTGCAAAGATGGAAGCCAGAAGAGGAAGAGAAAATGCTGTAGACACAAAGAAACAGTCACAATCTTCAGTTTGATGTCCTGACGGCTGTAAAAAAAGCAGAGAGAGACAGAGAGAGAGAGAAGAGAGAGAGAGAGAGAGAGAGAGAGAGAGGGGAGAAAAAAACAACTATTCACTGTCTAAAACATGGACAGTTTTTTTTCTGTTTGTTTTGTTTGTTTGTTTTCGAGATTTGTGTATGTTTATTATATACGTAGATTGACGTAGACATAATAGATAGATAGATAGATAGATAGATAGATAGATAGATAGATAGATAGATAGATAGATAGATAAGGAGGCGGAATGAGATAGATAGATAGATAGATAGATAGATAGATAGATAGATAGATAGAAACATAAAGATAGATTTCAACAGGCTGAGATACATAACATTGAACATAGATAGATAGATAGATAGATAGATAGATATAGATTAGATATGAGATAGATTAGATAGATAGATAGATAGATAGATAGATAGATATAGATAGATAGATAGATATAGATAGAGTGAGATAGATAGATAGATAGATAGATAGATAGATAGATAGATAGATAGATATATTTCAACGGGCTGAGATAGATAACATTGAACAGGTTTAGATAGATAGATAGATAGATAGATAGATAATAGATAGATATGAAGAGTAGATAGATAGATAGATAGATAGATAGATTCGAACAAGTTGAGATAGATAGATAGAGATAGATAGATAGAAAACAAAAAAGGTAGATTTGAACATGCTCAGATAGATAACTTTGAACAGGTTTAGATAGATAGATAGAAAACAGACTAGATAGATAGATAGATAGATAGATAGATAGAAACAGATAGATAGATAGATAGATAGATAGATAGATAGATAGATATGAAGACTGAGATAGATAGATATATAGATACATAGATCCAAACAAGCTGAGATAGATAGATAGATAGATAGAAACAGAAAGATAGATTTGAGCAGGTTTAGAGATAGATAGATAGATATACAGACAGACAGATTCTAACAGGCTGAGATAGATAGATAGATAATGTATGCACACATGCATGTACATATGCATAGGTTTGAGGTTAACGATATATATATATATATATACGTATGTGTGTGTGTGTGTGTGTGTGTGTGTGTGTGTGTGTGTGTGTGTGTGTGTGTGTGATGGTATATTTCTGTGTATTTGTGTGTGCATGTATCTTTGTTTTTTGAAGTTTTCTCTTTTGTGCGTTTTTTTATATATATATTTTTTTTTATTTTTATATCTACTGTCACTTTATTTTTCTTGTGTCTCTTCATAGACTACACAGTTTTGTCTACGATGACAACACGTTCAACTATTACTACTACTATTACAGCTTACAACACTAAGAGACAAAAAAACATAAAAATAAAACGAAGAATGGAAAGAAACCAAGAAAACAAAAACAGAAAAAAGTTATATCATATGAAAGAAAAAATGGGAATAAATCTTGTCAAAATAAGTACTAGCCGAAGTACTTATCTACACAGGGTAAGAGATCAAAATTTAAATCTTAGCTGAAAATAATAAGTTCAAAAGAAAAATAGATATATCAGATGAAAGTTTGGTTTGTTTGGTTTGGTTTGGTTTACGACACATCAAACTCAGTGGGTCATTTAATGCCGAGAAAGTTTTGAAATAAAGTCATTCCGTTATTTCCTAGTTGAGTAACATGATATTACAAGATGACCCAGAAAAAACAAACCCAAATTATTTATTTATTTTCCCATTAAACTAACCCTAAACCCTAACCCTAACCCACCCCCTAGTTGAGTAACATGATATTACAGGCTGACCCAGAAAAAACAGAACCCACAAATTTTATAATAAAACTGTTAATTTTAACTAGGGGGAAGGTTAGGGTTAGGGTTAGGGTTCGGGTTTAGGGTTAGTTTAATGGGAAAATAAATAAATATTTTGGGTTCTATTTTTCTGGGTCTGTAATATCATGTTACTCAACTAGGAAATAACCAGTCATTCTTAATGGATACCCAATTTCTTTTTATAAACACATGTTTCTATTTAACCCATAGATGAGACCAATAAGATGGTACTACCACTCCGGGTCAGAGTGGACCAGAAAGCAATGGTGATGAAGGGGTACTCCACATTCCTCAACCTCCAGAGCTGGAACCTTAACATCATTTCCAGGACATAAAGAAACTCAGCCACCACCTTCTAGCACCCATAAGGGTTGTGGCGTACCATAAGGGCAATAGGGTTGGGACAATCATATAGGAGCTAGGGCTTGACGTGACCTGCTGATTGGTCGGAGGGGAGGGCTTCTTCGACCTCCCATCTAGCCTAAGTAAGGACCAAAGTGGAGTGTTGCATGTCATGGACTGCTCAGCCACCAGGGTTCCATCATTAAGCATCACGGCTCGCCACCCACATTGACCCTATTGGGGGAGACTTACCCCTCTGCAGTCGGTGTATTCTAACACCCCAGCCGACAGGGCGGATCAAATAGGAATAGAACTTGTCAGAATAAGTACTAGCTGAAGTACTTATCTACGCAGGGTAAGAGATCAAGACTAAGTTGGTTGGTTGGATGGGTGGAGGGTGGATGGATTTTATGGCATGTAAACCCTTGCTGGGTTATTTTATGCCAAAGACCTTTTGTTTTATTCATTATTGTAGGGTATTTAAGCTTTTTTACATTTTTTCACATTTTAATTTTTAATCTCATTTTTTTAATCTATTTAACCCATAGATGGGACCTAACAGTTATAATCACTCCGGTTCAGAGTGGACCTGGGAGTAATGTCAATGAAGGGGTACTCCACACTCTCCGGAGCTGGAGAATTGGAACTTCACCATTGGATGCAGTTGAAAATGAATGGAAGGAAGGAAAGGAAGGAAAAAATATAAAGAGCAGCCACGTTGAAACACAAAAGAAGGAAGGAAGGAAAGAATGAGGGAAAGAGGGAAGGAAATAAGAAATGAAACAAAGAAAGAAGATTGGAAGGAAAGAAAGAAAGAAAGAAAGAAAGAAAATAAAGAAAGAAAGAAGGAAGGAAGGAAGGAAGGAAGAAGGAAGGAAGAAGAAAGAATGGATGAAAGAAAGAAGGAAGGAAAGGAAAGAGGGAGGAAGGAAAGAAAGAAAGAAAGAAAGAAAGAAAGAGGGAAGGAAATAAGAAAGGAAAGAAAGAAGGAAAGAAGATGGGAAGGAAGGAATGAAAGAAAGAATGAATGAAGGAAAGAAGGAAGGAAAGACGAACGGAAGAAAGGAAAGAAGAAAAGAAGGAAAGAAGAAAGGAAAAAAGAAAGGAAGGAAAGAACGAACGAAAGATTGGTTTGGAAAAGAGAAGGAAAGGAAAAATGAATGAACGAAAGAATAAATGAAGGAAGAAGAGAAAGAAAATAGAAATGGCGTCGGAAAAATCTATAAAGAGTCTCGACATTTCCTGTTGAATCACAAAAGAGGAAACACAAGATGAAAAATCAATCACAATTTGAATGTCTGGCTTTGAAAAAAGCAAAGCCCCATCCAATAAGGAAGGAAAGAAAGAAGGAATGAAAGGAAAGAAAGAAAGATGAACGGAAAGAAGGAAGTAAAGAAAGATAGAAAGAAAGAAGGAAGGAAAGATGAAAGGAAAGAAACAAATAAAGAAAGAAGAAATGAAAGAAGAAAGAAAGATGAAAGGAAAGAAAGAAAGAAAGAAAGAAAGAAAGAAGGAAAGAGAGAAAGAAAGAAAGAAAGAAAGAAGAAAGCAAAGAAAGAAGAAAGGAAAGAAAATATAAATTCAGAAGAAGAAAAAAGAAAGAAAAGAAAGAAAAAGAAAGAAAGAAGAAAGAAAGAAGAAAGGAAAGAAAGAAAGAAAGAAAGAAAGAAAGAAAGAAAGAGAGAAAGAGAAAAAAAAAAACGAAGGAAGGAAAGAAGGAAGGAATGAAAGAAGAAAGAAAGATGAAAGAAGAAAGAAAGAAAGAAAGAAGGAAAGAAGAAAGAAGGAAAGAAAGAAGAAAGAAAGAAAGAGAAGAAAGAAAGAAGAAAGGAAAGAAAATATAAATTCAGAAGGAAGGAAGAAGGAAAGGAGAAGGAAAGAAAGAAGAAAGAAAGAAAGAAAGGAAAAAGTAACGAAATAAAAAGCCCATCAAAAAGCCCATCCAAGTAAGCAGGTCAGATTTTAAACCGAGTCGTGTTTGCGTAAACATTGTTATTTCAAATTCATGCCGATGTCCAGCATCTAGAAATTTTGGCAAAAACCACACACACACACACATACACACACAGACACAGACACACACACACACACACACACACACACACACACACACACACACATCCCCCCCACCAGTCTATTTGTGCACTTATAATATCTACAATGTTACACTTTCAATACAGACTTGACCAGACCGAAAGAGAAGAAGGCTTGGCCTGTCAGTGCTTTATAGAAACACAAACTTCGCCCAATTCATTTTTCCGCTCTCAGTTGGGTGCAAAACAAAACGAGTACAAATTTAGAATCACCTAGAACTGTTTCTCAACCAGGATCCACATGGACCACCGGGGACCATATCCCTAGTTACATATTTACCAACACCCTCCGCACGAGCAGAATGGGACACATGGTCAATTTCTTTCTATTGTATGGCTGCACCACTTTAAATTGCTCCGACAAAAAGCTAGATGAGAACTGCACTCTACAAAATATCAGCTGAACGGCCACTTACCTCTCATCTTATATCACTGCTAGTGGTATCAAACTACTAAGCATAATACTTCCGTATTTATGAGGATTGGGACATACCCATTAATGTTCATAGGTAGTGTATATAACAGGTTGGAAATGAAATGGAATCTTTATAACATTAACAAAATACAATAATCGCCAACGGCATGAAGAAGGTAAACCACTTCTAGTGGTATAAGACTACTCAGTCAGCATAATATTCCTGTATTTATGAGGATTGGGACATACCCATTAACATTCGTAGGTAGGGTATATAACACTCACTCATACACACACACACTCCGTCTCTATCGGCCATCGCTCTTGGTAGGTCCTCTACACGGCATCAAATGTCCGCATAGTGCTGATAAATGTCGCTGATAAATGTCGCTTATGAGTTCGTCCTTACTTCTCCAGAAAAGCCCAGTATGTTTTATTTGAATGATTTATAAGATGATGACTTTAGTCTAAGGTAAATAGGGAACACCTGAACAATAGGATAGGTCGATTTTTCACTTTTTTAAAATATCAAATTGTTTATCTATGCGAAAGTTGTGTGTTAGTATACTGAATACTGATACCAAAAATTAGACCTTTTACTTGCAGTAGCATCAAAGGTTGATTACTAAAATTCACCCAAAATCCTTGTTTTTAAAACATTTGGCCAATAGATTGGTTAGAAAATTTACCGTTTTCAATATTTAAATCAGCAATGTTATTTCATTTTATTAAAATGAAACAAATTGAATATTATGAATAGAATTCAAATTGAAAATGTGTCCCCATCCCATCACCATCACCATCTCTGATATGTTGCCTTTCACCTCATTAATCAAGCTGTAACAGACGATCTTTGATGCTATTTCCACAAACTAAAAGATCTAATTTTTGGTATCAGTATTCAGTATACTAACACACAACTTTCGCATAGATGGACAATTGATATTTTTAAAAAGTGAAAAATCGAGCTACCCTACTGTACAGTCCATAATAGGCAACAGTCTACATTGGTCCTTACTTAGGCTAGATGGCCGGTCGGAGAGGCCTGCCGATCAATCGGCTGGCCACGTCAAACCTTAGCACATATATAGCAAATTCCCAACCCTTTTTATCATATATGTGGTAGAAGGCGGTGGCTGAGGGTCTTAATGTCCTGGGTATGACGTTAAACTGCATTTAGTGAAGTTTCAATTCTGGAACGTCGGAGAATGTGGTGTATCCTTTTATCACCATTATTCCAAGGTCCACTCTGACCCGGAGTGGTAGTACCTGTTAGGGTCCGATCTATGGGTTAAATAAAAAAAATGAGTTTGAAAAATAATTGAGTACCCATCAAGAATGAATAAAACAAAATGTCTTCGGCATAAAATAACCCAATAGGGTTGTTCAACCTTTTTCATCTCACGGCACAGTGAGGAGCTGGGCAATAAATTGATCGAGGTACACCATCAGTATATAAACATATAATTATTTTATCATTTAAATTTTAGAAAAAGGAATAGTGAAAATGTGCTAAAAGTGTAAAAGAAAATAACGAAATTTTTATTTCTAAAGGTTTTTAATCATGGCAAACACAAACGTAGATAATAAAAAAAAAAATATTAGAAACTAATAATAAGGACTTCACCATTAGATGCAATCGAACGTGATACTCAGGATACTCCGGTCAGAGTAAACCTGGGAGTAATCGTGATGAAGGGGTACTCCACACTCCTCAAACCACCAAATAGGAACTTCACCATTAGATGCAGTTGACGTCATACTCAGGGTACCTCCGGGTCACAGTAGACCTGGGATTAATAGTGATGAAATAAATAAACCAAAACCTAGACCGAAGCAATACTTTACAGCAGTGTTTTTCAACCTTTTTCATCTCACGGCACAGTGAGCTGGGTAATAAATTAATCGAGGTACACCATCAGTATATAAACATATAATTATTTTATCATTTGAATTTTTCAAAGAAAGGGAATAGTGAAAATGAGCTACAAGTGTAGCATAATTAAAACAAAAAGAATTAATTAAAACAAGAAATATTAAAGTAATAGAATAAAAATATAAGAGGATGATCAACCGTCCTCAACACTCACGGCGCACCCCACGGAAACTACACAGTACACTAGTGTGACGTGGTACACTGGTTGTAAAACTCAGCAATAGGGATTAACATGTCTTAAAATCCAACCACCCAACCCAACATATTGATATGCATTTAAATAAATAAACCAAACCTCGACCTAAGCAATACTATACAGCAGAGTTTTTCAACCTTTTTTCATCTCACGGCACAGTGAGGAGCTGGGTAATAAATTGATCGAGGTATACCATCAGTATATAAACATATAATTATTTTATCATTTGAATTCTAAAAGAAAAGGAATAGTGAAAATGAGCTACAAGTGTAAAAGAAAACAACGTCATTTTATTTCTAAAGGTTTTTAATCTTGGCAAATACAAACGTCGATAAAAACATTAGAAACTTCATTAACGCATCAAAGAGAAATCTGCGTTTGGTGTTGTTTCATTATTTTACTCATCTGAGGTTGAATGATTGATAAATAATATTTAATTAAAACAAAAGAATATTAAATTACAACAAAAAATATTAAAGTAATAGAATAAAAATCTAAGAGGATAATCAACCGCCCGCAACACTCACGGGCACACCCCAAAGAGGCTTCACGGTACACTAGTGTGACGTGGTACACCGGTTGCAAAACTCAGCAATAGGGATTAACATGTCTTAAAATCCAACCACCCAACCCTAGTTTAGGTTACAGTCTCAGACACGAAAAGTGCCGTAGTTTTTTTGTTTTTTTTTAAGTTGGATGTAAACGTTGGCTAAATAATTTTTACGCAATTATTTAGATAAAATCACCAAAAAAGTCCACTTATTTTTCGCGCATAGGTTTCTTGGTTTCATAATTAATCAATTAAGTTTTAAATAAGTGAAATACGTATAAAATACGTAAAAATACGTATAAAAAACTAAGTAGCTCCGAAATTAAAATTAGCCAATGAGATTACTGATTTTATCTGCTATTTTCTATTTTCAGCCAATGAGAACCGTGTTTACGAAATAAATAAATAAATGTAGAGCGGTCCTCAAAACAAACAATTCTCTTTACTAAACCAAACAAAACAATTTTTTTTCTTCAGGAAAAAATTCAAAATATCATAATTTTCAATTAAAACAGGAACTGGCTTTTTAGAATATGTCGAAAAGCTAAAAAAAAGTTAAACCAAATAGAGAAAAAAAAAGAAATAATTGTATTTCACATACATGTGACAACAAGTCCCACTTCTCAAAAAACGTAAATGTGTATTGTTTAAATTATCGATCTCCACCGGTTGTAAAACTCTGCAATATGGATTGACATGTCTTAAAAATCCAACCAACCAACCAACCAACCAACCCTCTATTCTAAACCCCGTCGACAGAGCGGTAAACACTGGATACTTCTAACGAGTGAATAAATCTAAATGTGGATTAATATTAAAAATAAATTTTTATTTGGCAATTTATTTCTGACTGTAACGAAACTTTGATGAAAGATGGTCCGATAAAAATGGCGTTCATGAAAGGCTGTACGATAATAAAGTGGCGTTATATTAATTAGATTAGGTGAGCACTCTTACTTATCTCCATTCCTTCGATCTTTTCAAAGTGCCAGTACGCCCACATCAACTTCCACACATACTCACATACACACATTGGTTGTTGGTTTGATAGCTGGCTGATTGACTGGCTGGTGGTTGGGTTGTTGTTGGTTGGTTTGGTGGTCGGCTGCTGGCTGCCTGTTGGTTGGTTGGTTGGTTGGTACGACGGCTGGCTGGCTGGCTGGCTGGCTGGCTGGCTGGTTGGTTGGTTGTTGGTTGGTACGACGGCTGGCTGGCTTGCTGGCTGCCTGGTTGGTTGGTTGGTTGGTTGGTGTTGGTTAGCAGGATAGATGTTGACTAGCAGACAGATTGTCTAACTGTCTGGTTGATGACTGGATGGTTGATCGAGTGGCTTGTTTGGTTGGCTGACTGGCTGGCTGGATGGCTGGGTGAATGGATGGATAGTTGACTGGCTTGTTGGCAAGAAGGGTGTGTGACTAGCTGGCTGTCTGGCTGGCTGGATGGATGGATGATGGATGGATGGATGGTTCACTGGCTTGTGACTGGAAGGGTGTGTGATTGGCTGGCTGGCTGGCTGGCTGGATGGATGGATGGATGGATGGATGGATGGTCACTGGCTTGTTGACTGGAAGGTGTGTGATTGGCTGGCTGGCTGGATGGATGGATGGATGGATGGTCACTGGCTTGTTGACTGGAAGGGTGTGTGATTGGCTGGCTGGCTGGCTGGATGGATGGATGGATGGATGGATGGATGGATGGTTCACTGGCTTGTTGACTGGAAGGGTGTGATTGGCTGGGCTGGGCTGGATGGATGGATGGATGGATGGATGATGGATGTTCACTGGCTTGTTGACTGGAAGGGTGTGTGATTGGCTGGCTGGATGGCTGGCTGGCTGGATGGATGGATGGATGGATGGATGGATGGTTCATTGGCTTATCGACTGGAAGGGTGTGTGACTGGTTGGCTGGCTGCAGGCTGCAGGCTGGATGGATGGTTGGATAGTTCACTGGCTTGTTGGCTGGAAGGGTGTGTGACTGGCTGACTGACTGGCTGGCTGGCTGGTTGGATGGATGGATGGATAGTTTACTGGCTTGTTCACTGGCTTGTCGACTGAAAGGGTGTGTGACTGGCTGACTGGATGGACGGAGGGATAGTTGACTGACTTGTTGGTTGGAAGGGCGTGTGACAGGCTGACTAGCTGTCTGAACACGCTCCTACAAATCTTTTTTGTCTCTCTCCCGGCTTTGAACACGGACTGGAGACGAGGTAAAGGTGGGTAAGTGACAGATGGGTTTCAACTGGCTTCATAGAATCTTTTGAAGTAGGTGTCGCCTATAAGGTAGAAGACTGTTGATTATTATACGAATACTAGACAAGCCGTTAGGTCAACCTTTCAGAGGAAAATACCGAAGTCTTATAAATGTACGTTCAATTTTTCAAGAAATCTAAGGCTATCTTTTAGATTTGTGAATTTCTTTTTAAAAATTGTTTAAAAGTATATATATAATATATATATATATATATATATATATATACAAAGTGTGTCAAAAAAGTATCGAGTATTTTTTTACTTTTTACACAGCTTGTATTCTGAAAAAATTAACGATCCATTCTTTATTTTTTTCCAGAATACAAGGTGTGTAAGTTTTTTAACTTACCAATTTTAAAGCTGTATTTACCAAGATAGAAATGAAGAATGAATGGAACGTTATTTTTTCGAATACAAGGTGTGTCAAAAAGTTTTTAAAATCTCGATACTTTTTTGACACACCTTTTATATATATATATATATATATATATATATATATATATATATATGCCGAGTTCAAATCCTGGACGCGGATGCTTGCATTTCGCATAGCGCTAATATCCTGGGAAAGGTATGCATACACCTATTCTCACTCCAGCTATGGGAAAAAAGTAGGGCCGACTGGGCTCTTTTCCCTTGGCTAGATAACCAGTATAGAAGATGGAAAACTCTGAATACAAACCCGGTAAACTCTGCTTATTAAATTGACCTTGAGCAAAAATCTTTGGAATAAATCTTAAAAGAAATCGATTAACAAGAACAAATAACTGTAATTTTGTTGTTTTTTTTTACTTCCTATTGCAACTAAATTGTTAAATTAAGAAAATTTAGCAATGAAGAGTAAGTTTCAGTACTTCAAATCTTTTTATCTAATATATTTTATTACATTAAAACTTGCATACTTGCACCCGGCGGGTCCATATTTTTGCTAGTATGGATAACTATGTAACGCCTGTTACGCTGCACGTAGTCACATGGGAAGAGGGGGTATGTCTCAGTGTTTGGCTGGATTTACCGCTGAGTGACACGCGATTCGACCGTTAGATGTGGCGGGATTGAACCGTAGGTTAGGTTGACTTGCTGTATCTGTTCGTCTCTTGCGTAGTTGTGTGCATGCAGGTATGTATGTTTCCTCAACCGGCAAATGGGGACGTCATCGTCGATCGATTGGCTACCTTCACTGACTGATAAAATACTGTCACGAGTCTGATAATAGACTGAAATATATTGTGTAAACGGTTACGACCATTGTGAGAATCAGTGAGACACTCTTCAAAGTGTGAATGTTCTCTTTGTATAAAAAAGAAAGTGTGAATTTCTTCCTTTGTTCTCTGTATATATATATATATATATATATATATATATATATATATATATATATATATATATATATATATTTGTATGTGTAATTTCTATGCTATAAGTCATGTAATTACTATGAAATAAGTCATATATATATATAATATATATATATATATATATATATATATATATATATATATGGTGCAATGCTTAGCAAGATAGATTCGCAGACCATTGATAGTGAGTTCGATTCTCACTGGGCACCCCATAATCTGTCCTTGTGCCACATCTAAGCTAAGCTTGGTAAATAAAGGGCACCTCATGTGGTGTAATGGTTAGCAAGTTCAATTCGCAGACCATTGATTGTGTTCGATTCTCACTGGGTACCCATACGTCCGGCCTTGTGCCACATTTAAGCTAATCTATATATATATATATATATATATATATATATATATGGAGAAAAGTAGACAAACACGGGATGTTGTGGAAACTTGATGTTTATTGTCGACGGTGCAACGTTTCGGTCTCTTATTAGACCATCTTCAGGACTTGAAGATTCCCCATTCCAGAGAGAAGAAGAATCCACTAACCACCCCCAACTACACTTCCCCCTACTGACGACCTTCCGCTTTCAGCATTTTGAGAATTTCCATCATTGGAGTAAGAACTATATTCAAGTCCTGAAGATGGTCTAATAAGAGACCGAAACGTTGCACCGTCGACAATAAACATCAAGTTTCCACAACATCCCGTGTTTGTCTACTTTTCTCCACATACTGTCGGATTAACCTCCTCACATTTCTACCATATATATATATATATATATATATACTATGCCATGCACGTGCGTGTTTGTGTATAAAAGATAGATTGAGAGGGGGAACCATGTGTATGTATATGTGTATAAGAGAGCAACAGGGAGAACGTGTGTGACGCGTAGTTGTATGGGAGATAGATAGATAGATATAGAGAGAGACAGACAGAAAATGTTCGAGCATGCGTATGTATAAGAGAGAAAGAAAGATAACGTGTTTGCATGTGTGTATAAGAGAGAGAGAGAGAGAGAGAGAGAGAGAGAGAGAGAGAGAGAGAAAGAAAAAGAGAGAGTGATAACATGTGTGTATGTAAGACAGAGAGAGAGAAAGAGAGAGAGAACATGTGTATGTATGAGAGAGAGAGAGAGAGAGAGAGAACTTGTGTGTGCATATGTATGCACGAGAGAGATATAGAACATGTGTTTGCATATGTGTGTTTATCAGAGAAAGAAAGAGAGAGAGAGAGAGAGAAGATTCAGCATGTGTATGTATGAGAGGGGAACATGTATGTATGTGTGTGTATGAAAGAGAGAAAATGAGTGAGAGAGAGAGAGCATGTATGTGTATGAGTGTATTAGATAGAGAGAAGAGAGAGAGAGGGTGGACAGACATACCGATAGATAGACCAAGAGAGCATGTATGTGCATGTGGGTGATTTAACACTCGAAAGAATAGAGCGACGTCTTTGCACTCGTGTGAATCTCTAACCACGCCGTTTCTCGTCGCAACGTGAAGAGATTAGCGCGGGAAAACGCTTTGTGCAAGTGGAAATTATTCCTTTTTCGATGAGCGACATCTGGTGGCAGAAAAGCCGACAAGGAAGATAATCACGTCACGGAAGTAATCAACCCTAAAATACTTGTCAAACGAAAAAGCAAAATTGAGATCATATGCCTATGTGAACCGGGATTTGTAAGCGCATGACAGTATGAAGGAAGATGGTGGATCCAATGGCCTCATTTCGTTGGCTGGTTGGGTGGGTGGTTGGTTGGGTGGGTGGTTTTGGTTGGATGGGTAGGTGGGTGGTTGAGTGGTTGATTGGGTGGTTGGTTCGTGGTTGGTTCGGTGTTGGTTCGTGGTTGGTTGGTTGGTATTTGGGTGGTTGGTTGGGTGGAGGTGTGTGTGGTTGTTTGGATGGTTGGTTTTGATTGGGTGGGTGTGTGGTTGGGTGAGGTGGTTGGTTTGGTTTTGTGTGGTTGTTGGTTGGTTGGGTGGGTGGTGGTTGGTTGGTTGGATGGGTGGGTGGGTGGAGATGTGTGTGGAAGGTTGATTGGTTGGTTTGGGTGGTTGGTTTTGATTGGGTGGCTAGGTGTGTGGTTGGGTGGTTGGTTGGTTGGTTTTGTGTGGTTGGTTGGATGGTTGGTTTTGGTTGGGTGGGTAGGTATGTGGTTGGGTGGTTGGTTGATTGGTTGGTTGGTTGGTTGGTTGTTTCATGGCATGTCAACCCTTGTTCGGTCATTTATTCTTGATGAGTATGCAATTCTTTTTTTATTTAAACTCAATTTTTTAAAATAAATTTTTAAACACATTTGATCTATTTAACCCATAGATGGGACCCTAACAGGTACTACCACTCCGGGTCAGAGTGGACCTGGGAGTAATGGTGATGAAGGGATACTCCACACAATACTTATTTTTATCGATTTAACCATTTATTGGGAGTTATTGTGTGGAAGGCTGGTTTGGTTGGTTTGATTTTACGGCATGTCAACTCTTGTTGAGTTATTTTAGGCCGAAGACCACTCTTATTGGCTAATTCAATTTTTTAACAATTTTTTTATACTCATATTTTTATATATTTAACTCATAGATGGGACCCTAACAGATACTACCACTCCGGGAGGGTCGACCTGGGAGTAATGTATATGAAGGAGCACTCGACGCTCCCGAGAACTCCAGAATTGGAACTTCACCATTAAATACAGTTTAACGTCATACCCAGAATACTATGACCCACAGCCACAGACTTCTGGCACATATATGATAAAAATGGTTGAGGGTTGCCATAAGGTCATTAGGGCTGGGACAATCATATAGGGACTAGGGCTTGACTTGACCAGCCGATTGATCGGAGGGGATCTCTTCGACCGCCTGTCTAGCCTAACTAAGGTTTTTAAAGTTTTGAAATAAAGTCATTCTTAATGAATACCCAATTTCTTTTTATAAATACATTTTTCTATTTAACCCATAGATGAGACCATAAGATGGCACTACCACTCCGGGTCAGAGTGGACCAGGGAGCAATGGTGATGATGGGGTGCTCCACATTCTCCAAACTTCCAGAGCTGGAACCTTAACATCATTCCCAGGACATAATGACACTCAGCCACCACCTTCTAGCACCCATAAGGGTTGTGGCGTGCCATAAGGGCAATAGGGTTGGGACAATCATATAGGAGCTAGGGCTTGACGTGACCTGCTGATTGGTCGGAGGGGAGGGCTTCTTCGACCTCCAATCTAGCCTAAGTAAGGGCCAATGTGGAGTGTTGCATATCATGGACTGCTCAGCCACCAGGATTCCATCTTTAAGCATCACAGGTTGCCACCCACAGCCAATAGGTGGCCCCATTGGGCGGGGGGGGATTTACCCCTATGCTGAAGTGTAGTCAATGTATTCTATATTCCCAGCTAACAGGGCTGTTATTTACTAAGCTTAATTTAGTTGTGGCACAAGGCCAGAAGTATGGAGCACTTGAAAGTTGTTTAAAACAGCATCTAGCCTAAGTAAGGGCCAATGTGGAGTGTTGCATGTTATTGACTGCTCAGCCACCAGGATTCCATCATTAAGCATCACAGGTGGCTCCATTGGGGGGAGGGGATCTATTCAAGACATCACACAGCATCCTTGTGTGGTTCCCATCTAGCTTCTTTTTTTTTGCAGCAAATAGTTTGTGTGATAGGAGGTAAGTGGCTGTACAGCTGCTTTCTTGTGGGATGCTGCTTCCAAGACACGTTCAATACCACACGTAGCATCCTTATGTAGTTCTCACCTAGCTTTTTCCCTAAGCATCTTTAGAGTCTAAGGTGTGCAGCCGTACAATAATCCTAATACGACTACAGCTTGGAAGAATTTTCGCTTTACCTTTACAGTGAGATCAGATTTTTTACGATTTGATAAATTCTTCAGTTATCTAAACTTTGGAACCTTTTTCGCTTATGAGCTTCTCCAGCAGTGTCTTGATACGGCTACGACTTGTACTCTTCCCAACTAGCTTTTCTCTAAGTGCTACTTTTGATTGCAAGTGATGCAGCCGTACAGTAGCATTGATACGGCTACAGCTTGGAAGAATTTTCGCTTTATCTTATCAGTGAGATCAGCTTTTTCTAGCCTTTTCTCTAAGCGAGTCTAAGTAGTGCTGCCGTACAATAGTCCTGATACGGCTACAGCTTGGAAAGAATTTTCTCCTTATCTTATCAGTGAGATCAGCTTTTTCTAGCCTTTTCTCTAAGCGAGTCTAAGTAGTGCTGCCGTACAATAGTCCTGATACGGCTACGGTTTGGAAGAATTTTCTCCTTATCTTATCAGTGAGATCAGATTTTTTCTAGCTTTTTCTCTAAGCGAGTCTAAGTAGTGCTGCCGTACAATAGTTCTGATACGACTACGGTTTGGAAGAATTTTCTCTTTATCTTATCAGTGAGATCAGCTTTTTCTTGCTTTTGTTTTTGTTTATTACGCTTTGGTAAATTCTCCCAGTTTTCTAGACTTTGGAAGTTTTTTCAAGAACTTTCCATAATTCGGAATAATTCAATCATTGTTCAAAACTTGGAATTTCTTTGTCTTTACAAACTCTTGACACGAAAAATAAATGTATTTATGTATTTTTCTTTTGTTTTTATTGTTTTGTTTTGTTTTTTTTTTTTGTTTTTTTGGTTTGTTTTGTTTTGTTTTTTTTGGGGGGGGTGTTTTGTTTTTTTGGTTTTTCCGTAATCGCTTGTGATTCTGGTTCCTTGGCAGATTTCCGGGAAAATGAATTTTGAGGATTGTTGAGAATTTGCTCAGCTGTATGGCATTGGGGGTGGGGGTGTAGTTAGGGCAGGAGGAAAAAAATACACTCACTCGAAAGAATGGTTATATCGAATAAGACGAAAAAGGTGAATGTTTTAATAATGCTTCACAGAGTTTGCTGTGAATGAACAGACGAAGATGAAGAATACTTATATAAATGACTACTTCCGAATATATATATATTATATATATATATATATATATATATATATATATATATATATATATGGGGGGTGGAGCGTGAGCTAGGGAGAGGGAAGGAGAGAGAAGGATGACTACTTACGAATAAACATATATGTGTATATATATACATATATATATATGTATATGTATATATATAGGGGTATATATATACATTTATATATATATATATATAGAGAGAGAGAGAGGGGAGAGAGGGGGAGAGAGAGAAGATAAAGATGGAGATGGAGATGGAGATGAAGAATACTTTCCTTATTGTTGAATAAGCTAGTTCAGTGATGGGAAATGTAAATATACATCTATCTACCTTCTGTGATGTCTATGTGCCTAACCAACTACCAATCGAAACGATCGGATCAGATCTGCTTTTGTAAAAGTTGTGGGGTCTGCGTTTAGCAAAGTGCATGGTTAGCAAAATAGGCGAGTATAGCAGCGTGAGTTTTATTCATATTGCCTTCCAAACTAAACTCAGTTTATTAAATGACTACTTCCGAAATATATATATATATATATATATATATATATATATATATATATATATATATATTTTTCTGATAAATACACTCTGATGATGAAGCTTTGCTTTGAAATCGATTAGACATATAAAACATCTTTTTGTCTTTATTTTTTACGCATTGTATTGCCTTCGAATTTTATTATTTTATAACATACTTAACAATGCTTCAAGCAAATTACCAATTACTTTTATATATATATATATATATATATATATATATATATATATATATATATATAGGGTGTGTCAAAAAATATCGGAATTTTTGGTACTTTTTGACACACCTTGTATTCGGGAAAAAATAACGTTCTATTCATTATTTTTTTTTCAGAATACAAGGTGTGTCAAAAACCTACCAAGTTTAAAGCTGTATTTACCAAGATATAAATGAAGAATGAATAGAACGTTATTTTTTTCCGAATACAAGGTGTGTCAAAAAGTTCAAAAAATCTCGATACTTTTTGACACACGTGTATATATACATATATATATTATATATATATATATATATATATATATATATATATATATTATATATGTGTGTGTGTGTGTGGTGTGTGTGTGTGTGTGTCTGTTTGTAACTGAAACTACGTCTCTGCTTACGTCACAATACTCTCATGGATTGCGTAAGTTTAGCAATGAGTATTTGATTTATTGTCAAAATCATTAATACACAATCTTATTTATTAACGATATCTCTGTGAAAATCTGAGTTAGATATGCCTCAAAACAGCTCATGTTAGTAATGCGTTTAAAATCTGGCAAGGTGTCTTATATATCACTAAGAAATAAAGATTTGCATAATATATTGTGTGGTTGATTTGCATACTGGTTTTAACAAAACCGGTTTTTATAAATATTTACTAGGTGTTGTTGACGTCTAACATTGTTTTATTCACCAACGTATTAAAATCAATCTTATGAATGATTTTATATAGAAACCAATGAAAATATAATCAAAATAAGTGTCATTGTTTTATATGCGTTCTTATTTAATTCCGTTAGTCTTCCTAATTTAATATATATCATTACATTAAAACTTAAATACTTACGACTGGAGGGCGCATATTCTTGCTAGTTTGAATAATATTCAAAATAAATATGGAAATAAACACATCTTAGCTTTCTATATCCATTATTAACGTTCTATTTAAAAAAAACTATTCGGACGTAATTTTTGTTCGAAATTATTCAAATTATCTAATTATTAGATTATCTATATATATATATATATATATATATATATATATATATATATATATATGGAGAAAGTTTAGAAACAAACAAGTGATGTTATAATGAATGGAAATTTATAGTCGATGCTCGAATATTCTGGTTTACGATGGAAACCTTCTTCAAGGCTGTAAAAATTAGAAGAAAACAAGGATTTATGTGAATAAAAGAAGATGAATGTTTTGTATGCGTTGAATTGGAAAATATGAGGAAAAAGGTTCGTTACCGTTAGTTGAGTGGCGTTTATACTTGAAACTATATATAATGAGAGACATAATGTACAAGCGTAGATAGATAGATAGATATATAGATACAGACACACAGACACACAGAAAGATTGACAGGCAGACAAACTGGGATAGATCCTCTTTCATGGGGTCGAAAAGATGATAGTCTGAAGTCGCTAAATCCGGTGAGTATGGAGGATGCTGTAAAGTGGTTCAAAGTACAATTAACAGAATTTTATGGGGCAGGGATACATGCTCTCAATTAAAGGTGAAACATTGCTACTGAGAGAAACGATGACTACGTGGAAAAGTAGGGATGGGATCCACTGAGGACCAGCTTCATTTTGATGTATGATACATGTTCCTGTGTTGGTAATTATACCTGTCCTAAATAAAATGGCATTACTTTTTTACTCACCCTCGTACATAGATAGATAGATAGATGTATTCTGTTTTATAAGTTAAAACTTTTTAAAAAGAAAGTCTTTACCATTTATAACAATTATATAGAAAACCAATGAGACAGAAATTTATTTAATTTTTTTCTTTTTAATCTGTGAAACCAATCACCTGTTCTGATCAGCACCATTTTCTTTTCTTTCTCTTTTTTTCTTTTGTTTCTTTTTTTAACTTCCGTTTGAGAAAGCGCCATTTTTTTAATCTCTAATTTGCCAAGGAAAGAAAAGTTTATTTTCTGATCCAACATTTTTTTACTCTTAATAAGAAAGAAAGAAGCCGAATCTTTTCTAAATCCTTTTGCAAACTGGACCATCTACAAGGATTACAATCGATAATCTTATTTCGCATTTCTGTTAATAAAAAAAAGACGAAATGGATAAATAGATTTCATTTATTCTTGCTGCGATTCTTTCTTTATTAAATTTGTTAAATCCACTTTGAAATAAGTAAATTTCAGCATTGGGTCTGCATTGTCGGCCATTTTTACTTTTGTTTAAATTTCCTATTTGATAATGATCAAATGAGTTTTGAATTAGTCATTCAAAAAAGATTCCTTCAACTGATTTCATCATGAACAGCACAAAACGCATATAATCCGGTTCAGTTGAAGAGGCGAACAAACGACATTAGATTTCATCATCATCATCATCATCATCATCATCATTCAGTCGTGCTGATGGGATTGATTCTCTCTCGGCATACGACCATCGCTCTTGATGGTCCTCTAGAAACAATCTAAAAAGGACCATATAATAATAAAAATAATAAAAGACGGACAATGTAATAAAAAAAAGAACTATATAACCAAAAAAGAACCATCTAAACAAAAAAGAACCACATAATTTAAAAAGACCATATAATCTGAAAAGAACCACACAATCAAAAGAGTACCATATAATCTGAAAAAGACCATATAATAAAAAAGAACCATATAATAAAAAAGAACCATATATCTAAAAAGAAACATACAATTGCTTGGGAAAATACTGAATTCAGTTTTAATCTATCTAACAAGGTTTAAATTCTCTCAAATCAACCAACCAACCAACCGACCAACAATATAACTCAAATAGAACTTTCCTAACAATCTAAAAAGAACCATATAATAAAAAAGAACAATATAATAAAAAAGAAACATATACTAAAAAAAGAGACATACAATCAAAAAAGGACCATATAATAAAAAAGGACCATATAATCAAAAAAGTACCATATAATCTAAAAAATAACCATATAATAAAAAACATATAATAAAAAATAACCATATAATAAAAAAACATATAATAAAAAAGAACCATACAATCAAAAAAGCACCATATAATCTAAAAATAACCATATAATAAAAAATGAATATAATAAAAAAGAACCATATAATCAAAAAAGACCCATACAATCTAAAAAGAACCATATAATAAAAAGGACCATATAATTGCTTGGGAAAATACTGAATTCAACATTAAACAATGTATCACGGGTTAACATCCCTTAAAACCAACCAACCAACCAACCAACAACCAACAATAACACGACCCCACGACCCCACCCCCACCCCCAAAGAATGTCCCCATTGTAATTCACAATTTACAGCGAAGAGCATTGATCCCTCCAGTCCTAAGAGTACACACAGCGTTTGCCGTTATATTGACTCCATTAAAATGTCGTCTTTTATCGTCGCTGCACAATTCCAGACGTAAAGCCAAACTGTGAATGAATGGGCTCATACAAGAGTTAAACTGATCGATGAACACCAAACATATATTACTATTCTATGGAGGTGGTTGAGGTGTAATGGTTATCGTCGAAGGAAAATGGACACGATTTGAAATACTGGACGAAACTGTTTGCATTTTTCATAGCGATAATATCCTTAGGAAAGGTATGAAACCAACTATTCTCCCCCCGGCTATGGGTAAATAATGGGGTAGACTAGACTCTTTAATCTTGGTAGGGCAACAAAATAGTAGAAAATGGACACGGCTACACGGGTTCAAATCATGAGGATTGGTTTGGTTTGTTTTATGGCATATCAACCTCAGTGGGTCATTTAATGCCGACAAAGTTTTGAAATAAATTCATTCTTAATGGATACTCAATTTTTTTATAAACACATTTTTCTATTTAACCCATAGATGAGACCCTAACAGGTACTACCACTCTGGGTCAGAGTGGAGCAGGGAGCAATGGGGATGAAGGAGTGCTCCCCAGACTTCCAAAACTGAAACGTCACCATTAGATAGAGTTTAACGTAATTCCCAGGACATGGAGATCCTCAACCACCGCCTTCTAGCACCCTTATGATAAAAAGGGTTGCGTATTTTTCTATTTAGATGGGACCCTAACAGGTACTACCACTCCGGGTAAGGGTGGACCTTGGAATAATGGCAATATAAGGATACTCCACATTCTTCGACGTTACAGATTTGAAACCTCACCACTAAATGCGATTTAACGTCATTCCCAGAGACCCTCAGCCACCGCCTTCTAGCACCCAGGGTTGCGGCTTTCCATAAGGGCAATAGGGCTGGGGATATCGTATAGGTGCTAGGGCTGAGGAGATGTGTAAAGAGAGGAAACAGAATGAAGAGAGGGATGGGGGACAAAAGGTACTAAATTCAACAAATGATATTTGATTTTTAAAATTCTGTATTTTCCCAATTTGTTATTATTGGAAATTCCATAACCAATTATCTCCCCCTGCCGCTAGGGGGCGGGTCGCCAACATCGTATGTTGGTGCCAAAAACAAAAACTCTACTTATCGAAAAGCAGCTACTGGACGAGAGACGTAAAACAAACGCTCTCATCACTTAGCCCAAACAGGGCCTACTTATCAAGGAGCACCCACTGGGTGTAGTCGCGTAAACTGCGGTCCTTACACTTCATTCATCACTTAGCCCAAAAACAGGGCCCACTTATTGCATAGCAGTATTGGAGGAGAGACGTAAAAACACCAAGCTCTCATTACCAAGCCCAAACCAGGACCCACTTATCACAGAACTCTACAACCAGCTCACTTCTAAGGCATTGTATCAGCATACGTTAAAAGGCAGGTACAATAGCATACTTACTGAAGGACGAGAAACTACCGAGACGAAGCGTCTTATCAACATTTCCTACCGACGAAAAGAATACCCTGTTATCACCAGTACTCCAAGAAAATTACTAACTCAGATAAGTCGGTTAGCAAATACCATCAAAATTTGCAACAATTTTATGTAATTTTGTCAATACAAGTGTCTACATTTACTTCCGTGTTTGTTCTTCTTTGTCCGACAATTTGCCTACAACTACGGAGAAATAAGAGCTCCTTCGAAAACCGTAAATACTCTTAATATTTCCTTTTCAAGCAAACGTTTTGTCTGTCAAGTATGCACAAATCAAAGTGGGTGCACTATGAATATCTCAACAGGTTTTACAAAATAGATCTCAATCCATATATGTACTAGCAAGAATATGTACCGTACGAGCGTCAGTATTTAAGTTTTAATGTAATGAAATATATTAAATTAGAAAGACTAAAGAAATTAGATTATAACGTATATAAATATTACACTTATTTTAAATTATATTTTGATTGGCTTCTATATAAAATCATTGATTTTAATACGTTAGAGAATAAAACAATTATATTAGAGATCAATAATACCAAGTAATTATTTATTAAACCTAGTTTTGTTAAAACCAGTATGCAAATTAAACCACATTATGTAAATATGTAGATATTATGTAAATATGTATTGCTTAGTGATATATAAGACAGAGGTAAGACAGGTTGTAGACTTTTAAACGCACTAATAACATGGGCTCTTCGGGGCCTGTGTCTATTAATGGAATTAACGGCGTGATCCCAGGTGGGGGGGGCAATCCTCAGGCAACACCTGCCCCCTCGACTTAAAGGGGTGATACTGGGTTTATTGTCCAGTTCCTGAGGTGTCCTGGAGGGGGAATGCCGTCGGGATCCACGCATTTTTTGCACCCGCTACCCATGAGCTTCGGTTCGTGAGTGGTCCCACATTAATAGGGGCCTTGTGCCTAACCCGTACACATGGGGTACGTGGTAAATACAAATAACATGGGCGTTTTTTAGGTAAATCTAACTCAGTGCACATATTCTTGCTAGCTAATGATAATATTCATTGCTGTTGATTTTGATGTGTCGGACTGTTGTCCTCATCTTTATTGTGGTATGTATAAACACAACGTTCAACCGCTGTACCCTCGGGCCATGTTCAGGTGTTCCCTGTTTACCTTAGACTAAAGTCATCATCAGACGATAACCCTAAGGTCAAGCGTGGTTTCGGAGCTTTAATATCGTTACCATTAATTCATAGCCCTCCCAGCAGCATGAAAAGACGCTAGATAAAAAATTGATTAATATAATGGCTACATCTAAATTTATAGTCAATTCTATTAAATGATAAATACAGAAAAAAATAAAACGGAAGAAAAATTACATATTCTAAAATAGTAATAGATGTGAGCCTAACAGGTACTACCACTCCGGGTCAGAGTGGACCTGAGAGTAATGGCGATGAAGGGGTACTCCACAGTCCCCAGAGCTCCAGAGTTCGAACTTCATCACTTGATGCAGTTTAACGTCATATCCATGACACCGGTTATTTTGTACTAAATACTACTCCACACTCCCCAGAACTCTAGAATTTGAACCTCACCATTAGATGCTGCAATGAAGAGACTTGGGAGGACAGCCATGTTCAATTGATAACAACCACCACCCCCACCAATTTCTATCAAGAAACCGCCTCCATCAACGCTCAGCGAGGGTCGAGTCATTTGAAATCTCTCTCCACACCTTCCCACTCACCCTTTCAGAGTAAGGCTAATCCGCGCAGGATTAGACTGACATTCTCTTGGCACGATCACTTCTCGAAGCTTAATCTCGTGAAATAATCCAAATCTCGTTTTATCTCTGCCATCTTTCGCCTCCTTTCTTCAACTTCTCCGTCCAGAACCGAAAACGAGATAGCAAAGGGTTGGATGATTCGAATAACCGCTTGATAATAAATTAATAATAAATTGCAAAATGCTTCGTATAAAGTAGGGGTCTTCAACGTGGACTGTACCTCCCCATAAAGGGGTCGATTTTCGATTTTAAAGGGATAGTCGTATGATTTAAATAAATTTTTACAAAATGCTTCGTATAAAGCAGGAGTCTTGAACGTGGACGGTACCTCCCCATAAAGGGGTCGATTTTTGATTTTAAAGAAATAGTCGTATGATTTTTTTTAAATTTTTTGCAAAATGCTTCGTATAAAGCAGGGGTCTTCAACGAGGTCGGTACCTTCCCATAAGGGGTCGATTTTCGATTTTAAAGAAATAGTCGTATGATTTAAAGAAATGTTTGCCAAATGCTTCGTATAAAACAGGGGTCTTCAACGTAGTCGGTACCTCCCCATAAAGGGGTCGATTTTCGATTTTAAAGGGATAGTCGTATGATTTAAAGAAATGTTTTTAAAATGCTTCGTATAGAGCAGGAGTTTTCAACGAGGTCGGTACCGCCCTATAAGAGGGTTGATTTTCGATTTTAAAGAAATAGTCGTATGATTTAAAGCAATTTTTTGCAAAATACTTCGTATAAAGCAGGGGTATTCAACGTGATCGGTACCTTCCCATAAGGGGTCGATTTTCGATTTTAAAAAAATAGTCGTATGATTTAAAGGAATGTTTGCAAAATGCTTCCTATAAAGCAGGGGTATTCAACGTGGACTGTACCTCCCCATAAAGGGGACAAATTTCGATTTTAAAGGGATAGTCGTATGATTTAAAGAAATTTTTTCAAAATACTTCGTATAAAGCAGGGGTCTTCAACGTGGTCGGTATCTCCCATAAGGGGGTCGATTTTTGATTTTAATGAAATAGACGTATGATTTAACGAATCTTTTTCAAAATGCTTCCTATAGAGCAGAGGTCTTCAACGTGTGCGGTACCGCCCTATAAGAGGGTCGATTTCCGATTTTAAAGAGATAGTCATATGATTTAAAGAAATTTAGTTTATTATAGAATTTAGTGGTTATTTTGTTGGTTGGTTGGTTGGTTGGTTGGATTTCATGTCATGTTCGCAATGGTATTGCACGTCTGACCTTCTCCATTACACCACATGCCTTCAACTCTAAATCTGAGCCATTAACAAACTGAGGCTCAGAAATAACTATTAAGAAATATTGAAAGGTATTGCATAATTTGTCAAGTGTACGAATAGACTGACCGCTTTAAAATTGGGTGATCATATGAGCAGATTTGTATGCTTAACCGTCTTATCAGATCGGAGTATGAGATCTGGGAATGAGGAACTCATTAATGGTGCCAGAGGCAAATATGTGATAGTTTCAAATAGCAGGAAATAACTTAAATAGATAGATAGATAGATAGATAGATAGATATTAGAAGGTAGTATAGTTAGCTGAAACGAAATATAGATAGATAAACAGATAGATATTAGAAAACGGTACATAAAGTTGGAACGAATTATAGATAGATAGATAGATAGATAGATAGATAGATATGTGCAGACTAAGATAGATAGATAGATAGATAAATAGATAGATACGAATAAACCAGTATATGAACAAACTAGATAGATATGAACAGAGTATGAGAGACAAAGTCGAATAGACAAAGAGGAGAGACAGAAGAGAGAAAGAGAGAGACAGAGAGAGAGAGAGAGAAATATTAGTGGGTGACTGGTCGTTTTTGTCTATCCACTGGCATAGATAGATAGATAGATAGATAGATAGATAGATAGATACATGCATACATATGAACAGACAAATATATGAACAAACTGAGATAGATATGAACAGAAATAGACAGATAATGAGAGGCAAATTCGAACAGAGACAAAAGGAGAGAGACAGAGAGAGAAAGAGAAGAGAGAGAGAGAAAGAAAGAGAGAGAGAGAGAGAAAGAGAGAGAGAAAGAGAGATGTAAGTGGACGACACAGATCGTTTCCGCCGAAAGTATTGCATTACAATGATGGCTAAATACATCTAATTACTCGCCTCAATCTCAATTCGCCGCTGATCAAATCTCGTACATTTATTAATCGACTGATATTCCACGCACCGTACAAACCGGCTTATAACTAATGCATAAATATGAACAACATCACTGGCGGCGGCGGCCATTATTGCCGGTCTATACGAGACAGACAAACTCCCAAGATTTTATGATCCATTACCCTCACCAAATTTGAGGATTTCGAGATGCCAGTGCCAAATGCTATCAAGCTATAACTCCATTAAAAGCCGACCTAATTATTATTATTATTATTATTATTATTATTATTATTATTATTATTATTATTATTATTTACTCCTTTTGAGTTTTCACATCAGTGTTAGCTGATTGTCTTTCACTGGAGTCTGGGTGACAGTAAGTCTCCTCAGGTCTCCAGGACTCTTCTGAGTATTCTGGCAGATTGCAGCAGTGTCAGTATTCTGAATGGTTTCAATCCTTCCTCTAATTTCCAGACTTTTCAAACACTTTTCTAATCCTTTTGGGACTGTTCCAAATGCACCAACTACAATTGGTATCACTTTCACTTTCATATTCCATAACTTTTTCAGTTCTCTGGGCAAGGTTCAGATATTTGTTCATTTTTTCCATTATTATTATTACTATTATTATTATTATTATTATTATTATTATAGTTTCTCACATCAGCATTAGCTGATGGTCTTTCACTGGAGGCTGAGTGACAACAAGTCTCCTCAGGTCTCCAGGACCCTTCTGAGTATTCTAGCTGATTGCCGCAATGCAGTTGTCTGGATGGTCTCACTCCAGTCTTTTTTCCAAGCTTTTTGGGAACATTCCAAGTGCACCAACTACAATTGGTATCACTTTGATCCTCATATTCCACAGCTTTTTTAATTCTCTGGCAAGGTCCAGGTATTTGTCTATCTTTTCATTTTCCTTCATCTTCACCCTGTGATCTGCTGGAACTGCAAAGAGTACCGGTTGACAAGTTCTTTTTTTTTTTGTTAATCAACACTAGGTCTGGTCTTCTTGCTGGGATAATGTGATCCGTTTTTATCTCAAAGTCCCAGAGAATTTTATGCGTTTCGTTCTCAAGAACAGATTCTGGTTTATGCATATACCATTTTGTTGTATGGTTAAAATTAAATGTTTTGCATAATTCCCAGTGGATCACCTTCCCAACCCAGTCGTGCCTAGTTTTGTACTCCGTTGTGCTAGTTTGCTACATTCGCATAGTACATGGTTTACAGTCTCATCTCTATTACTGCATAGTCTACATTTACTATTTTGTTGGGACTTATTGCTTTGATACAGTTTGTCCGTATGGCATTATTCTGTGCAGTAATTATTAATAATTCAGTTTCTCTTTTGAGGTTTCCTTTTCTTAACCATATCCAGGTTTTTTCATGTGCAACCTCTCCGATTTGTCGTTTGAAGTGTCCATAGAATTGCTTTTCTTCCCATTTTTGTTTTCTAGTTTTTGTTGTTTTTCTGTTTGTCCATATGTTACATCTACTTTTGTTGGCTGCCATAAGTAATCTGTCTTTGCTCTTTTTTGTGTAGTCTTTGAGTTGTTGGATTGTGGCCTCTACACAGTCCTCTATGTTGGCAAGACCTCTTCCCCCTTATTATTATTATTATTATTATTATCATTATTATTATTATTATTATTATTGGCCTTGTCATTGCTATTATTGATTAACTCTTATGGTGTCGTAGGCGGATGGCGGGAATATCATGGTATAGATTAGCACCTCTGAGTGTTGCTCCCCCGGTACTTATGCAGAGAACTACAAAGTAGTTCTGTTGGATTGTTTTGGTATATAAGGTGTGCTGAAGTCCACCACTTAAACTTATAGACTATTCGTGGGCGCGTGTATTAAAGCCAGCCAACCCACAGCTCGAATACATGGTTAGTTAACTATTTAATCGCCCATCTTGAGAGCTGTTCATTTGCACATATTCAACACTAAGGGACACTGAGGCAGAACCAAAGGATTCTTCACTAAGTATCAGCCTCTGCTTACAAGGGATCTCCAGTGTAAAATACTCTCACTTGAAACCTAAAAATGGCCACAAAAATCGTAACAAGTTACCTGCTATTCGTGCTGGAATGCAAAAATGCAAAATCTAGATAAAATAGAATACATTCATCTTAGCATTGTACTTCTGAGTATTCAGAAATTTTTTTCTTTTCATTACGGGAAGAGAAAATATACATACCAATTTCTTCTGCAAAATAACGACTACTTTAAGAGGTCTTATTGTTTCGACATATTTTCCGATCCAACAGTCTCAAAATTGTCTTTTCCTTCTTCAAAAAATCTATTCTTCTTCAAAGCCTTCTCAGTCTACTCTCAATTTCTGTAAATGGTCGCCTGTCTTCAATCAAATATTCCCTCCTCTGTCGTTCATTGGTTAATTTAGCAGTTTTGTTATTTTTAAAATTCTATTAAATCTAAAAATAAACAAATATCGTAAATTAACTTCTTTCTTTCTTTTTTAAGAAGCAAAGTTGACATTCGCATATAAATGCGAATGTCAACTTTGCTTTAGTGAAGTGGCCACGTTTTGTTTACCATATATACACAAAACAACCGTGATATGATATGTCGGGGTACGGCCTCCAGGAGTAAAGTTAAAAAAAACACGTGACACACTGACATCCGCATGTATTATTATTACAGATAGATGTTTTTGCTCGCATTCTAATGCTTCTAACATGGTATGATATGTTGAGCTACGGCTTCTTGGAGTAAAATTGAAAAAATGTGACGCACTGACACACTGACGTTTTCACTGGTCATTAGAGAACTAACCCCGTTTTTTTTTCATATATGCACAAAACAACCTTAATATTACATGTTGGAGTATGGCCTCTAGGAGTAAAGTTAAAAACTGTGACACACAGACACACTGATATTCACATTTATCCTTAGTGAAGTAGCCACGCCTTGTTTAGCATATATTCACGAAACAACTGTGACATTCGCATTTATCATGATAGATAGATAGATAGATAGATAGATCGTTTTGCTCGCATTTCAATGCTTCTAAAATGGTATGATATGTTGAGCTGCGGCTTCTTGGAGTAAAGTTGAAAAAATGTGACACACTGACAACTGCATTTATTATTATAGATAGATAGATCTTTTTGTTCGCATTTTAATGCTTCTAAAATGGTATGATATGTTGAGCTGCGGCTTCTTGGAGTAAAGTTGAAAAAATGTGACACACTGACACATATTGATCATTAAAGAAGTTATGTATATGTTTACCATATGTTCACAAAACAACCGTCATATATGTTGGGGTAAGGCCTCTAGGAGTAACGTTGGAAAATGTGACCCACTGACACACTGACAACTGCATTTATTATTATAGATAGATAGATCTTTTTGTTCGCATTTTAATGCTTCTAAAATGGTATGATATGTTGAGCTGCAGCTTCTTGGAGTAAAGTTGACAAAATGTGACACATTGACACACTGACATTTGTATTGATCATTAAAGAAGTTATGTATATGTTTAGCATATATACACAAAACAATCGTGATATATGTTGGGGTAAGGCTTCTAGGAGTAAAGTTGAAAAATGTGACACACTCACACAATGACATCATTTATCCTAGATGTTACCCCGCTTTGTTTAGCATATATACACAAAACAACTGTGATATTACATGTTGGAGTATGGCTTCTAGGAGTAAAGTTAACAAATGTGACACACAGACACACTGACATTCACATTTATCCTTAGAAGCCACACCTTGTTTAGCATATACTCACAAAACAACCGTGATATGATATGTTGGGGTAAGGCCTCTAGGAATAAAGTTTTTAAAAAAACATGACACTCTGACATTCGCACTTATTATTATAGATAGATAGATGTTTTTGCTCGCATTCTAATGCTTCTAACATGGTATGATATGTTGAGCTGTGGCTTCTTGGAGTAGTTGAAAAAATGTGACACACTGAAACACTGACACATATTGATTATTAAAGAATGTTTACCATATATTCACAAAACAACTGTGATATGATATGTTGAGGTAAGGCTTCTTGGTGTAAAGTTGAAAAAATGTGACCCACTGACACACTGACAACTGCATTTATTATTATAGATAGATAGATCTTTTTGTTCGCATTTTAATGCTTCTAAAATGGTATGATATGTTGAGCTGCAGCTTCTTGGAGTAAAGTTGAAAAAATGTGACACACTGACACACTGACATTTGTATTGATCATTAAAGAAGTTATGTATATGTTTAGCATATATACACAAAACAATCGTGATATATGTTGGGGTAAGGCTTCTAGGAGTAAAGTTGAAAAATGTGACACACTCACACAATGACATCATTTATCCTAGATGTTACCCCGCTTTGTTTAGCATATATACACAAAACAACTGTGATATTACATGTTGGAGTATGGCTTCTAGGAGTAAAGTTAACAAATGTGACACACAGACACACTGACATTCACATTTATCCTTAGAAGCCACACCTTGTTTAGCATATACTCACAAAACAACCGTGATATGATATGTTGGGGTAAGGCCTCTAGGAATAAAGTTTTTAAAAAAACATGACACTCTGACATTCGCACTTATTATTATAGATAGATAGATGTTTTTGATCGCATTCTAATGCTTCTAACATGGTATGATATGTTGAGCTACAGCCTCTAGGAGTAAAGTTTTTTTTTAAATGTGACGCACTGACCCACTGACATTTTTCACTGATCATTAGAGATTAAGC
>CM042170.1:2439621-2442121 GCA_023376005.1 Doryteuthis pealeii
ATAATAAACATCTATTCAGTACAGCTTTTCTCCACATACTGTCAGATTAATAATATACTACACCTATGTATATATTAACATTCATGTTCCTTAATTTTAAGACCGTTATCATCCTGCAACACCTTCTGGTTAAAAATGAGACCGTCCAAATCGTCCAAGATGTAATGCAAAAAATGTAAATCCTGATTATCTGGTGTTACTTATCCGATAAATTCTCATTTCTTATGATTGTCGTCACCTCAGCTATATAATGGACCATTCCGTTTTTGTCATAAAGAAAGGGAAGAAAAAGGATATGCTATAGAGAAAAATATAATAACAACGAAGGAACGAAAGAAAGTAGGGGGAAGAGAGAGAAGGGGCTGAGGAAAGGGTTGGATAAATATCTACTTTCTCTTCGAGGGAAGGCAGGGGATAATAAAAACTCTTAAAACAAAAGATAATAATAATAATAATAATAATAATAATAATAATAATAATAATAATAATAATATACCACAATCCAACAACTTGAAGATTACACAAGGAAGAGCAAAGGCAAACTACTTATGGCGGCCAACAATAGTAGTAGAAACGGCAGATGGACAAACAGAAAAACGACAAAGACTAGAAAACAAAAATGGGAAGAAAAACAATTATATGGACACTTCAAACGACAAATCGAAGAGGTTGCACAAGGAAAGACTTGGACATGGTTAAGAAAGGGAAACCTCAAAAGAGAAACAGAATCACTTATAATTGCTGCACAAAATAATGCCATAAGGACAAACTACATCAAAGCGAAAATTGATAAGACCCAACAAAATAGTAAATGTAGACTTTGCGGTAATAGAGATGAGACTGTTAACCATATACTCTGCGAATGTAGCAAACTAGCACAACGAGAATACAAAACTAGACATGACTGGGTTGGGAAGGTGATCCACTGGAAATTATGCAAGAAATTAAATTTTGACCACACAACAAAATGGTATATGCATAAACCAGAATCTGTTCTCGAGAACGAAACGCACAAAATTCTCTGGGACTTTGAAATTAAAACGGATCACCTTATCCCAGCAAGAAGGCCAGACCTAGTGTTGATTAACAAAAAAGAAAGAACTTGTCAACTGGTGGATTTTGCAGTGCCAGCAGATCACAGGGTGAAGTTAAAGGAAAATGAAAAAAATTGACAAATATCTGGACCTTGCCAGAGAACTGAAAAGTTATGGAATATGAAAGTGAAAGTTATACCAATTGTAGTTGGTGCACTTGGAACAGTCCCAAAAGGATTAGAAAAGGGCTTGGAAAGTTTGGATATCAGAGGAAGGATTGAAACCATTCAGAACACTGCACTGCTGCAATCTACCAGAATACTCAGAAGAGTCCTGGAGACCTGAGGAGACTTGCTGTCACTCAGACTCCAGTGAAAGACCATCAGCTAACACTGATGTGAAAACTCAAAAGGAGTATAATAATAATAATAATAATAATAATAATAATAATAATAATAATAATAATAATAAATACCAGACCTAGTGTTGATTAACAAAAAAGAAAGAACTTATTAACTGATGGGTTTTGTAGTTCCAGCAGATCACAGGGTGAGGCTGAAAGAAACACTGTCACTCAGACTCAAGTGAAAGGCCATTAGCTAACGCTGATGTGAAAACTCAAAAGGAGTGAATAATAATAATAATAATAATAATAATAATAATAATAATAATAATAATAATAATAATAATAATAATAATCTATTTTTTAATCGTTTAAAAAAATTGATTCTAATTATTTTTCGGCAATAAAATAGATGCATCAGGTTTTTAAAAATGAATTCTTTCAAATATAGATCAAAGGTTATATTATTTCGAACAACATTAATAATAAACCGTGTATAGTCAATATATTTTTGATAATTTAATGTCTGGTTTTGTTAATTACAAAACAGATTTCGGCCAGAAACTTAGGACAGGCAATAAAGTTATGATTTAATAGGCATTGTCAGAAAAAGATATATATATATATATAGAGAGAGAGAGAGACAGAGAGACAGAGAGACAGAGAGAGAGAGAGACAGAGACAGACAGACAGACTTAAAGAGATAGAGAGACAGAGAGAGTGGGGGCAGACAGACACAGAGAGAAAATATCCAATTAGGTAAGCTAGGGACGATTCTATATGAGATCATCTATATCAGCGGTTCCCGACCAGGGGTGCTTGCACCCGCTGGGGATGCGAGCACCATTCCAGGGGTGTGAGTAGGGTCCGTTCAAATTTCGATTTTTTTTTTTCTTTTATAAATAATACTCAGTCGGTAGAGCGTTCAGCTAGAAACCACAAGGTTCCTAGTTCGATACCGGCCCTCGCCAACTCAGCGTATGAGTAGCACAGGGATCTGTGCGGTAAAGTAAGGAGCTGATGGTAGGTGTGGCGTCCCACCTCAGACGCTAAAATAATCTCCTTATCCTAGCGCAACTGAAAAGGGATAGACTCCCTCGCTGTCTGGCTGATACCGACTTTA
>CM042170.1:2444621-2457121 GCA_023376005.1 Doryteuthis pealeii
AGTAACTGGTTTTTTTCTTTTAAAATATTTTAAATCATTATTTTCTCCTCGTGATCTTTTCACACTGGCTAAAAAATGCAAGAGGTAGACGATACCGAGCAAAATCTACTACTGATGCAGACTATGTAGATGATCTAGCGCTTCTGGTCACAGTATTACATGAATTTAGCCAGTCCCTAGATATTGTTAATCATTATTTTACTCTTTGTGGACTTTTCCCACCAGCTAAGAAAGATAAGAAACAGAGGATACTGAACATAAACTTCTACAAGACTACACAGATTATCTAGCACTTCTGGTCACAAAATTACATGTATTTACCCAGCCCTAAATATTCTTAATCATTATTTTACTCCTTACGAGGTTTTTACATCGGCAAAAAAAAGGCAAGAGGCAGACAATACCGAGCAAAACATATTACTGATGCAGACTATTTAGATTATCAAGCACTTCTGGTGACAGAATTAATATGTATTTACCCAAACCCTGCGCACGAATAGGATGCGACACAAGGTCTGTTAAGTGTTTGAACGCCATCCTTGGCCAGTTGAAAAAGACTTAAAGTAAGTAAGTCCTGAGTTATGGAATCCTTTGGTAAGTGGATAAGTCATATCCTGCGCAATGGAAGCGTGCTGGGCCCATAACCTGTTAAGTTTTTAAATGCCATCGTTGGCCAGTTGAAAAGGACTTAAAGTAAGTAAGTCCTGAGTTATGGAATCCTTTGGTAAGCGAATAAGTCCAATCCTGCGAATAAGTCCTATCCTGCGTATTTTCAAAGGTCCAGTGATATAATCCTATGGGGTCCGTCGTCTACGAAGCTTCAAAGTAATTATGGCCAGTATGCACATTAAGTATTGTTTCAGCAGCAGAGTACTGCCAGTGATTGGCCAAGAGGTTGATCACATAATTATCGCCGAGTCTATAAATAAGAGTGGGCTTTTACCACACGCCTTATACTACAAAATTCTCAACAAGGTCAGTTTTCAAGTGTGGTCTATCTGGTTTGAATTCAGAGTGTCTCTTGCCATACAAAGATAAATGTGCTCATTCGGCCCTACTATTTACCCATAGCTGGAGGGAGAATATTTGGATTCATACATTTTTCAAAGTTACTTGGATGGTTTGTATGATTGGAGGTAAGTAGCCGTACGCCAGCTTTTTTTCAGGATGCTGCTTCCATTATTTGTTCAGGACCACGCGCAGTATCCTTGTATGGTTCAGATCTAGCTTTTTTTCCAATCCTTTCGTTAAAATTTAAGTGATGTAGTTATACAATAGCCCTAACATGGCTACAGCTTGAAAGAATTCTCGCTTTATCTTATCAGAGAGATCAGATTTCCATATGATCTATAATCTGTCTATAGCAGTCTATGATTTTCCTGGCGTATATTAACATCGCTTTCGGTAGATGATATATTACTACCTAGGTATGTGAATGGTCTACTAATTTCAGTCTTACCATCCAGTGTGGAGATATATCCATCTTTTTTAAAACACACAGACTCTGTTTATTCTATGAGTTCACATAGAGACTAATGCCTCTTGCTGCCTTCTCTAGGCTATGCAGCAGTAATTCGGCTTGTGCAGTAGGGCAGGTCGATTTTTCACTTTTTAAAAATATCAAGTTGTCCATCTATGCGAAAGTTGTGTGTTAGTATACTGGATACTGATACCAAAAATTAGATATTTTACTTGCACCATTGTTTGGGAAATAGCATCAAAGATCGTTGTGTGTTAGTATACTGAATACTGATACAAAAATTAGATCTTTTACTTGCACCATTGTTTGAGGAAATAGCATCAAAGATCGTTGTGTGTTAGTATACTGAATACTGATACCAAAAAATTAGATATTTTACTGCACCATTGTTTGGGGAAATAGCATCAAAGATCGTTTGTTTAGTATACTGAATACTGATACCAAAAATTAGATCTTTACTTGCCACCATTGTTTGGGGAAATAGCATCAAAGATCGTTGTTGTGTTAGTATACTGAATACTGATACCAAAATTAGATCTTTTACTTGCACCATTGTTTGGGGAAATAGCATCAAAGATCGTTGTGTGTTAGTATACTGAATACTGATACCAAAAATTAGATCTTTTACTTGCACCATTGTTTTGAGGAAATAGCATCAAAGATCGTTGTGTGTTAGTATACTGAATACTGATACCAAAAATTAGATCTTTTACTTGCCCATTGTTTGGGGAAATAGCATCAAAGATCGTTGTGTGTTAGTATACTGAATACTGATACCAAAAATTAGATCTTTTACTTGCACCATTGTTTGGGGAAATAGCATCAAAGATCGTTGTGTGTTAGTATACTGAATACTGATACCAAAAATTAGATCTTTTACTTGCACCATTGTTTGGGGAAATAGCATCAAAGATCGTTGTGTGTTAGTATACTGAATACTGATACCAAAAATTAGATATTTTACTTGCACCATTGTTTGGGGAATAGCATCAAAGATCGTTTGTGTGTTAGTATACTGAATACTGATACCAAAAATTAGATCTTTTACTTGCACCATTGTTTGGGAAATAGCATCAAAGATCGTTGTGTGTTAGTATACTGAATACTGATACCAAAAATTAGAATTTTACTTGCACATTGTTTGGAAATAGCATCAAAGATCGTTGTGTTTAGTATACTGAATACTGATACCAAAAATTAGATCTTTTACTTGCACATTGTTTGAGGAAATAGCATCAAAGATCGTTGTGTGTTAGTATACTGAATACTGATACCAAAAATTAGATATTTTACTTGCACCATTGTTTGGGAAATAGCATCAAAGATCGTGTGTGTTAGTATACTGAATACTGATACCAAATAGATCTATTACTTGCACCAATTGTTGGGAAATAGCAAATCAAAGATCGTTGTGTGTTAGATTATACTGAATACTGAACCAAAAATTAATTCTTTTACTTGCCACCATTGTTTGGGGAAATAGCATCAAATATTGTCTACTAAAATGCGCTAAAAATCCTTGTTTTACAACATTTGGCCAAGAATTGGTTAGACAAATTCATGTTTTTCAATATTTAAAGAAAAACATCTTTTTAATGCATTTTTTTTTATTATCTTCAGCTGTGGTCCTATAAGTGCGTGTCGCGCTGTACGGCCACTTATGGGTTGATGTCTCGGTGAACTGCTCGTTCGTACTCCCTGTGGACCCACTTGGTGTTGTTGACTCACAAGAAGGAGTTGTTAGAAGAGCTGCGTTCGAACTTCTTGCGGGTTGCTTGCTGGGTCCTGAAGATGACCAATTATCAGCGCTGCTCTACTGGTCAGCCAAATTTAATAACTACGAAATGCATGTTAACATTGTATTATCTAACACACCTAACACATTGTTTCAAAGAACATTTGAAAAATTCCTGAACACTTTCATCACGGAAATGCTTGTGATGCCATTCTAAACATCAAGTGGAATCCAACACATCAACACAGATAGTCCTTATAAAAGGCAGGATGTAATGCATTGAAGCTCTTAATTCCTAACGGCCCAAATATTCGATGGATTCAGGTCAAGTATTGTTGCAATATGAGTGATGCTAGAATGCCAAGCAACCCTTTACCGGTCAAGGCTGGCATGGATGGCAAAAGGCCTAGCAGCATAATTCCTTGGAAAAAATTTAAGGTTGCTTAAAAAACAACTCTGTAAAAGATAAAAATATCCTAAAAACTGGAAAAGCTGTCATTGTACGAGAACTGACTAGGAGAATTCATGTTGATTATGGCTGTATAGTTTTGAGGTGAAAGAATTGAGCATTAAACCTCAAGCCGTGTCAACTTCGAAAGGGATATGCACCTGTCATATGGAGAGAACATGGAGGGTTGGAAATGTCAGACATGTTGGCCGAGTTCTATTTTCTAAAGCTGTGATAGTGAATCTTGGAAATCTTCACTCAGGGACAATGCAAGGTGTTGTCAATCAATATCGGAGATTTATTGTACTTTTTGACACACGTCTTGTATTCTTGAAAAAATTAACGTTCCATTCATGTGTTCACTTTCATATTTCTGCGGTAAATACAGCTTCCAAACTTAAGACATTTTTATACACACCTTGCTATTCTGTATAAAAAATAACGTTCATTTGAACAATTTACATTGTCATTTCTGTTTGGTAAAGGCTGTCAATCACAATACTTTTTTGATTACACTTGTATTCTGGAAAAAGAATAACATTCCATTCATTGTTCATTTCTATCTTGGTAAATAAAGCTTCAATTCAATACTTTTATGACATACCTTGTATAGTATTAACCTCTTTCAGATAGTTTGAATGATCCTTTATGAAAGAACAATGAATTCTTGTAATCGTCAATTATAATTCCATTATCTCATTGTAAGAAATTTTTGAAATTAAAAATTAATCTAATTCATTAATAAGACAGGGCTAATCACAATGAATACAACGCTCGTTAATATTTATTGAAATAATATTACATCCCATTAGCTTTAATTACACAAACTATCAAATCATGCCTATGACGACAACATTCGTGACAAATTATTTTATTTAACCTCGAAACGAGGGTAAAAACGGCGTTAGAATGTACCGACTGCACCTCGCAGAGGGGTAAGATTCTCCCAAATGGGCTCACCTGTTGGCCGTGGGTGGCGACCCGTGATTCTTAGGACAGAGTCTTTGTGCGATTGCAGTTCATGACGCCAACCTCCACATGGAACCTTATTTAGGCTAGACGGGTGGTCGGAGAGGCCCCCCCCCCGATTAATCGGCTGGTCACGTCAAGCCTAGCACCTATATGATTGCCCAATCCTATTGCTCTTATAGCAAGCCTTAACACTTTTTATCATATGGGTGCTAGAAGGCGGTGGCTAAGGGTCTACATGTTCCTGGAATGACGTTTAAATCTATCTTGATGGTGAGGTGTTCCAGTTTTTGGAGTGTTGGGGATGTGGAGCACCCCATTCATCACCATTGCCTCCCTGGTCCACTCTGACCCGGAGTGTGTAGTAACTGTTAGGTTCCCATCTATGGGTTGAATAGAAAAATGTATTTATAAAAAATTGTATTATCCGATTAAGAATTGATTATTCAAAACTTTATTCGCATTAAATGACCCACTGAGGTTGATATGCCGTAAAACAAACCAAACCAAACCAACATAAAGGCATTTCAACAATATAAGTTAATAATAATTAATTAATCTAATTAACCAAATAAAAATCAATGGATGCTGTTGATAGTACCACAATTACCTCAGTCGGATAGAGCACCCGCCCCAGCGATCGCAATGTCCCGGGCTCGATACCGGTCTCCGCCAACTCAGCGCACGAGTAGCACAGATTGAGTAATCTGATATGTGCGGTAAAGTGGGGAGCTGACGGTAGGTGTGGTATTCCACCTCAGCATAAAAAACAATCTCCCTTGTCTAGCGCTAGCGAAAAGGGGATAGACTCCTTCGCTGCATGGCTGATACCGACATTAGGCCGCCCCGACGACTTTACTTACTTTACTTACATATATCAAACGTTGTAATAATTCAATTATAATGTTGTGGGATATCCATGAAAGAATAAACATTGTATAGAAAAATCGACATTGTATAGAAAGAATAAACATTTCATAGAAAGAATAAACATTGTATAGAAAGAATAGACATTGTAAAGAAAGAATAAACATTTCATAGAAAGAATAAACATTTCATAGAAAGAATAAACATTGTATAGAAAGATAGACATTCATAGAAAGAATAACATTTCATAGAAAGAATAGACATTTCATAGAAAGAATAAACATTTCATAGAAGAATAAAACATTGTATAGAAAGAATAGACATTTCATAGAAAGAATAAACATTTCATAGAAAGAATAGACATTGTATAGAAAGAATAGACATTTCAATAGAAAGAATAGACATTTCATAGAAAGAATAGACATTGTATAGAAAGAATAAACTTTTCATAGAAAGAATAGCATTTCATAGAAAGAATAAACATTTCATAGAAAAGAATAAACATTTTATAGAAAGAATAGACATTTCATAGAAAGAATAAACATTTCATAGAAAGAATAAACATTGTATAGAAAGAATAGACATTTCATAGAAAGAATAAACAATATAGAAAGGAATAAACATTTCATAGAAAGAATAACATTTCATAGAAAGAATAGAAAGAATAAACATTTTATAGAAAGAATAGACATTTCATAGAAAAGAATAAACATTTCATAGAAAGAATAAACATTTTATAGAAAGAATAGACATTTCATAGAAGAATAAACATTTCATAGAAAGAATAAACTTTCATTAGACATTTTCATAGAAAGAATAGACATTTCATAGAAAGAATAAACATTTCATAGAAAGAATAAACATTCATAGAAAGAATAACATAAAGAATAAACATTTATAGAAGAATAGACATTTCATAGAAAAGAATAAACATTTCATAGAAAGAATAAACATTGTATAGAAAGAAAGACATTTCATAGAAAAGAATAAACATTTCATTTCATAGAAAAGAATAAACATTTCATAGAAAGAATAACATTGTATAGAAAGAATAAACATTTCATAGAAAGAATAAACATTGTATAGAAAGAATAAACATTTTATAGAAAGAATAGACATTTCATAGAAAGAATAAACATTTCATAGAAAGAATAGACATTTCATAGAAATAGAAAAATAGACATTTCATAGAAAGAATAAACATTTCATAGAAAAATAGACATTTCATAGAAAGAATAGACATTGTATAGAAAGAATAGACATTTCATAGAAAGATAACATTTATAGAAAGAATAGACATTTCATAGAAAGAATAGACATTGTATAGAAAGAATAGACATTTCATAGAAAGAATAAACATTTCATAGAAAGAATAAACATTGTATAGAAACAATAGACATTTCATAGAAAGAATAGACATTGTATAGAAAGAATAAACATTTCATAGAAAGAATATGCATCGTTTAGAGAAATGAAATGTTTGTAAACAAAGACTAAACCTCTTTACCCAACGTAGACAGGTACCCCAGTATACGAGGGTGAGTCAAAAAGTAATGTCATTTTGTTTAGAACAGTATAATTACCAGCACAGGAACGTGTATCATACATAAAAATGAAGCTGGTCCTCTGTGGATCACATTCCTACTTCTCCACATAGTCACCGTTTCTCTCAATAGCAATGTTCCACCTTCGAAAAATTATGCCCCGTAAATTATGTTTGATTGTTCTTTGAGCCACTTCTTCACTACAGATTTCACTTCCTCGTCACTGGAATAATGCATCTCAAACCCTCTTTCATGGGACATAAGAGATGATAGTCTGAAAGCGCTAACTCGGGTGAGTATGGAGGACGCGGTAAAGTTGTTCATCTGAATGAGACGATTTTCTTCCTTGTCCTGATTCTGTAGGCCTTAGTTTTATTTATTTTTTTAAACTGCACATAAAATAAAGAAAATGGCATTACTTTTTTACTAACACTCGTATATGTAACAGAAGAAGAAGAAGAAGAAGAAGAAGAAGAAGAAGAAGAAGAAGAAGAAGAAGAAGTGTGTGGTCGATCATTATCGATTGGCAAGTTCGGTTTTACTCGTCGGATTCTTGCTCTAAATCTCGTTAGGGTATCAATGTAGGCTTTAGTTTTTTTGTTTGTTTTTTTTAATTTCACATGAAATTAAAAGTGGCATTACTTTTTGACTCACACTCGTCAGTAACAGAAGAAGAAGAAGAAGAAGAAGAAGAAGAAGAAGAAGAAGAAGAAGAAGAAGAAGAAGAAGAAGAAGTGTGTGTGGTCGATCATTGTCGATTGGCAAGTTCGGTTTTACTTGTCGGATTCTTGCTCTGAGAATCGTTAGTGTATCAATGTAGGCCTGAATTTTATAAAAGAAATTTTCACATGAAATAAAAAATGGCATTACTTTTTGACTCATCCTCGTAATTCAGCAAATTTTCTGTAAATTTATACCGACATAAAACATCCTCTTTATGATAACGCTATCTTTTTAAAAAAAATAATAAAAACAGGAAAAGCCATTCTGTCTAGAATTGCAGACATTTCAATTAATGCATCGAATGGGGAATTCACAAAAATGTTTTTAAATGAATTAAATTTCCTAAACGAAAATACAAACACATTCCATAAAACCATCAACAACAACAAAAGAAAACAACGGACTAATAGGGGGAAGTCCGTTGATGGGAAGGGATTATTTTTGAGTCCATAAACCACTATATCAGTAGTTATGGTCGTAAATCAAATAATATATAGATATATATATGTGGAACAAAAGAAAATTATATATACAGACGGTTTTCTCTCTCTAAAAATTTGTTGGTTCGTTCTACATGTTATTTAACATGGGGGATTTTAAGGCACAAATGTTAGAAATAATTAAATTCCAACAACAGCCGCAAATCGAGCTACAAAAAACTTTCCAAGAAAGACAATTGCAAACTGAACAATCTTTCTAAGACAATTACAAATCGAACAAAAATTGATTGAAATTCAAAAAAATCAATTAAAACAGCAGGCAGTACTTGTTAAAGCCATAGAGAATAGGGGACAAAACGCAGACAACGAGAACGCGTTTACACAGAATGCTATCTGGACAGCGATAGAAACTTTTACTTACGTACCAGATGAAGATATAAGTTTTGAATCGTACTACAGTATAGAGTCTGTGTAAAAGTCCGTTGATGGGAAGAGTCCATAAACCACTATACCAGTAGTTATAATCGTAAGTTAAATAATATATAGATATGTATATGTGGAATAAATGAATTTATATATGCATATATGGCATAAATGAATATATACAATATATATACAATATATATATATATATATATATATATATATATTATATATATATAGTGTGGGATTGTCACTGTTTCAGCTTTTGCTGGAACGGTGTGCCAAATGCAGTATTATTGGTAGAGTGCTCAATATAAAATAGAGCTGTTATATAATATAATAAAATAAATATATAAAGGTTTTACATATCTATTTATTAGGTGACAAAGGAACATTCACGACCATTTTGGTTTCATGCGTCAACAATCATCAGGTGAACATGTTACAAATGTCGTGAATGTTCCTTTATCTCCAAATAAATAGATATGTAAAACCTTTATATATTTATTTTATTATATATATATATATATATATAATATATATATATATATATATACCAACGCTTCATCACGAGCAGGGTGTGACACAAGGTCAATTTCTTAAGCGGAGTTCAGCAGGTTTGAATTCAGAGTTTTCATTCTCCCATACCGGTTGCCTAACCAAGGTTAAAAAGCCCAGTCTGCCCAACTATTTACCCATAGCTGGAGGGAGAGTAGGATGCATACCTTTCCCAAGGATATTAGCGCAAAGTGAAATGCAATTACCACATCCAGGAATTGAACTCGGGACGACGAGTCCATTTCCCATGTCTTTAACCATTACACCATGCAATTCCTTCCTACATATAATATATAAGCACGATGTGAAATTCCAACTGCATCCCCCAGGATTTGAACTCCGGTGGGTGAATCCACTTCCTATAAATATATGAAAGCACCAGTTGCCGCTAGATCACTGAAGTTAAGCAACGATGAACCTGTTCAGTACTTAATTGGGTGATCACTTAACTCTTTGCCTACTTTAATCCACTCACAGAGGCTCTCCCACCACCGTGATCCTGTCGTATGCGCTGGCAGCGGCTCTCGCATGTGTCAGTTGTTTACACTGAAAAATTGATACGTGAACATCCCTCACATCTTTTGTTTTATCAGTGAACCAACTCTGAGACGCACAAATGAAAAAGACATACAAAAAAGACACACCAAATAAGAATGACACACAAATGAAAAACACACACAAATGAAAAAGACACACAAAAAAGACACACCAAATAAGAATGACACAAAAATAAAAAACACAAATGAAAAAGACACACAAATGAAATAGACACACAAATGAAAAAGACACACAAAAAAGACTCACCAAATAAGAATGACACACAAATAAAAAAAAACACAAATGAAAAAGACATACAAAAAAGAATGACACACAAATGAAAAAGACACAGAAACAAAATAGACACACAAATAAGAAAGACACACCAAGACTTCTACAATAGAGAAGCAGTTGAATGGAATAAAATTTGTTACAGCCGTTGGGGAAATTAGGTAGGCAAAGATATATATATATATATATATATATATATATATATATATATATATATATATATATATATATATATATATATATTGGTTAGGAGGTTGATTTAGAAGGCTATCACAATGCAGGTGTAAAGAAAAAATAATAATACGGTAACAATGGTGTTGTGTGTTAACCTGTATTTTATTCTTGAATTTTCGAGATAATATCTCTTTTTCAAAAGATCACTGGAACTGAAGCAGTCTAGTTATGGCATTTCTTTTTAAATGAATCTTTTTTCTTTTTTTGTTGAAAATGATGGTATTTTTATATAACAGTATAAAAACTGGATATACTAACGTTGATCATAGTAACAGCATTTAATGTTACCCGCAGATATAGACAACTTTTTCAAGAGAGTTCTGACTTGTTAATATAAAGAACAGTTTGACCATTATTAATAGAATAGTTTGATGTTATTTGTTTAAGTTGTCCAAATAACCAAAGGAACTGCTTTGTCCTTCTCAAATGCAAGTCTATTGACAGTGTATGAGAGTGACAACTATTTCAAGCATCCTGACCTGTTCATATAAAGAACAATATGGGTAATCCGAAGATACATAAATTAGAGTAACCTCCCTTGTTTCTTTCACATTGAGGAAGCCTTATGTTTTGGTTTGCCCTTTTCATTTCACTGTAAATCTACACTGAAAATACAAATTTGTTCGAATCAATACAACTGTATGTTTTAACACGAATATATCATAAAACGTGTTCTTAATTGTGCTTGCGCATTATTTGAAATGAACTTAATTGTTATTAAGGCTTCTTCGCAGTAAAAGAAATAAGGGGAGGTTAATCTTATTTATGTAGCTGATGTTCAGATTACCACAATTTGACCGATATTAATAAAATAGTTTTACATATATATATATATATATATGAGAAGTAAACAAACAGACGGTGTGTTTTGATATGGCTTTTTTAGCCGACAATTTTTGGGTGAATATGTGCTTAATTGAAGTCGTACCTAATTTTTGAAAGTTAATTAATTAATAATTAATTAATTAGGCGGGCATAACTATTTAAATGTAAGTCTAAACAAATCGAGAAAAATCAATCTCTGTATGTATATTTCGGCCTATTAGGCCTCATCAGCAGAGCTATAGACAGGAAGACAGCCTTGTGCGTGATTCGAAACCCAACTGTCAAGCTGACAGGCGAAGACCATAACCCCTACACCAAACGGACTTTCTTAGATTTTTCATTTTTTTGTTTTTAGAAGTAGGTTCTTATTCCTCTTATAGTGACTTCTTCTACACGACAGTATGAGAAGTAAATACACATTAGCGATGTGTTTATGATATGGCTTTTTTTTTTAGCTGACAATTTTTGCCGACAATTTTTGGGAGAATATGTGTGTGTGTGTGTGTGTGGTCTGTAGCACACCTTCAAGCACGAGATAATTTAACTGATAAATACATACATAGGTATATATGTCAAAGTCGCCAGAGAGCTCATACCCATTTTAAAGGAGAGCCTTGCCATTTAAGCGCAAACAGCGACCCTCAACTAATTACCCCCCCCCCAGAGAGCTCACCTTGATATTTTTCTTTCGATTTGGCATTAAATAACCCACAAGGGGTTGACATACCAGTAGACACCAACCAACTAACAAAACTAACACAATTATTAATATAGATTTTGATACATATATTTGTGCCCAAAAGAGTTTGGCGAAAAAGGGTAATGTAATGAATATATGAAGAAACTGAAATAGATGGATAGATAGATAGAGAGAGAGAGAGAGAGGGAGAGAGAGAGAGAGAGGGAGAGAGGGAGGGAGGGAGAGAGAGGGGAGAGATTTTAACAGATTGAAAAAGATAGATTTGAACATACATATATGAGCAAACTGATAGATAGATAGATAGATAGATAGAGAGAGAGGGGGGGAGAGGGGGAGAGAGAGGGGGAGAGGGGGGAGAGGAGGGGGGAAGGGGTGAGATTTTTAACAGATTGAAAAAGATAGATTTGAACATACATATATGAGCAAACTGATAGATAGATAGATAGATAGATAGATAGAGAGAGAGGGGGAGAGGGGAGAGAGAGGGGGAGAGAGGGGAGAGAGAGGGGGAAGGGGTGAGATTTTAACAGATTGAAAAAGATAGATTTGTACATACATATATGAGCAAACTGATAGATAGATAGATAGATAGATAGATAGATAGATAGATTTAAACAGACTGAGATAGATAGATAGATAGATAGATAGATAGATAGGATGAGATAGATAGATAGATAGATAGATAGATAGATAACAGACTGAGAAAGATAGATAGATAGATCGATA
>CM042170.1:2459621-2462121 GCA_023376005.1 Doryteuthis pealeii
CCTAACACTAACACTAACCCTAACCTATGAATGTTATATATTCTCGTTTTTCAGGAAAATGTTGTTATCCGATCCAAAAAGACTGGCGAGTATTTATTTTTAATTTATAATTTATGGATTAAACAAATTGTATCTCATCTTATGAGAGACCAACACTGGTGTGTCCATTAGGGTAGGTCGATTTTTCACTTTAAAAAAATCTGATTCTAATGATATTTCTTACGTGGGATTCTGCATTTGTATTACATTGAAATGATATAAACATTTTTGACAATATACAGTAAACGTTTCTGTGATTTATAAATAATTTTGAGACCTTACCTTTGGGATTAACTTTGTAATATCAGAGGCACACCATTTATGGACACTAGGGTAGGTCGATTTTTCACTTTTTTAAATATCAAATCGTCCATCTATGCGAAAGTTGTTGTGTGTTAGTATACTGAATACTGATACCAAAAAATAGATATTTTACTTGCACCATTATACGTATTAATAGCATCAAAGATCGTCTACTAAAATACACTAAAAATGCACTAAAAAATGCACTACAAATTAAGCCTTTAAAAACAAGGATTTTAGTGTATTTCAGTAGATGATCTTTGATGCTATTTCCTCAAACAATGGTGCAAGTAAAAGATCTAATTTTTGGTATCAGTATTCAGTATACTAACACACAACGATCTTTGATGCTATTTCCTCAAACAAGGGTGCAAGTAAAAGATCTAATTTTTGGTATCCGTATTCAGTATACTAACACACAACGATCTTTGATGCTATTTCCTCAAACAATGGTGCAAGTAAAGATCTAATTTTTGGTATCAGTATTCAGTATACTAACACACAACGATCTTTGATGCTATTTCCTCAAACAATGGTGCAAGTAAAGATCTAATTTTTGGTATCAGTATTCAGTATACTAACACACAACGATCTTTGATGCTATTTCCTCAAACAATGGTGCAAGTAAAAGATCTAATTTTTGGTATCCGTATTCAGTATACTGACACACAACATTCGCAGATAGACGATTTGATATTTTTTTTTTAAATGAAAAATCGACCTACCCTAGTGTCCATAAATGGTTATTACAAGATTAATTCCAAAGGTAAGGTCTCAAAATTATTTAGAAATCACAAAAACGTTGATTCTTTATTGCCAATAGTGTTTATATCATTTTAAAGTAGTACAAATGCAGAATAGCACGCAAGAGATAATATCATTAGAATCGCATTTTACGTATAAGTAGCATTTGATTATGGAAACCTCCAAAGTAGTCTAACCTTAACCCTAACACTAAAACTAACCCTAACCCTAACCATAACCCTAACCCTAACCCTAACCCTAATCCTAGTGTCTTAAAGGTTTCGGGTATTTCCATAAAACGAAATGCTTTTTATACGCATTCTAATGACATTATCTCTTGTGCGCTATTCTGCATTAGTACCCAAATTCCATCTCATCTCATGAGAGGCCAACACTGGTGTGTCCATAAATGGCAAGCCTCTGAAATTACGAGAAAAGTTTATTGTTTGATACAAATGCAGAATATCGAACAAGTGATAATATCATTTGAATCGCATTTTACGTATAAATAGCATTAGATTAGGGAAACTCCCGAAGTAGGCTAATCTTAACCGTAACCATAACACTAACCCTAACACTAACACTGATATAAACCCTGAACTAACCCTAACCCAAACCCCTACCCTAACACTAACCCTAGCGTCTTAAAGGTTTCGGGTATTTCCGTGAAATATAATGAAATGTAATCCATTTTATAAGTAATATAATGATATCATCTCTTGTGTGATATTTTGCATTCATACCCCCCAAAATATTTAGAAATATCTATTTTTAAAATCTATAATTTGTGGATGCAACATATGTCATCTCATCTCGTGGGAGGCGACCACTGGTGTGTCCATAAATGGCAAGCCTTTGAAATTACAAGGGTAATCCCAAATTACCTTTGGGATTAGCAAAATATTAGGTTAGACTACTTCGGGAGTTTACGTAATCTAATACGGAATAAATAAACCGTTAATCACGAGGTACAAACAAACGCTCTTGTTCAGAGCCGGAATTTTGAAATTTTTGAAAATTCGTATTTTATGTTAAAAATAAAACAAATTTTATTTTTAAAAATCAGAAGCATTTTTATCATTAGAAAAACTCAAAAGTTTTTTGGGTTTTTTTTTTTAAATATTCTTATACACTTCAAACTTTTTTGAGTTTTTCTAATGATAAAAATGCTTATGATTTTTTTAAATAAAATTTATTTTATATATAAAATATTCTAAAATATAAAAAGATAAATTAAATAAGTAAATAAACAAATAAATATGATAATATCAATTTTGATAATAATAATAATAATAATAATAATAATAATAATAATAATAAATGATTAAATTGATTTTACATCCAACACAAAATATTATACATCACCATGGCCACAAAACACAAATACGCTTTTTCATTCGCACATACACACGTA
>CM042170.1:2467121-2472121 GCA_023376005.1 Doryteuthis pealeii
ACCACCACCACCATCAACAGCCCCACACCTCCACACCACCATCACCACCACCACCACCAGTTCCAGCCCCAGTCCCTACCCCCCGGAGCGAGAGAGAGAGAGAGAGAGAGGGGGCAGGTGAATTGAAATATGGAGAAGACCGAAACGTGAACAATATTTTCGGTCAGATTAAGGTGCATGTTTGAAAAGGCGAGAGAAAAGAAGAACTGACAAGGGCGATAACTCTGCACGGCTAGAGGTGACTTGCCTTGCTGACGTCAGTGGAGGCGGCGGGAGCAGCGGGGGGTGGGGGGTCGAAACCGCTGATGGATGTGCGGCGGGATTTGTTTGCGTGACTTTACTAAACCTGTGAATGTTTCATTGAAATAACTTCACAAAAGTATTCGTGCAATGTAGAAATCTTTGCAAACACGAAATCCAATATAATCTCCATCTTCGCTCGGTTCATATCTATCCGTCTACGGATCGACTCAACTCGGCCATTGTCGTGTGATGGTCACGAAGGTCAATTACTAACGAATAATGAGTTCTATTCCCACCAGACGCTCATATTTCTGTCCTTGAGCCAAACTAGGTTAAGATAAAAAATTTAGGCGTAGTGGCTAAAGTGCCTGACTGCAACGTCGTATTAAGTGAGGTCGAACTCCAGTTGCCATAGTCCATAGGGAACCGGGTGCTCATATTTCTGTCCTTGAGTCAGACTAGGTTAAGATACACGTTAGTTATTGGCGTAGTGGCTAAAGTGCTGGACTGCAACATCGTTGTAAGCGAGTTCGAATTCTTGTTGCACTATGACATTCATTTTCGGAATAGTACCATTGGGAAAGGTATGAAGCCCCTTATCTTCAGCTATGATACCTACATAGACATGATAAAATCTGTTAGATAGATAGATATAAACAGGGATATATAGATAGATAGATAGATATAAATAAATAAAGAAAGAAAGAAAGAAAGAAACATGTCCAAATAGATAGATAGATAGATAGATAGATAGATTCAAACAGACTGAGATAGATAGATAGATAGATAGATAGATAGATAGATTTAAACAGACTGAGATAGATAGATAGATAGATTCAAACAGACTGAGATAGATAGATAGATAGATTTAAACAGACTGATATAGATAGATAGATAGATAGATAGATAGATAGATAGAAATGTAATTCCTTTTTTATTTCGCCAACCACAACAACAAAATTATTCGAACAATTTGGCTTCACCTTTTCTCTCTCTCTCTCTCTCTCTCTCTCTCTCTCTCTCTCTCTCTCTCTCTCTCTCTCTCTCTCTCATATTCAAACTATTTTATTGTCAAACCACATGCAGCCTTTTTTTCTCGTCACAGTTTAGCTTTTTATTTGTTTTGTTTTGTTGTTTTTCTCCCCGGGTTGTGCACACGAACACACACACCATGTGACTAGAACTTTGTAAAGAGAACCCCTCCCCGCTTTTTGCTGACAAAGTTGTCAACAAAATTTGCTAGATTTACTCTTATCTGATGGCAAGACTTGACATGGCGCCCGATACAAGCGTCCAGATATCAAATGAAAAGGCCAAGAAATATACATAAACCAAAATTTACATTTAAAATATTGCAAGAAAGCTAGAAGTCATCTTTCAGCACACACTTTATCCCTTCTGGGCGACATCTTGTTGTTTACTAAGCTTTCATCTTGTTGTATATCCATTCTACTGCTGAGTTTATAAATGGTGAGAGATCTTATGAGGTGATGAGGGGTATTAGAGGCATTGGTTATAGAACTCCGCATTTTTTTTAAGTCTTTATCTCCTGTTTTCCATTTCATATCGCCCGGAAGGCGCATATTCTTGCTAGTCTTATTATGATAGAGATTATGTGTCTGTCCGTCTGTAACCGAAACTACGTCACTACCAACGTCACAACTCCTTTGGTCATTTACGTTACATTCATAATGGCTATTAATTTAATAATAATTATTTAATCTTAATTAGCATCTTATTTATTAACAATGTCTTTATTAAGGTGTAGCTGAAATAGATTTGCCTCAAAATAGCCGATGGTATTAATGTGTTTAGAATCCTGTAATGTGTGTTATATATATCATTATGAAATAAATGTTTACTTAGTATATGGTGGGAATAATTTGTATACCGGTTTTAACAAAACGTGTTTAATAAATAATTACTTGGTGTTATTGATTACTAACATCATTGATTTATTCTCAAACGTATTAAAATCAATCCTATGTATAATTTTATATTAAAATCAATTAGAATAAAGTAAAAGTAAGTGTAATCTTTTTTTCGGTGTGTATTTAATTTAATTAGTCTTTCTAATTCAATATAATATTTAATTATGTTAAAACTTAAATACTTGTGCATGGAGGGCGTAATTTTTTGCTAGTTTTAATAATGAACTAAATTAGGCTGTGAAGTTTGACAGACATTTCTAGTGGGTTGCACCTTAAGTCCATAAACACATGAGCCTAATGGGAATAATCAACCATTTTGTAAGCCTCAATATGATTGTGTTTGTTCGTAAAATATAATTTTGGGTTGTGTGGTTTTTTGACAAACTGTGTAAGTGTTTCGCAGCAAAAATGAGTTTGGGAATCATTGACTTCTGTCCGGATACAACTTATTTTGACAGAATTTAAACTAAGAATAAATAATCTCACCACATATATACCATCAAAATATTCATTGAGTAATATTTGAATAATGTTGTATTTATCCGGTGTCAAGGATCAAATTCTATGAGTCAAATATATCTATTTGAAAATTATTAGAATTAAATAGGAATAGATAGAATCAAATGATAAATCGAACTTAACGAACCTAAATTCCACCATCGTATGTCGCCCCACGGAAAGAAAAAAAAATACCAAAAATTAACCAAATTTAATGAAATTTTCAGTGTTGATATCTTTGAGGCGTAACACAGATTCTAAAAGATACGTGGTTCAAAGTTAACTGGCCTGAAAAAATGTAAAAGTTTTTAACCAAAATAACTTGTGCATTATATATTTTATTCATTATATATTTTATTCATGAATAAAATATATAATGCACAAGTTATTTTGTCTAAAAACTTTTACATTTTTTCAGGTTAGTTAACTTTGAACCACGTATCTTTTAGAATCCATGTTACGCCTCAAAGATACGTAGTTCAAAGTTAACTGACCTGAAAAAATGTAAGAGTTTTTAGATGAAATAACTGATGCATCAGATCTTTTATTCATTAATATATCAACAATGAAAATTTCCTTAATTTTGGTTAATTCTCTGATATTTGGGGTTTTTTTTCTTTGGGCGGGGTGACATACGATGGTGGAATTGTTTCATATCGTGTCAAGAGACAAAAAAGATATATATATATATATATATATATATATATATATATATATATTAAGGAGGAGAGCGGAAGAGAGGTTTTCCGGTCAAGAAGTAGGGTGAAGATGAAGAAATAGATAAACGAAAAAAGGAAAACGGAAGCGGAGAGAAAGATAAAGAAATATATGTCCGTTATCAGATCAAAAGATAAAAATGCGTGGGTATGTTTATTGTATATAAAGACTAGCGGATGGAGGATGTCAGTCAGTCCCCAGCGAGCAGCCGAGAAGGTAACCTCTTCGCCTCCCGTCATCAACCACCCTCGGAAGTTCATTGTGAACACTCGTCGCCCCTCACCACCAACACACCTAAGGAAATAAAGACGGGTCATATTTTTATATATACGTGTATGTGGTTTTATTGAAGTCCAGTAGTCGGCTATAGAACAGAATTTAGGTACCTTAAGTTCGATTTAACCGGAAAACCTTTGTAACCGGATGAGAAACAGTAAAATAGGGAAGTGTCTACTGTCAGAGAGAAGAACAAAAATCTTTGATTCGTGCTACAAATGAAGCCAAGTGGAGTCGATGAATTCAACTCTGGCTAATTCAGTCCTGTTTTTACTGGTCAGCCCAAACGGGTGTTCCCATGCGTAGTTGTCCACAGGGGAAAGTCCTCTACAAGAGTTGTAACTGAGTTGTCAACAACATTAAAATCCGGAAGAAATGTTAACAGGTTTATTACCCTTTTGGTTCAAAATATATAAATCAGAGAAAGTCCAACACGCAGCTCTTCACAACAGTAATCAAATATCTGTAGCAAGAGTAACTACTACTTGACAACCTCTTCTTGTAGTCCGTATTATCTATGTGTCTCGTTGGACAAGTTCAACTTTAGGGAAAATATCTTCCCTCACTGTTGGAATATTTGTGGTATATATATATTTACCAACCCCTCTGCAGGATGCGACACAAGGTCAATTTCTTAAGCGAAGTTCAACAGGTTTGAATTCAGAGTTTTCCTTCTCCTAGACCGGTTGCGTAACCAAGGTTAAAGAGCCCAGTCTGTCCTACTATTTACCCATAGCTGGAGGGAGAATAGGATTCATACCTTTCCCAAGGGTATTAGCGCCAAGGGAAATGCAATTACCACGTCCAGGATTTGAACTCTGGGCGACGAGTCCATTTCCTATGACTTTAACCAATACACCACGCGCTTCACATTTGTGGTATATAAGGTGTGCTCTAATTCCCCACCTGGATTTATAGACTAGCCAAGGTCACGTGATTGACGCATGTAGCCAATCACTAAACATACAGCGTGGCTGATAGAATATTTAAACCTCCCACTGGTCATAATTACAAATGCGCTCACTGAGGATGGACATAGGATTACCGGACCTTTACCAATACCCAGGAAGGACTTATACGATTACCAGCGCGTGGTGTAATGGTTAAAGTCATGGGAAATGGACTCGTCACCCCGAGTTCAAATCCTGAATGTGGTAATCGCATTTCACTTAGCGCTAATACCCTTGGGAAAGGTATGAATCCTACTCTCCCTCCAGCTATGAATAAATAGTAGGGCAGACTGGAATCTTTAACCTTGGTTAGGCAACCGGTCTAGGAGAAGGAAAACTCTGAATTCAAACATGTTGAACTCCGCTTAAGAAATTGACCTTGTGT
>CM042170.1:2474621-2484621 GCA_023376005.1 Doryteuthis pealeii
AAGTTGTGGAATATGAGAGTGAAAGTGATACCAATTGTAGTTGGTGCACTTGGAACGGTCCCAGTAAACTTGGGAAAAAAACTGGAGGATCTAGAAATCAGAGGAAGAATTGAGACCATCCAGACTACTGCACTGCTGCAATCGGCTAGAATACTCAGAAGAGTCCTGGAGACCTGAGGAGACATGTTATCACTCAGCCTCCAGTGAAAGATCATCAGCAAACGCTGGTCTAAAAAGCTCCAAAGAAGTGATCCCAGCAAGAAGACCAGACCTAGTGTTGATAAACAAAAAAAGAAAGAACTTGTCAACTGGTGGATTTTGCAGTTCCAGCAGATCACAGGGTGAAGCTAATGGAAAATGAAAAAATGGACAAATATCTGGACCTTGTCAGAGAACTGAAAAAGTTATGGAATATGAAAGTAAAAGTGATACCAATTGTAGTTGGTGCACTTGGAACAGTCCCAAAAGGATTGGAAAAGGGTTTGGAAAGTTTGGAAATCAGAGGAAGGATTGGAACCATTCAGAACACTGCACTGCTGCAATCTGCCAGAATACTCAGAAGAGTCCTGGAGACCTGAGGAGACTTGCTGTCACTCAGACTCCAGCGAAAGACCATCAGCTCATGCTGATGTGAAAACTCAAAAGGAGTAAATAATAATAATGAGAAGAAGAAGAAGAAGAAGAAGAAGAAGAAGAAGAAGAAGAAGAAGAAGAAGAAGAAGAAGAAGAAGAAGATATCCAACAAAGTCGTAAAATTTCTCACAAAAGCCCTGAAAAATTTGAACGTTAAATTATCTGCAAGATTACAGATTCTATCAGAGGTGTAATAAACAACTGTATTATTTATCTAAACTTTTCAAATTATGTTTAAGCCAAGTTGAAATCATTTGGTTTAAACTGCCGGCTGCGTCTGTCCGCCATCTTTGTTTGTAAACCGGGCAAATCTTTTTTTCCTTGTCTTTCTCTTAATAGAACAACAATTAATCCAGTCTGATAGACGAATTACGAAATACAAAACTCGTCAATAATTCTTGCCACGGGAATATCGGTGGTTCCTCTCTTTGTCCTAAAATGGCTTCTATTTCGGAATTTTATTGCTTCAAAATTGATTTCAATCCAAGTGAAGTGAATTGAATTTTTATCTAAGTAATTCGTTGTTTTTATTTGGCTTTTTATTTTCATTGATTTTCTTTTTTTTTCTTTTTAGTTTTTTCTTTTTTCTTTTTCTTTTTTCTTTCATTTATTTTCGTTCTCTTCTTTCTTCTTCCTATTTTCCTATTTTTCGTCGTTTTTTTTTCTATCGTGTTTTATTTTTTGTGTGTTTATTTTTGTTCTCTACTTTGTTTTTCCATTATTTTTCTCTTTTCTTTTTCTTTCTTTTTTTTTCATTCCTTTCATTTTTTTTTTCGTTCTCTACTTTCTTTTTTCTTCACTTTTTTTCTTTTTTATTTAAGTAATTCGTTGTTATATTTTTGCTTGGTTTTTCATTTTGATTGATTTTTTCTTTTTAGTCTTTCTTTTTTTCTTTTCTTCTTTTTTCTTTTTCTTTTTTCTTTCATTTATTTTCGTTCTCTACTTTCTTCTTCCTCTTTTTCCCTTTTTCTTCTTTTTTTCCTTCGTGTTTTTTTTTGTTTTATTTTCGTGTTTATTTTTGTTCTCGACTTATTTTTTCCTCTTTTTCCTCTTTTTTCACTTTTCTTTTCTTTTTTCTTTTCTATTTTTCTTTTTCTTTCCTTTCATTTATTTTCGTTCTCTACTTTCTTCTTCCTCGATCCCCTTTTTCGTGTCATATAACTTTAAACTCTATCTGATGGTTATGTTCCAATTTTGGAGCTCTAGAAATGTGGAGTTTTCCTTCATCCCCATTACCCCCAGGTCCACTCTGACCCGGTGTGGTGGTACTTGTTAGCGTCCCATCTATAGGTTAAATAGGAAGAAATGACTTTAAAAAGAAAAATCGAGTACCTATCAAGAATGAGTAAAACAAAACATCTTCGGCATAAAATTACCCAATAAGGGTTGACATGCCGTAAAACCCAACCAACCAACCAACCAAAGTCTCCCCACGAAGGCTAGTATGACGCAATGTCAAAATTAAAGTTGGGGTCGGATTCTCACGAGGATGTTTGGATAAAATCAATTATCGTCTAATTCCTGCGTCATTTCCTTTTGGGAGATGCCCCGGGCATCAACAATTGACCCTGACTCTACTTTCTTTAAGTGCAATGGTGGGGAGAGGGGATGTCTCCTAAAAGTAGATATTTGCTTCTATTTGCTTACCCGGCCAAGCCTTTGCACGGGAAAGGCCTGTACTCTGTGACCATAAGCATTTACTAATAACGGTCAGTGAAAACGTCTACAATGAAAGTGTAGAATTCGGGTGCTACTCCCCATGCACTCCTGCAACGATTGAGTTCTATTTTGGCATCACAAGAGACCAAACGTAGAAATAAAACTACGCAATGAGAAACGCAGCAACAATTGAAGATATTACATGTGCAAATACACACAAAAATCTATTTACTATTCACACGGACAAATGCACAGAGGAACATTTACAATACACAATGTCTACTTTCACTTTCGTTTTCACTTCAAACGCTTTATGCTCGAAGATGCGTTGCAAATACATCAGATTGTGGCGCATTCTATTCATAATTTGGTATTAACATAAAATTATAGTTAAAAAAAGGAAAGAAAGAAAGTATCCACACGGATATTGACTTGGTCGTAAAAATAAAAAGCGTTACGCACAAATATGTGAATAAAATGACTTTTTAACCTATATACGCTCAAAAGCCGACTCAATCGCTTTTAATCTATCGTGAAGATAACAAAAAAAAGAAAACAAGTTTTTCGTATTTTGAATTGAAATTAGATAAAATAAAAAGTGGACAAACGAATTGAACAGTGAGAAGAAAAAACTTTCTATTCAAAGAGAAGAATATGGAAAATAAACAAGTGTAGCGATGAACTTGCAGTTAAGTTTAGTCTGAGTAGATAATTTTGTTAGAGGGAAGAGGAGAGAAAAGGATGGAGGAGGGAGGAAGGGGAGGAAGGGGAGGAAGTGGGGAAGGAAGGGATGGAAATGCAAGTAAAATGTATTAGGAAGTAAAGAATAAATGAAGGAAGGAAGGAAGGAAGGACGAGTGGAAAGAAAGGATGAAAGAAGTAAGGAAGGGATGTAAATGCGATAGAACAGTACAGAAGGCTGAATGAAATGAATGAAAATGAATGGAGGGAATAAAAGAAAGAAAGGTTGGAAGGAAGGAAGGAAGGTAGGAATGAGTGGAAAGAAAGAATGAAAAAAGTAAGGAAGGAATGTAAATGCAATCGAACTGTGCAGAAGGCTGAAGGAAATGAATGAAAATGAAAAAGAATGGGGGAAAGAAAAGAAGAATGATCGATAATAAGGAAATAAAGAAGGAAGGAAGGAAGGAAGGAAGGAAGAATGAGTGGAAAAAAGGAGGAAATAAGTTAGAGTAAGATGAGAGGAAAGGGTGGAAGGAGAGAAAGGAGAGAAATGAAGGAAGGGATGGAAATGCAATTAAAATTTATTTAGAAGAAAAGAAGAAAGGAAGGAAGAACGAGTGGAAAAATGAATAAAAGTGAAAAAGAATAGCGAAAAGAAAAGAAGGAGGTCGATAGTAAGGAAGTAAAGATGGAAGGAAGAAAGGAGGGAAGGAAGGAAGGAAGGAAGAACGAGTAGAAAGAAAGGATGAAATAAATAAGGACGAGACGAAATGTGATAGAACTGGGTAGACGGTTAAAAAAATGAATGGTGAAAAGAAAAGAACGAAGATCGATAATAAGGAAATAAAGAAGGAAGGAAGGAAGAACGAGTAGAAAGAAAGAATGAAAAAAGTAAGGAAGGGATGTAAATGCAATCGAACTGTGCAGAAGGCTGAAGGAAATGAATGAAATGAAAAAGAATGGGGGAAAGAAAAGAAGGTCGATAGTAAGGAAGTAACGATGAAAGAAAGAAAGAACAGAACAGAAAGAACATAAAGAACAGAAAGCAAGAAAATCAAAACGAGAGACGAAAGAAAGAAAGAAAGAAAGAAAGAGAGAGAGAAAGAAAGATTATTTGAGAATTATCATCTGTGATTTTTTTATGGTTTCCAAGAAGTTACTTGGAGTGTTCTTTCCACTTCAGAAGTCTATCTTCTTGGCTGAAAGCTTGTAGCTTCGATTTCGAGGTGCTTTCCCAACTACTAACTCCAGTTACTGTCTGTATGAATATAAACGTACAATGTACGCGATTCCCTAACCTTCAGACATAAAATAACCCCAGACGCGTTGACATGCCGTTAAAATCACTCAATCATTCATTAAAACTGGTGCTGTGTGACGTCATTGTGTTCTTTTCTTCGCGTTCCCGAACAGACACCAATTCTGAATAAGTGTATGTAACAGAAAGTCAATTTCTTAAGTTGAGTTTTAACAGTTTTGAATTCGGTTTGGTTTTGTTTTACGGCATATCAACCTCAGTGGGTCATTTAATGCCAATAAAGTTTTGAAATAAATCAATTCTTAATGGATAATACAACTTTTTATAGATGTGACCCTAACAGGTACTACCACTCCGGGTCAGAGTGGACCAGGGAGCAATGGTGATGAAGGGATGCTTCACAATCCCAAAACCTCTAAAACTGGAACCTCACCATCAGATAGAGTATAACGTCATTCCCAGGACATGTAGACCCCCAGTCACCGCCTTCTAGCACCCATATGATAAAAAGGGGTTGGGGCTTGCCATAAGGGCAATAGGGTTGGGAAAATCATATAGGTGCTAGGGCTTGACGTGACCAGCCGATTGATGGGAGGGGGCCTCTCCGACCGCCCGTCTAGCCCAAGATAGGGCAAAAATGGAGTATTGCAAGTCATGAACTGCTCATCCACCTGGGTTCTATCCTTAAGCATCACGGGTCGCCACTCACGGCCAACAGGTGGCCCCATTGGGGGAGTCTTACCCCTCTGCAGAGGTGCAGTCGGTGCATTCTAATGCCCCAGTCGATAGGGCAATTTGAATTCGGAGTTTTGCTTCTCCTGGATTGGTTACCTAATCAATAATAAATAGCCCAGTCTATTAACCCATAGATGGTGAGAGAATAGGGTATCATCATTATGTGAAATGCAAACAGCCTCGTCCAGGATTTGAACTCGTCTTGTCTTGTCTATACATATTTACCAACCCCTACACACGAGTAGGATGTTATACAAGGTCAATTTATTAATAGAACAGGTTTGAATTCAGAGTTTCCTTCTCCATCTCCTAGACTGGAGCCCAGCCTGTCCTACTATTTACCCACAGCTGGAGGAGAATAGTTGAATTCATACCTTTCGCAAGGGTATTAGCGCTACGTGAACTGGAAACAGCAAAAGAAGGAAAGAAAGAAAAAAGAAACAATGAGAGAGAGAAAGAGAGAGAGAGAGGGGGGAGTTTAATCAACATTATTATGCTTCTTACATATTGAACTATTTCGCAATAGCTCTTAAGTAAACATATCAACCGTTGTAATAACTAGATTATTCTACTGTGGTATACCCACAGGGCCGGCTAGTATATATATATATATATATATATATATATATATATATATATATATATATATATATAAGGGTTTTGTAATTTGCTTGAAGCATTGCGTATATATTGGTTTGTTGGTTGGTTTTGAAGGCTGTCACAATGCGAGTGTAAATAAAAAAGAAGGTAACTATGATGTTTTTTGTTAACCTGTCATTTATTTCTCAATATTTCGGGAAGAGATTCCCATCCTCAGAAGAATACTGGAACTGAAGTTGTCTTAGCGGCTGCTACATTCGTTCTGCCTTGGGTCTTCCAAATTCTGTGTGTGTATGTGTATGGTTGGGGCTTGCCTATGTGTGTGTTTGTGTGTGTAAGTGTGTGTGTGCGCGTGTTTGTGTGTGTAAATGTAAGCGTATGTGTGTGTGCGTGGTGCTTATGTCTGTGTGTCTGATCATTTCTTTTTATTTTATTTTATTACTATTCCAGATTTGTTTCGCCTCTAAGCAAGGTTTTATTTTTATTTTATGTTATTTATTTATTTTTTGTTTGTTTGCTTATTAACAGGATCATCTGATCTCTTTTATTGCTATGTGTCTGAGACTACCATTCCAGATATTGCTTGATTGTTTATGGGTGCGGGTGTGTGGATTTACTGTCTATCAGGCGGCGTATCTGGTCAGTCCTAACACCATGAGTGTGTGTGTGTGTGTGTGTGTGTGTGTGTGTGTGTGTGTGTGTGTGTGTGTTATATGTGGGCGTGTATGCCTATTTCCTGTACATTAATGTATGTGTGTGTTATTTGTGTGTGCTTTGTACATGTACATTAATATATATGTGTGTGTGTGTGTGTGTTGTGTGTGTGTGTGTGTTGGTTTTAGGAGCTTAGAATGAACTTAATTTTATTAAAAATTGCGGTTAAAGAGTCAGCTAGATTCTATTCTGCTTTGTTTTTTATCAGTTCCAGTATTCTTCTGAGGATGGGAATCTCTTCCCGAAATATTGAGAAATAAATGACAGGTTAACAAAAAACATCATAGTTACCTTCTTTTTTATTTACACTCGCATTGTGACAGCCTTCAAAACCAACCAACAAACCAATATATATATATATATCAACTCTTCCGTACGATGTAACCCAAGGTCAATTTCTTAAGTAGAGTATAACATTTGTATTCAAAGTTTTCCTTCAAGATTATTATACTTTTTACAAATTGCACTATTTAGCAATAGCTCTTAAATAAACATATAAAACTTATAATAATTAAATTATCATCCTGTGGTATATCCACAGGTCCTGCTAATATGTTGAAATTATTTTTACGTAAAGAGATTCGTTAGGTCTTTTCTATAAGCGGTAGTATTTTCAAAGCCGTAAAATCCAACCAACAAACCAACCAACCTAATAGTAGCAACTCAGTCATATATATATATATATATATATATATATATATATATATATATATAAAGTTAAACCTAATGAGTCAGATATACCTACTAATAGTTTCGCTTAGTAGCTCATCGGGGCAATAATCTGACTGAGTCAGATTCTTGCTACTCATCATGAGCTACTCATCACCATCCTCATGTCTCGCAATTAGCACGGATATCTATGACAATCTCTCGCCAACCGTCCCTATCATTCATTTTCCCAGGGAGATCCTCTGCACAGCATCCAGCATCCTCGCAGAGTTGATCAATGTAGGTCTTTGCTGGGCGGCCAACATTAACATGTCCATGTGTTAGCTTCCACAGGAGAACGTCGCTTATGAGCTCGTCCTTGCTTCTCCAGCAGTGTCCTGAATGACTAGTCCGTCTCACTCGGATGGTTTGTGAGATGGGGGCAGGTGTTTCTGTTTCCACGACTTATTCAAGACTGCACTCTTGTCTAGGTCCCATCTAGCCTATTCTCAAGGCGCTTCGTTAGGGTCCAGGTGGTGCAGCCATACAGCAGTACTGATATAATCACAGCCTGGAAGAATTGTCGCTTTAGCTTCTCAGTGAGATCGGATTTCCATATGACTGATAATTTGTTTGTGGCCAGCCATGCCTTTCCTATTCGTGTATTAACATCGCTTTCTGTGGATGAGATATTACTACCTAGGTATGTGAATTGTTCTACTGGCTTAAGAGGCTTACCGTCGATTGTGGAAATGTCTCCTTCTTTTTGAAACTCATGAACTCAGTTTTATCGGAGTTCACATAGAGGCCGATGAGCTACTAAGCGAAACTATTATTAGGTTCATCTGACTCATTAGATTTAACTTTATCATTTGTTCTACTTAGGTATTGAGCACTTTTTACATTTTAGCTTTAGATAATCCAAGCGGTTTTTCATATATATTTTGCATATATATATAATTGCTTTTCTTTTGTCCAAGTGTTATAGTATTAATCGATTATTTTCTGTTGGTACGCACATTTATTCTCCAAGTGATGTTTGGTAGTATATTTTTACTATCAAACTATTTACCGTTTTTTTCTTGCCGCAAGGGTTTACCAATAAATTTTGCATATATATATATATATATATATATATATATATATATATATATATATATATTATTTTATAAATTGTTATAAATTTATAAAATAATAAATAATATTAAAAAAGATAATAAAAACAATAATAATAACACTAACAATAACAACAATAATATATATATATATATATATATATATATATATATATATACATATATATATATATATATATATATATATATATATATATATATATACATATATATATATATTACAATATATATATATATATATTACAATATATATAAGATTAATGATATAGTTAAAATTATATATATATATATATATATATATATATATATATGTTCATAGTACCTTCTTCATGTAATATATATATATATATATATATATATATATATATATATATATATTAGAATATAAAATTGGAAACACAATTGAAACTGTTCGAAGCGTTAAGAATTAACCGAAACATTCATGTTTACCCAAAAACGCACCAGCAGCACCACCACCACCACCTCCCCCAACCCTTCCTCTCCCCAAATTTCATTTTATTAGATTTTTGGTAACTTTCACTCTGTTTTATCAACGACCTTGTCAAGTTTATTACATTTTATTTTATTTTTATTGGTTTTGGACTCTTTTCTTCTCTTTTTTCCACCCGTTCCAATTCAATTGTATTGATTTCTCCAAACATTTATTGTATCCCGACGCAGTTCGATTTTTAATACATTTTACTGTTGGCTTTACTTTCTACTTACTTCCTAATCAATTTTGTGTCTCATGTCCTTGCTCATCTCGTAAACACGTTGCTATCATTTTAACTCTTTGCTTATTAAATTTACCCTGTACTCCCACCAATAGTGGCGGCTAAATAGCTTCTACCTTCGCTGCCTTAGACGTATACTGGGCATCACCGGGAGGGACAGGATCACTAACACAGCAGTTCTAGAGAGAGCTCAACACCTCCAGCTTATGTTCTTTAATAAGACAGCGTTGTCTCCGATGGTTGGGTTATGTCCACCGAATGGATGATGGAAGAATCCCGAAGGACATCCTCTAAGCAGAGTTTTCGTCTGGTAAGAAACAGATTGGTCGCCCCAACAAGGATGTCTGCAAGAATGGTCTCGAGTGCTTTGGCATTGGCCCTTCCAGATGGGAAAATCTGGCTCAGGACCGCCCTCGGTGGCTGCATGCCTGTTCATGTCTGAAGTCACCCTGGCACAACACCATGAAGCTAAGAGGTCCAGAAGAAAGCAGCAGCAACAAAGCACCGGCACATCAACATCTTCAGGGGCAGCCTTCACATGCGACATGTGGTCGAGAATGTTTTTCAAACATTGGACTTCACAGTCACAGGAGGCGCTGTAACTTCAGGGGCACAAAAACTATATTATAGTCTTCCGAGACTGAAATGACAATAAATAAATATTAAATTTACCCCACGGCTGTACCAAATTTTCTTGTCATTTTTTACCTGCATCATGGGATATATATTTCTTTTTCTTTTTTTTTTTTCGAAGTCCGTCGCAGACGACGATGACGTCACTCCGTGTCTTCACTTGTGGACTCTATGGTCGCTAATTAGTCCAATTTTGGACTTGCAGATGCGGTCACACACATTGCAGGGGAAATTCCCATCTACATTTGGTTGTTCATGACGACGAAGACGTCGCCGCTCTGCAGTCCTGTTTATCTCATTGTTGAGCTGCTTAGCTCCTGTGCGGCAGGCGTCTCGCCAACCCTGTCTGCTGGAGGCCAGATCTTCCACACTTGAATGTGTGATGTTACATTTCTTCAGGGTTGTCTTAATACGGTCTTTGAACCGCTTCTGGAGGGGCTCCTGTCCTCTGCGTGCCAGGAGTTCACTGTAAAGTATTTTACGGGGAGTCTGTCTGCAAGCATGCGGATGGTGGGACCCAACCATTGCAGTCAACTGGGATATTTATACAAGAGCATAAAGGGCGTATA
>CM042170.1:2489621-2668471 GCA_023376005.1 Doryteuthis pealeii
AGGAGAGCTCAATGTACCTAATACCAGTGAGTGAAAGGACAGAGCAAGATATTTAGTAAATGAAGAAAAAAAGAAGAAAAAACGTTTAGTGTTTTTCCTCCTTTACTATATATATATATATATATATATATATAATGGACTCTCCCGTCGATTTCGACGTATGAGGATCCATCAACTTACATTGTCAATTTTTTTATTATATATATATATATATATATATATAAAATAAAAAATTATATATATATATAAGCCAAATGCACTTCGGCTCGAACACTCCATCCTGAAGCGAGCTCTACGGAAGCGACACAAATCGGAGGTCCTGGATACATTTCCTACATTCAAGCCTGACCATATATGTAGTATGTGTGGCAAAAACTATCACAGTCTCCTTATTATTCTGTGATAAATTTTCCTTTTCTTTATATCAACAAAAGACCTGAAGAAGATCTACTGATTGAAACACTGCAGCGTTGGCTGAATATATATATATATATATATATATATAGAGAGAGAGAGAGAGAGAGAGAGAGAGAGAGAGAAAAGGAGAGAGAGAGAGAGAGAGAGGAAAGAGAGAGAGAAGAGAGAGAAGAAAAAGAGAGAGAAGAGAAAAAGACAAAGAGAAACTGAGAGAGATGAATAGATTGTTGTAGATTTTGATAAACTGACACACACAAACACAACGGACTTCTTTTGGAAAAGGAACGGGTGTGTTTGCATGTTGTATATGTGTGTGTTTACGCGTGTATGTGTATGTATGTGTGGGAGCGTATGTGTATGTGTGTGTTTTCCTGTGTATGTATGTGTGCGTGTGAGACGAATGAGATGTTTGCAGTTACATATTGTTACATGGTATTACGTATTGTATGTATGTGTTTGAGTATTGAAACTACGTCACTACCAACGTCACAAATTCCTTAGTTATTTACGTTATATTCTCAATGGTTATTAAATGATCATTATTTAATCTTAATAGGCAACTTATTAATAACAATGTCTCTAGCTGACATGTGTTTAAAACACTGCAATGTGTGCTATATATCATGTTTACATAATATATGGTGTGACTAATTAGCATACTGGTTATAATAAAACCGTGTTTAATAAATAATTACTTGGTGTTATTGATTTCTAAAATAATTGTTTTATTCTCAAAGGTATTAAAAGCATGTGTCTAATTTTTTCCATGTATATATTATAATAGAAAAAAATATGAGTTTATAATCAAAATTGATTATCCATTAAGAATGAATTTATTTCAAAACTTTTTCGGCATTAAACGACCCACTGAGGTTGATATGCCGTAAATCAAACCAAACCTCGTCAGAGAATTGAAAAAAACTGTATAATATAAAATGACTATTGTTTATAAGGGGCCGGGTTTGCTCAGTCGGTAGAGCGTTCGGCTAGAAGCCAGAAGGTTCCTAGTTCAATACCGGGTCTCGCCAGCTCAGCATATGAGTAGCACATGGATATGTGCGGTAAAGTAAGGAGCTGATGGTAGATGTTGCGCTCCACCTCAGACGCAATTTTTAATTAAAAACATGAGTTTTACCCAGTTTCGCCAATAAGTTGATTTGAAATAATTCTCTTATTATCTAAATAAGAGAATTATTTCAAATTAACAAAAAGCAAGTTTACTAATCATGTTAAATCAGACATGTTTTCCGAATTTTTTTAAAATATATATATATATATATATATATATATATATATACAAACGATTGTTCGCATTTATTTACAGCAGACTACGGTAGAATATTCGGCTAGGAGCCTCACGGTTCCTGGCCCTCACTAACTCAGCATATGAGTAGCTGAGGGATCTGTGTAGTAAAGTGATGAGCAGATGGTAGGTGTGGCACGCCACCTATGACGCTAAGAAAACAATCTCCTTGGTCTAGCGCTAGTGAAAAGGGGATAGACTCCCTCGCTGATTGGCGAGTTGAGTAAAGTATGTTATAATCAACTTAATTACAAATCAACTTGATCTGATTCAAAACAAAATTCCCTTGGGAAGGTAAATATTAATCAAAATAAAAAGCCCTATGTGAAATACAACCAGCCTCGTCCAGGACTTGAACTCGTCCCGCCGTGTCCATTTTTCAACGACGATAACCATTACACCATGGGCACTTCCGAGGCGTCACTTCCGGCAAGACCCCCGTTAAATGTCAGCACACATTCGATGAATTAATAATCAATAATTTCTCTGTTGGATTTTTCTGATTGGATCAGAGCTGTGATCGCGTGATTATTGAATGCACTCTATGACCCTCGCCTCTGCCAACGGCTGATTTCAAAAACCGGTTTCTCATATCAACAAGATTAGTGACGGCAAGAAAAATAGATTACATATAAAATGGAGAAAAATTATTTTGCATTAATCAACTTTAAAATATGAATGAAGAAAGCAACACCGCAAAAAGAAAAATATGGGAAATAAATCCGACATTATGTAGAAAATTGTAAAAACAAACATTCAGTAGGAAGGGAAAAAATGTTGTCTGAATTGTTCAGTCAAAAAATGTTTTCCTCCCTATTGTTTTGTCCTGATGAAGATTTAATATAAACCGAAACGTATAAATGTAGACTTTACCATCAAGAATAAACTCATGTTTTTTTTTGTATATTTTGTTTTTCTCTCTCTCTCTCTCTCTCTCTCTCTCTCTCTCTCTCTCTCTCTCTCTCTCTCTCTCTCTCTCTCTCTCTCTCTCTCTCTCTCTCTCGTCTCTCTCTCTCTCTCTCTCTCTCTTCGTCTTCTCTCTCTCTCTCTCTCTCTCAGTCTCTGTCTCTCTCTCTCTACCAGAATCTGGCTTAAGGTTCAACCGAAGATAATCCCAGCGACCCTACTGTCTGTGCAATCACACACACACGCACACAAACACACACGCATATATATTTTTTTATTTGGTTTGGTTTTACAAACACAGAAACATGTATCATACATAAAAATGAAGCTGGTCCTTTGTGAATCACATCCTACTTCTCATGGTAAAAATTATCAATAGTGTTGTTGTTGTTGTTGTTTTGTTTTTGTTTTTGTTTTTTGTTTTTGTTTTTGTGGGGGGTTTTGTTGTTTTTTGTGGGTTTTTTTTGTTTTGTTTTGTTTGTTTTTTGGGTTTTTTTGTGGTTGATTTTTTTTGTCTTTTTGTTAATTGAACTACCGAAGAAATACACTTCAGTTTTAGAACGTTTTTCACTGCAAACCAAACAGCAACGACAACAACAACAACAATTTGATGACAATGAGAGATGGAGAAAGATGATGATGATGATGATGATGAGAAGAAGAAGAACAACAACAACAACACAACAGCAACAAGAATTTGATGCCAAGGAGAGATAGAGAAAGAGAAAGAAGGAAAGGAAACATGTGGGTAAAGAAATAAAAGAAATACAAATAATTCTTTTTCAAAACAACAATAATAATGCATAACCGAAAATACAGAATACAAAAAACAAAAAAAAAAAATCAATCTATGAAGATTTGTATAAATTTGAAATCAACTTTGCATCGACGCTGAATAGAAACCTTCCGTATTTTGCCAACAGAAATCACCAGGTCACTCTTGGACTCTAAATGACGTTGCTGTGCCAATGACTGAAGGATTTTGGCAAAGTAAGAATCCAATTCCATGAACAACTAAAAGACTACGAGTTCTTACGATGGCACCAACGACCATTATTGGCCATCGTGAAAAAAGCAAAAGAAAAGCGAATGCTAACTTGAAAAACTGAATTTATTTGATTTTTGGGGTTTTTGGTCTACAATTCCCACACCATCGGCTAGGTGAGTTAAAGTTGAATTGAAGTAAACCTTTTGAGAGAGAGAGAGAAATAGAAGAGAGCGAAAGAGAGAGAGAGAGAGAGAGAGAGAGAGAGAGAGTGAGAGGGGAGAGAGAAATAGAAGAGACCAAAAGAAAGAGAAGAAAAAAAGAAAAGAGAAAGAAAGAAGAAAGAAAGAAAGAAAGAAAGAAGAAATAGCGTGAAAACAGCAAAATAGAAGAGAACAAGAGAAGGTGAGGAAAAAGAAAGAAAGAAAGAATGAAAGAAAGAAAGAAAGAAGAAAGAAAGAAAGTGAGTGAAAACAGCGAAGATAGAAGAGAATAAAAGAAGGTGAGGAAAAAGAGACAAAGACAGAAAACAACAAACTAGAAGAGACTAAAGGAAGGAGTATAAGAGAAAGAGGGGAGAAAGAAAGAGAGAGAGAGTAATGGAGAGAGAGAAAGAGTAAGAGTGGGAAGAGAGAAAGAAAGAAAGAAAAGAGAGAGATAGAGAATAGAACAAACCAAAACAAGAATAGAAAAAAAGAGAAAGAGGAGAGAAAGAGAGCAACAAAATAGAAGAGACCAAAAGAAGGAGAGAGAGAGAGAAGAGAGAGAATAGAACATACCAAAATAAGAAGAGAAAAAAGAAAGATGGGAGAAAGGGAACGACAAATTATAAGAGACCAAAAGAATGGGAGAGAGAGATACAGACAGACAGACAGACAGACAGAGAGCACCCTGAAGGAGAAACCCCAGAGAATCCGACACGACCAGAAGAAGAAGATATAAAGAGTAATAAGAATAAGAATATCTTAAAAGAGAGTTTCATATTAATCGCAAGATTTTCAATAATCATATTTTATAAATTCCAATCCTAAACGGAATGGTACATATCTTTAAAGAAAAAAAAAAGATTTTAGATTTAGCGATATTCATTTATTTAGCAAAAAAGTCTGTGAAAGATTTTATTTAAACGAGACTTGAACAGACATCTTTGTATTTGATCTATAAAACTGTTCAAATCTCATTGCTCTTACGTGGAAAGACGAGAAAATATATAATATTTAAGTTGTTGTCGAACTTTGAACATTATGCGACAATTACATTTGAGTTCCAACGAATGTTAAAAGAAAAGAAGATGGAAAAGATATTAGAAATGAAATTATTATATTAGAACACTAGTTTAACAGCATGAAGACATGCCACATTAACACCAACACATGGGAGGTCTGTGCAGAAGACCATGCGACCTGGCGACTCCTCGTCAAACAAGGAACGAAAAGGAGTGAAAAAGAGGAAAGAAGCTAGACTGGTTACCAAACCAAGGTTAAAGAACACAGTCTGTCCTACTATTTACCCATAGCTGGAGGGAGAGTAGTGGGATGCATACCTTTCCTAAGGGTATTAGCGATATGCGAAATGCAAACAGTGCAGTTCGGGAGTTGAACAATTCAATTTCCTACAACTCTAACAATTACACCGCAATACCTCACCTGTGCTATAATTACACGGGTCTCCAGACGAATTGGGTTACGTAATTAATCATTTTCACATCGATACACTAGCTCCCCCTAGTGACGACTTTACGGTGACAAGCGTCCCAGCCAATCACCCTCCACCACTCCCCTCCCACTTTCTCTGAAATACTACTGAACTGTCACTAACAACTATATATATATATATATATATATATATATATATATATAAAGATAAATCTAATGAGTCAGACGAACCTACTAAAAGTTTCGCTTAATACTCTTCAGGGCTAAGATCTTATTAGTTTTAGTCTCCTGGCGGGTTTGTATGTATATATATATATCTATATATATATATATGCATATAAATTGTTTTTTCTTTTGGCAAAGATATTGTACTAATAGATTATTTTTTTGTTGGTACGATTATCTTGGTCTTTTCTTTTTTACAAAAATGTTTTTCTTCCCGGTTAATGTTTGGTAGTATATTTTTACAATCAAACTATTTATTGGGTTTTTTCTCACCGCGAGGATTTACCAACAAGTTTGGTATATATATATATATATATATATATATATATATTATATATATATATTCTTATTTATTTTAAACTGATATATATATCGCACTTTTTTGGTTGACTTACAGCACGACATTATGAAGTGGACAAACAATCTGTTTGAAATGGCGATAGCCGATAATTTTTAGGGATTATGTGCTTAATTGAAGTCATACCTAATTTGTGAATTAATTAGTTATAATTAAATGAATTAGGTGTGCATATCTATTTAAATGTAAGGCGTAAACAAATCGAGAAAAAGTCAATCTCTGTATGTACATTTCAGCCTATTAGGCCTTACGTAAAAGGAATACATACTGTAATAGTAAACGATGGCATGGTTAGGCTTAAGAAAGCTTTATTCTACTTAGAATAATGGTACAGTTTACTGAGAGCTTACATACTCTTGTAAATATCAAAGAGTTCTCCAAAGGGGAGGTAATAATAAAATAGGGGAGGTAACTCTCAATTACTTATTACACATACATTCTTATAAAATAAACCTTTATTAAAAAGTCCTAATGATTTTCTATTGTGTAAATTCTAAAAATCATTTTCAAATATTTTTAATGGTAAAGGGAAAATCGTGCAATCCAACAATAAGAAAAGTTGGGGCCCATAACTCCCCCTAGTATAAGCCTTGTGCCAAACTGTCCCAATCTGAGTCGCTTGGTTTGTTTGTTTTTTTGTTTTGTTTTTGCTTTTTGGGGGGTGGCGGCGTAATATCTTCAGATATATCTAATCTCTTTTTACGTTCTATTCTTTTTACCAAAGCAGCCATTTTTTTTTCGCCATTTTTGTTTGTCCTCGCTTAATCAACATCTTCTCTAATACTACCATCTCTTTAATTTTTTCCAGCCTTAATTACCTCCCCTTAGCTGTTTATTTACCCACACTCATTCTCTCTCTCTCTCTCTCTCTCTCTCTCTCTCTCTCTCTCTCTCTCTCTCTCTCTCTCTCTCTCTCTCTCTCTCTTTTCTTTACTCTTGCCGACTGAGTTTTTTTTTTCTTCTCTTATTTTGTCCGCAAAGATCACGTCTCAAGTTCAAAAGGAGTCTAGACTCAGAAATGTCGTTTGATTAGCTGTAATTATGGGATAATTTAAATGGCTATACATCCCCCCACCCCCACCCAGCCCGTCACCCCCACCCCTCACCCATCGCCACGTTTTCTGTGATGTTTGCTTTTCCATCACGAAAGATGAGAGAGAGAGAGAGAGAGACGTTCACTTGATAACACAGAGTTGATCTACGACACGGGAATCATAAGTTAATTATACTCTCCCTCTAAACTTTGAAACTTGATGTAAAAACGTCGAAGAAGAAAAAAAAATACAGCATCTTAGATGAAAAGATAGAAGAAGAAGAAGAAGAAGAAGAAGAAGAAGAAGAAGAAGAAGAAGAAGAAGAAGGGAAAATTAGAAGAAGAAGAAGAAGAAGAAGAAGAAGAAGAAAGAGGGAAAATCTTCAAAGAAGAAGAAGAAGAAGAAGATAATTTCAGATGAAAGGATGACAAATGAAGGAGAGAAAAGAGAAGAAAAAACTGCAAACATCTCAAGAAACATCGATTAATATTTTTGTTCTTTTTGGTTTTGATAAATCGATAATGATAGAGTATTGACACATTATGTATCGATGTTGATTTCATTAAAGTTTTTTTTATTTGTTTTCCTAGATAATTCTTTTTATTTTTTTTATTTTTTTTTTTTACATAGTAGCTTACTGTTAGGAAACTAATTCAAATAGTATGTGACACCAGGTCACAAAGTACGGGGCCTCGACCGAGGATCGAACTCGCTATTCAGTATTAAGAGCACATATTTACCCAACACCTTCACCACACTCAAGGTCGCTTGTATGGGGTATCCAGCGAGGATCGAACTCGCTATTCAATATTAAAATTACGTATTTACCCAACCCGTTCGCCACGGATAGGATGTGACAACAGGTCGCTAAGTATGAGAACTCCAGCGAGGATCGAACTCGCTATTCAGTTGTAAGTGTAGATATTTACCCAACACCTTCATCACGGGTAACATGTGACTCAAGGCCGTAAGTACGGGGTATCCAGTGAGAATCGAACTCGCTATTCAGTTGTAAGAGCTAATTGCGCAATCCATTCGTCGCGCGCAGGATGTGACACAGTGTAATAAATATGGGGCATCCTGCATGGATCGAACTCATCATTCAGAACTAATGGATCTGCGGGACAAGTTTGCTCACCATCACAACATGAAGGGATGCCCCTTTCTACCCGACCCGTTCACTACGGGTAGGATGTTACACAAGATCGAACCGCCCTGGGGCGTTAGAATGCACCGACTGCACCTCTGCAGAGGGGTAGGACTCCCCCAATGGGGCCACCTGTTAGCCGTAGGTGGCGACCCGTGATGCTTAAGGATAGAGCCCAGGTGGATGAGCAGTTCATGACTTGCAATACTCCACTTTGGCCCTATCTTGGGCTAGACGGGCGGTCGGAGAGGCCCCCTCCGATCAATCGGCTGGTCACGTCAAGCCCTAGTACCTATATGACTTTCCCAACCCTATTGCCTTTATGGCAAGCCCCAATCCCTTTTTATCATATGGGTGCTAGAAGGCGGTGGCTGTAGGTCTACATATCCTGGGAATGACGTTAAACTCTATCTGATGATGAGGTTCCAGTTTTGGAGGTTTGGGGAATGTGGAGCATCCCTTCATCACCATTGCTCCCTGGTCCACTCTGACCCGGAGTGGTAGTACCTGTTAGGGTCCCATCTATGGGTTAAATAGAAAAATGTATTTATAAAAAAATTGTATTATCCATTAAGAATTGATTTATTTCAAAACTTTATTGGCATTAAATGACCCACTGAGGTTGATATGCCGTAAAACAAAACAAACCAAACAAACCAAACCAAAACAAGATCGAAAATTATGGGGCATCCAGCGAGGATCGAATTCGCTATTCAGTATAAAGAGTAGATAGTTGCCCAATCCATTCACCACGTGTAGGATGTGACACAAGGTCACTTTTATGGGGCATCCAGCGAGGATCGAATTCGCTATTCAGTAGTAAGAGTACGTATTTACCCAACCCGTTCGACACGGGTAAGATGGGACACAATTTTACAAGTATGGAGCATCCAGTAAGGATAGAACTCGCTATTCAGCAGTAATGGATCTGCGAAACTAGCTTGCTAACCATGAAAGCATGCCCCTCTCTACCCAACCCGTCCGCCGCGGGTAGGATGTGCCACAAGGTTGCAAATATGGAGCATCCAGTGAGGATCATACTTGCTGTTCAGTAGTAAGAGTAGATCTACCCAACCCATTCGCCACGGGCAGGAGAGGACACAAGGTCAGAAGTATGGGGCATCCAGCGAGGATCGAACTTGCTATTCAGTAGTAAGAGTACGTATTTACCCAACCAGTTCGCCACTGGTAGGGTGTGACACAAGGTCGCAAAGTATGCGGCCTCCAACGAGGATCGAACTCGTTATTCCGTAATAATGTATCTTGCGAGACTAACTATTATACCACGATGACCTCCAGTGAGAAACTCCGTTTAAGAAATTGGCCATGTGTCACATCCTCCTAGTGACGGTCGGTTTTATGTTAAATAACTGTGCCTGGAGAACACACACAGACACAGACACACACACACACACGAGCGCAAATAAACAAATTATTAAGTCCAACCTAGAAAACATTTTTAAAGAGTAGGCCAAACCTGAAATGATAATAAGACATTATTGGATCGACACACACACCCACACACAGACACACACACACACAAATAAACACACAAATTATTAAGTCCTACCTAGAAAAGAAATTTTTTTAAGAGTAGGCCAAACCTGGAATGATAATAAGACATTGTTGGATACACACACAACACACACACACACACAAATACACACACACACACACACACAATAAAACACACAAATTATTAAGTCCTACCTAGAAAAGAAATTTTTTTAAGAGTAGGCCAAACCTGGAATGATAATAAGACATTGTTGGATACACACACACACACACACACACACAAATACACACACACACACACACACACAAATAAACACACAAATTATTAAGTCCTACCTAGAAAAGAAATTTTTTTAAGAGTAGGCCAAACCTGGAATGATAATAAGACATTGTTGGACCGACACATACATCATTAAAGGCAGAGAGGGGAGGAGAGATAAAAAGAGAAGGAAAATCAAGTACTGTCTTTCCCTTTGAAGAAGCCCCCCCACCCCCGATTATATCCCTCGTCTCTCTGATTGATACTTCCCTTGCATACTCGTCTTTGGGGCGGGGGTCCAGTGTGCTTCGGTCACTGGATCAGGGTAAAGTATAAATAATAGCAGCTATCCCCCCAGGCACACCTGCCCTCTTGATTTAAAGGGCAGGGCTGGGTTTATTGCCCAGCGCTGAGGCCCCCCTTGAGGGGAATGCCGAGGGGATCGACTCAATTTTTGTTCTTTCCCACCCATGAGCTTCAGCTTGGTGGGTGCCACGTTAAAATGAGGCCTTGTACCCAGCCCATACAAGTGGGGTATGAGACAAATACCCCTCTGCTTGTGTAGTTTATCATGTGGTTTAGATAGTATAATTCTTCTACAGAAATTCTTTATATATATTTATATATATATATATATATATGTATATATATATATATAATATATATATATATATATAAAAATAAAACAATTTTTAGTACAACTAATAATATATAAGAATTTCAGTAGAGGAATCATACTTTATTTAAACAACATGCTCAACTACCAGCAGAGAGAGACAGAGACAGAGAGAGAGAGCGTGTGAGAGAAGAGAGAGAGAGAGAAAGCGTGTGAGGGGAGAGACGAGACAGACAGACACCAGAGAGAGAGAGGCGTGTGAGAGAAAGAGAGAGAGAGAGGTGGAGAGAGAGAGAGAAGCGTGTGTGAGAGAGAAGACAGACAGACACACACAGACGAGAGAGAGAGAGAACGTGTGAGAGAAAGAGAGAGGAGAGAGAGAGAAACGTGTGGAGAGAGAGAGAGAGAGACAGACAGAGAGAGAGAAATAAAAGTGGAGAAAACTTTTAATCAATTTATCTTAGCTGTTACTTTTTGAGGAAGCACCGTCGAAAGGGCCCTCAAGATTCCTCCTCTTTTATTTCCCATCCCTCCGCTTGATAGTTTATCATGCAGTTTAGATAGTATGATTCCTCTATATAAATTCTAATATATTATATATAATATATATTATTATTTAAAATGAAAGAAATAAAAAAGCCAACAAGAATTTTGTAAAACAATTTATTACCATTTTATTCAACAATTAGGCAAAAAATTACTTTTTTTCTTTTTTTTCTGTTTTTTTTTTGATAAGATAAATTTGTTTTTTTGTTTTGTTTTATTTTTTTGTTTTTTTTTTTTAATAATCAGCCTGTAGTGCAAGCTGGGGTTTTGTTTATTTTAATGCATATTTTTGATGGTTACCAGTGTGTGTGTGTTTTTGCTAACTGCAACAACAAACTCTGGTGAAAAGCAAATTTAAAACAACTTGATTGCAATTACAACAATGAAACATTTAGGGTTTTTTTTTTTGTTTTTTTTAGATTTTTATCAAATTTATTTTCTTTTTTCATTCTAATCATTTATTTTTCTTGTTTTTTTTTTTTTTCTCTCTTTTTGTTTTTTGTTTTTGTCTTCCTTTGTATCGATCTTTTTTTCTTCTTTTTTTTAAGAAAGTGCATATTGTTGTGGGATGCAGAGGTGAAAAAAAGAGAAATTTATTGGAAGTTATCATCTAGAAAAAGACAAAATGAGATAGAAAGTTTTTTGGGGGGCTTTGTTTTTGGGGATTTTTGTCTTTTGTTTTTAAAAAAAAAAAAAAAAAACAAAGAAAGAAGAAAAAAAAGAAAAAAGAAAATTATGGTCACCATTTTTTTTTTTTTTCAAGGAAAGAAATTTCGAGACACCTTCTTCCTTAAAGATGTTTTGGTTTTTGGGTTTTTTGTTTTGTTTTGTTTTTTAACAATCTACAAATAAAAACTTGAGGCATTTTACAGTTTTGAAAAATTTAAAGCTTGAGTTTAGACAACAAGTGCTGGTTTTTTAAAATAAGTTTTTTTTTTTGTTTTTGTTTTGTTTTTGGCAAGTGCTTGCCTAAATACCTAATATTTTTTTAATGATTTTTTTTGTTTTTTTTTCTGTTGTTCAGTTCATGAATTTACTGAAACATTTTTTTTAAAGAATTGAAATCCTTTAAAAAAAAAAAGAAAAAAAGAAGATTACTCACCTAATCGAAACTGGATATAATCTACAGAAATGTATAGTATATACGTTTATGTATATACATACGATGCATAAAATGTATAGTATGTGATCAATATATATATATATATGTTGTGTGTGTGTGTGTGTGTGTGTGTGTGATCTAATATGCATAAGAGTATAGTATACACATTTATGATAATATACTATGCAAAAAAACATAATATATATATATATATATATATATACACTACACACACACACACAGGATCTAATATACATAAACTGTTTCGTATATTCATTATATATAACCATACTATGCATAAATGTATATGATTTGTGTGTGTGTGTGTGTGTGATATATATATATATATATATATATACATTGGATCTAATATACATAAGTGCATAGTTTAAATATATATACATTTATGTATATTCTGAATAAATGTATACTATAAATGTGTATATTATGAATCATATATACATACATACATACATATATATATGTATGTACAAATAAGTGTGTTATTATGAATCACATATGCATATATGTATATTATAAATCTATATATATACATATAGATAAGTCTATATACATATATGTATATTTTTAATCAAATATCCATAAATGTATATTACTGTGTATATTATGAATCTAAATACATAAATGTATAGTAAAAATATATATACATTTATGTATATTCTGAATCTAATATACAATTTTTTAAATTTTTATTTATAATAAAAGTGCAATTATTTGTATAAAAATGATACAATTTACATAAAATAGGTTAAAGCATAAAAATCAAAATACAATTTTGTAATAATTACAAAATACAATCAAGTTTAAGGAATTAGATTACCAACTTTTTTTTGTTTTTGTTTTGTTGTATATTTTACAGATATAAGTGATAAATTGTGTCGAACAGGAACACGTGAGTAGAGAAAATTAAATTTAAGGAAAATTCTAACAAGCTGTTTCCATAGTTACCATATGATTGCTCTAGGTTTTTAAACAAAAACGGGAAAAAAAAAAACAACAACCGGAGAAGGGGGGGGGGGGCATTTTTTTTTGTTTTTTTGTACATCTAGTAGAAATAGGTTATTTGAGATCATTAAGGAAATCATAATATATATATATATATGTATATATAATATATATATATATATATAAACAAAAAAACTTGAACAGAACCTCGGAAATTATTCACAAGCACAAAAACACTGAATTCACACAGAAATTATAAAAACATGCAAGCCTTCTTTTTTTTTTTTTTTAAATTAATAAGGTTGAATAAAGGAGAAACAAAAAAGAAGCTCAGAGTCAAATTTTTTATTATCAAGTAACTCAAAATGAGCTTTCCCCAAAACTAAGAAAAAAAAAGAAAAAAAACATGAAGAAATTGTCGTTTCTACTTCTGGATTTATTAAAAAAAAATTTGAAAAAACATTTTTTTTTTTTTTAAATTGTAAAAGAAAAGAAAGACTGCTTCATAAAATATCACAGGTTTTTTGTTTATTTACATATACAATTGCCGACACGGTTTGGGCAATGAAAACTCCATGAAAACAGAATTGAAACAGCTAACAATATAGAATATTCACACTTAGATATATTATTAGCATTGAAAAGAAGAAAAAAAAAAGAATAAAAAATATAATATAAATATATATTAATTTATATATATTATATATATTTATATATATATAAATACATAAATATATATATATAACATAATATTATATTATATATATATACAATAAATATATTATAATTATATTATAACAAATATATATAAATATTATATATATAAAATATATATATATACATAAAATATATATATTATACATATATTATATATATACATAAATATATATATATACATATATATATATTATACATAAATATCTATATATATATTATATATACATATACACATATAAATATATATATATACACATATAATATATAATATATCAATATATATATACACATACATATATAAATATATATGCATATGTAAATATTTATATATATCGTATATATATATAATATATACATACATATATTAAATATATATGTATAATAATATATATGACAAACCAAGACAGCAAAGATTATATTTGATATCTAAAGAAAAAGAAGAAAAAGATTTCTTTGTTTAATGGCATATCAACCATTACAGGTTATGTAATGCCAAAACCATCCTTGCAGAAGAACAGTAGTGATACTATTTAACCCATAACTGAGGGATGAGTACGAGGGGGTTCATACCTTTCCCAAGGGTATTCGTCAAAAAGTGAACATAATAGCACGACCGGAGCTTGAACCCGCATACTATGAAGTTACAGTCCAGCACTTTAGCCACTACGCCACAGGGACTCCCCCAAAGAAAGAAAGAAAAAAGAAATAGAAAATATAGATAAATAAAAGAACACTAGTAATTACCGAAAGTTGAAAGATCGTTATTTGGTTACTTTTTTTACTATTTGCTAAGCGGACCAACAGGTATCAGTCGTTGAACGTGACTGTCGAAATTGTTCACACGTCCAGGTACGTTGGCGGTAAAGAAGGAAACATATAAGGGGGGTAGTTATTATAATATTGGATAAATGATTAGCTTACATTAAATTTCACAAATATTGTTTGTTTGTTTGTTTTTGTTCTTTTTTTTGTTTTTTTTGTTATCATTCACAATTTATCACGTCTCAAGGAAAGAATAGTCAACGAATAAACTATATTGAAACTAACAGCATTTTATTAAATTATAAAAAAAATATATTTGGATACCAACATATTTACGTAAAATTAAATTCACTATAAATTAAAAAAATAGTTTTCTATATTCCAATCAACACGAGTAACCAAATATTAGAAAAAAAATTTATTTCGTATAAGAAAAATTTTTATGCTTTAATCTCTACGGAAAAAAAAAAAAAAAATGATTCTCATTTTAATTTGTTTGTTTTATACTCTGTGCAATTTGAAAAATGAATTTGATCAAATATTTTTCAAAGCTGTTAGGTTTGTTGTATTTCGGTAATTTTAAACGCTTTGTCATCCCCGGACTCCTACCCTAATTTAAGCTAGGTTTCCTTTACCTGCGTCAGGCGTGATTCCAGCCAAAATGCAGATATTTTCAGTCGTGTTTCTCGATTTTTATCGGCAAATATAATGTAGATATTTTACAATGTCCCACCCCCGACTTTTATCAACAAATCAATTTAGAATTTTACAACACCCCCACATTTTAAAATAATGTTTCTGTTTTTGTTTGGGTTTTTTTTTTCCATTGAATTTCTACAAATATGCAAATATATGAAATTTGAGATTATGTTTTTTTAAATTCAATTGAAATTTGTACAAATTCAATAAAAATAAAAGAATTTTAAACATTAGATATATATATATATATATATATATATATACACATAACTCTTAGTAGTTGAATTCTCCATTTAAAAATTTTTTGGTGCAGATCCTAAAGTGCTCTGAGATAAAAATCTATAAAAATTATATTAACTCTTTCTCTACATATCCTAAAATCTTTTACATATCAAATTTTGACATGATTAATCATGGTGTTATTATTTATGATGCTATTGATAGGATTCAGTATCTATCTCATTTATCTGATAAAATTTCAAACATTAGGTATATACATATATATATATATTATCTCTTAGTAGTTGAATTCTTCATTTAACATTTTTTTTGGTGCAGATCTTAAAGAGCTCTGAGATAAAAATGACGAATTCACATTTTATTTTGGTGTTATGGTGTGAATAAAAATGAATATGGTCATTTTTATTTGTGATTTTGTGGTAAACTTTAAATTCTAATTGCTTGTTATTATTTATCATAGTATATCTAAAAAAATGTTAAGGTGTTATTGCGTCTAACTCGTATGTAAATTCTGTGTAGGTTCAACTTTTTAAATTATCTATAATTTTAATTAGGTTATTGTCTTGCAGATATATAAATAAAACCNTTATCTATATACCGGAAATATATAAACATTCATATGTATAAAATATCTAAATTGCCGATAAAAAGCGAGAAACACAACTTGGAAAATATCTACATTTGGCTGGAATCACATCCGACGCCAGCAAAGAAAAACATAGCGTAAATTAGGGCAGGAATCCAGGATGATAAAATGTTAAAATTACTGTATTTGTAAAAGAGACATTGTCTTATGTTTTGTCTTCCTATTACCTAATTTGGCATGCCTATATATATATATATATATATTTATTGAAATATGTGTATTTGGGCAGCATTCTTTGATTTATACATGTAGAATTAAACAAAGGACACATCTCCTGTTTAACAATTTTATTTTTGATCTTTTCAAGTTTTCTGGCCAACTTTTTAATGTTTGGTGGACTTATCCACAAATTCCACCCAAATATTAAAAAGTTGGCCAGAAAACTCGAAAAGATCAAAAAATAAAATTGTTAAACAGGAGATGTGTCTTTTGTTTAATTCTACATGTATGTATATATATATATATATATATTTATATATGTGTGTAAGATGTTTATTGCCAATATATAAAACAACATTTACAAAGAAATAAATCTACTCACCAACAAAAGGCATGAACATAAAAGGATAATATAATATTTCTGCCGTCATTATTAACCCTTTGTATGTTTATTACGAATAGAAATGAAAATGGAGAATTTTTTTTAAAAATAAAAAAAAATAAAAAAAAAACAGGTGGTTCTTGGAGTGAAAAAGAGTTGGGTTTTTTTGTTTTGTTTTTGTTTGTATTTTTATTTTAAAAGAAATCAACTAACGATGGATATTTTTTTATTTTTAAAGAGCAAATGCCACAATCTTTTTTTATTTTTTATTTAAATTTTATATTATTTGTTTGATTTCAGACTATTGTCCTCATCTTCATTGTTATCTGTACAACGTTTCGGCCCACGTGCCCTCCTTATTTAAATTTGTTTGATTTTTTTTTTTCTTTTTTTAAATTTGATGTTCGGATTAATTTTAAAAAGCAATGGGTGGGATTATTAATCCAGACAGCAAAATCATTCTTGCGGAAATGTGTTTGAATAATTTTGAAGAGAGAGAGGGAAAAAATAATAATCTTGATTCAAAGTGTTAAAGAAAAAGCCATTCAATAAGGAAATTCTTTAAAATATCAATTTATGCAATAATTAATAAATTAAAACTAAATATATTAGCCAGGGTTAAAGGCGTGGTAAGAGTAAGTCTGAACTTTTTTTTTAATACTTTATTTTTCCAATGCAGGTATTAATTTCTATATTACAATTAATTGGATCGACAAAAACATAGAAAAAAAAAATTCCAAGAAGAATTTTTATGCTTTTCTCATTTCCCAATGATACTTGGATTGGAAAAACGAGGTCTAAAAAAAAGAACCAGGTATTATTTCCCATATTCCAAATAACTGAACTGACAAAAAAAAAAAAAAAAAATCATATAAGAAAATGTTTTATGCTTTTCTTGTTCCCCAATGATACTTGCATTAGAAAAATGAGGCGTAATTAAAGGAGCAGGTATTATTTCCTATATTCCAATTAACTGGATCGACAAAAACATAGAAAAGAAAAAATTAATTTCATATATGAAAATTTTTATGCTTTTCTTGTTCCCCAATGAGACTTGCATTGGGAAAAAAAAAAGAACCAGGTATTATTTCCTATACTCCAATTAACTGGATCGACAAAACAGAAAAAAAAATTAATTTCATGTAAGAAAATTTTCATGCTTTTCTTGTTCCCCAATGACACCTGCATCAGAAAAATAAGGTCCCCAAAAATTTGATTTCAGGTTACCCTTACTGCACTTTTAACCTGGTGTGTTTATATGTGTGTGTGTGTACATATATATGTGTGTGTGTGTATATATATATATATATATATATATATATATATATATGTATGTGTGTGTGTGTGTGTGTGTGTGTGTGTGTTTTATATATATATATATATATATATATATATATATATAAAGGCCAGACAGCTGAAAATAATAGAATAATTAAAGAACAAATCCGAAGAACGAGACTGAGACATCAAATCAGGTAAAATTCAATGTTTGGAGAAAAAGAGAAGTTTTCATGCAGCGTTTGAAACTTTTCATTTGAAACATGACAGGATTTGTTTTTTTGTTTTTCATACGAGAGAACAAATGTTTTCAATATACAGTGAAGAAGAAGACGAAGAAGAAGAAGAGTATTCAAAAAAAAAAAAAAAATTAAAAAATTAAAAAAAAGAAAAGATATATATATATATATCAGATTTGCAAATGAAATCCAAATTCACAAGCATCTGTCGTAAAAATAGTTTTTAAAAGAGAAAAGAGAGAAATGAGATTCATATTTGAAAGACAAAAAAAAGAAGTTAGTTTTCTTTTTAGAAAGTTTTTTTTAAAGCTAGCTAATTTTTCGAGCCCCATTCAAACACAATGGTACAATACTACATTTTTTGTAAATTTTTTTTTTCTTCTTAGACTGGAATAATCATTATAATTCTATTTTAACGACTGATATATCTAAATCTCGCACCAGAGCAGTAAGAGCTAAATCGTATAAGAGTTGCTGAAGGAATACAAACAGCAAAAGGAATTTATGAGAAAGTATTTAAACCATTGATATAAAATTCTGTTCATTCGTGTTGTAATATCTTTTAGGGGTGATACATTTTTTTAGCAGCACTCCTGTTTCTATCTAGAAAAAGGGAGAGAAAAAAAACTACCAAATAATGGAAAATTCTGTAATATGAATGCATGCAGAGTTAAAATTGCTTGACATTTTTGGAGAAATTTTATTATTAGAGTTCATTTTTAATTTTAATAAACTGAAATTAACAAATATATATGTACAATTATTTCACAACTTGATTTTATTTTCAAAATTATGAGAGTTTATAAACAATTGGCTTGTTTGTTTAATGGCATATCAACCTCCATGGTTTATTTAATGCCAAAGCCATCCTTGTAGAAGAATAGTAGTGGTAGAATTCAACCCATAGCTGGAGGGTTCATAAAGCTGATAAACAAGTTTTAATTATCACTTATTGGATCAGAACAAATAGTGAAGAAGACTATTCTTTGTTTAATAGCACATCAATCTCCATGGGTTATTTAATGCCAAAGCCATCCTTGTAGAAGAACAGTAATGTTATAACTGAAGGGTTCATACTGTTTAGAAACAAGGTCTAAATAAATTTACCATTTATGTGATTGTAACGAATAGAGAAGATATCTTGATTTCATTTTGGACTACCTTTGTTTAATAGCATATCAACCTTCATGGGTTATTTAATGCTAAAGTCAACCTTGTAGAAGAACAGTAGTGTTACTATTTAACCCACAGCTGTGGAATGAAGGGGTTCATACCTTTCCCAAGTGATTGATTTGGTTTCTTTGTTTAACGGCATATCAACCATCATGGGTTATTTCATGCAAAAACCATCCTTGGAGAAGAACAGTAGTGTTATTTTATAACCCATAGTTGAAGGGTTCATACTGTTCACAAACAAGGTCTAAATCAATTTACCAATTATGGGATTGTAACGAATAGTGAAGATATATTGATTTCATTTTAGGATGATAATTTCAGTCTATTTAGATTCTCCTTGTCCCATAACTTATCCCCCCCCCCCAATAAAACACTCCATACTTTTCACCGTTTCTTGGGAAAATCTTCCCCATGATCTAGAACAAACACTATGCTGGACTTGGTTACGTCCCTTTCTTCACACACAACCAACATTTTTTCGAAAGTCATCCACCCTTACTCACACAACAACTTTTTCCATCTCATGTCCCGATGAAGGTTTTGCTAAAACTGAAATGTTATAAAGTCGACTTCACCATTAAGAATAAATTCATCTTTTTGAATATTTCACGTTTTTTTCTATTTTCTACTTTCAGATTTTAATTCCCTTTTTACTCCCTCCCACTATTCGATCACTAAGATTTTTGAAGTAAAAATCTTTTCTAAAGGAAGATAGTTGTTATCAGATTGATCTACTACTCATCAGATTGTAACGAATAGCAAAAATGTTTTCATTTTATTTTAGATTATTCAAACCACTAAGATTTTTAAAGTAAAGATCTGGATAGCGGTTCAATTCTCTCCAGTGACTAATCTATTGATAACACTATAAAGTCACTGGCACATCAACATCTTCAGGGACAATCTTCACATGTGGCATCTGTGGTCGAGAAGGTTTTTTGAACTTTGGACTTCCCAGTCACATGAGGCGCTGTAACTTCAGGGGCACAAGAACTATATAGTCTTCGGAGACTGTAATGCCAATGAGTTTATATTTCTAACATCTCTTTTAATCAAAAATTAAAATCAAGTTGTTATAAAATACTAACTCTAACCAATAACACTCGTTATGTTTGTCGTATGAAATTCATACACAAATGAAACGACTATTATGGGATAGAGGTAGTGAATTAATTTTGCATAAATATAATGATCACCAATTATTCACAATACTCACACAGATATGAAAGAGCTCTGTGATGTACTATCTAAAAAAAATAGTAGTAAACTAACAGCTAAATTTAAAATCATTATGCAATCAAATAGTTCACAGTTAGAATTAGTGGATACTATTCATTTTTTCGGTAAAATACTAAATTTTTTTTAATATCTACTTTCTGGCTTCTTTTACCAGCAAATAAAAGGAGAGACATTTTTTTCTTTTTTTTTCTTTTTTTGAAAACACGCACACACACAGAGACATACACACACTTAAGAGAAAAGACAATCTGGCACGATATTACACAATCTTCTGCGTGTGTGGATCTATTGCTAGCTAATTTATCACAACCACTCGACAGAATGTACAGACAATAGTGTGGGAAATAAAGATTTCTTTTCTACCCGAAAAAAAAAACTTTTTTTTTTTTTTAAATGGATGGAAAAGAGGAAAAAAAACAAAGTTTGAACTAAAGTATTAAAATGAATAGAGAAAAGAGAGGAACACTACCAACAAAAACATTTCTTAAACAAAAAAATAAATAAATTAAATAAAAATAGATTTCTAGATGATGGGCTAAATTTAAAGAAGGCAATTTAATGAGTCTACTTTTAAAAAAAAAAAAGAAAAAAAAAGAAAATGTAATTAATTCTTGAATAATTTTGATATTTCAGGCTGTTGTCCTCATCTTTATTTCATTCAACACAACATTCAGGCCACAGTAACTTAAAGTTATGTTCAGATGTTTTTTTAAAATTACTTTAAAATAACCCATCCTCAGACTTACGAATTCAAACGTAGTTTCAGAGCTGAAATCATTACCTCTTGTCCAGAGCTACTGGGAGGCCCCTTCAACTAGTAGCCAGGATTTCAACTCTAAAACCACGATTTCCAACATGGTTTCGGAGCTGAAATCATTACGACTGGTTCAAGACAACTTGGAGGCCCCTTGAATAGTCATAAGGATTTTAGCTCTGAAACATGTTTGAATTCATGGATAATAATCTGAAGATTTCTTATTTTAAGGTAATTAAAAAAAAAAAAAAACACTGAACAGAATCCGAGTTACTGTAGCCTGAACGTTGTGTTTATACACAATAGAAATGAAGACAACAGTGTGAAATATATCAAAATGATTCATATCAAACCTCATCTCATAAATACAGACAAGTATAACTATGTAATTAATTCTTCTTGATCTGCCTCATTAAATATCATAGATCAATATTTCTGGGTCTACTTTCACTTTCATTTTGCTACCATCTGGTTTTGAATTCAAGCAGATCATTTAAAGCTATATTGTCCAGATTTTATAATTTAGAACTGAGAGGGAGAGAATTTAACCCACGGTTAAAAGTGCGGTAAAGGTAACATAAAACCAAACATTTTTAAACTTTATTTTTCCAATGCAGATCTCATTGGATTAGTTTGTTTTGTTTCACAGCATATTAACCCTTTTTGGGTCATTTAATGCCGAATCAAGTCATTTTCATAAACAAAGGATTCAGGGTGCTTACAGTACCTGCTGTTGTTTTAGGGGTTGCCCAATTAAGTATTGAACAGGTTCATCGCTGCTTAACTTTGATGATCTAGCAGGAACTGATGCTACCAGCAAGACTTGCTTACAGTACCTGCTGTTGTTTTAGTGGTCGCCCAATTAAGTATTGAACAGGCTCATCACTGCTTAAGTTTGGGATCTAGTGGGAACCAGTGCTTACAGCATGACTTGACCGTAATAGGTATCATTGGGAAACGATAAAAGTTTTGGGAAAACAAACCAGGCTTTGGCACATTCACCAATACTTTTCTCACTCCCAAATATACCTGCATTGGAAAAATAAGGTTTTAAAAAATTTTAAATAAAAAAAAATTTAAAAAATTTTTTTTTTTCACATTACCGTTACCGCGCCTTTTTTTTTACCTGGACTTATTAGAAAGCATTAATTTTGCAATTTTGAAAGCGTTAAAAAGTTGGGGGTGGGGGTTTTTTTGGAAGAGGGGGGATGGGACGTTTCGTGTTTTCTTCACAACGACTCACACACTGACTTTTTCTCCTGCCATGAACTTTTCCTGAGATGTGTCTTTTCTGCTGCGTTAGGGTGGAGTCTTTCAGGGGACAATGCACGCCTCAAGAGTGGTGACCCAGGCTCACAGCTCTTTGGTCGCGTGAACGACCTACGGGATGTCGTATGAGGTACAGGAGAGCCAGTAGCAGACAACTGAGCAGGATATGTCTGTTGAACGGTATTGGAACTACCAGCTTGGTGCCCTTGGGTAAATGCCAGCGGACTTGGGCTTCGGGTTGGGGACGTAGCCATAGGAGAGGGCGAAGGTGTCCTTGCTAACGGAGACAAAGGGATGTTGTGCACTGACTTGCGTCGGTGGGGTGATTTCATGCTCTGTGCTCTTTTAGGGTGTTTGAGTCCATGTAAGGAGCTAGGTCGGCCATAGTGTGAAGAAGCTGCAGGTGAGCTTGGTCCACTCGAACTAGGAGAGCTACTAGTTGACGAACTGCCTGCTGCTGACTCGGGGGTTGACCATGGCATGTTTATTGGTAGGGAGCGTGCAGACCGTGGCAAGTTGGGGGAACTTTCAGCTGACGACAGGGATTTGCTTAGCGGACTGAAGGTTCTGCTGGCGTTGAGGGGAGAGCCAGGATGCATGTGTTCAGTCTTTTTGCTCAACTTGCGGAACAATGACCGTCCTTTCTTCTTCTCACCACTCTTCTCGCGTTTTTTGTGGTAGACACGACGAGCCATTTTGCCAGGATTGGTTCGGTGTCTGCGGGTACCGGTTTTGATGGTTGTACTCTCCAAGGGCACGGACCGGATTTGCAGCACATTCCCACCACTAAGAATGAGCTGCACCACCTGGGTGTGCAACAAACTTTGGACAGATTCTTCGTTTATATGGGTGATAAGACATCCGGGACGTAACCCAGCTTCAAACGCGGGGCCACTTGTTTCAACAGCCTGTAAAGTAGAAAAATAAATAAATAAAAAAGATTTAGCCTTTTTTCCAATTTCGAGCCACGTAGATGAAAAACACCTTACAAAGCAGGATTTTAACTAAATACACACCTAGAGTCAGAACCAATCAGAAATAGAAGTAGAGAAGGATTGTCATATAGTATGTAAATAATTACTCTGTTCACCTTGTATCTTTGCTTAGTAAACCAGGATTTTTAACTAAATACATGTCGAGTCAGCACCAAGTTGGTGGGCACTGGTATCAAACCAGGCACCCTTGCAGTTCCTAGGCGGGTATCTTGAACCTGGGCGCCTGGGTGAAAGCCAGGATATATAATATATATATATAGGAGTATAAAAAAAAAATCTTATTATAATGGAGATTGTGTTTTTCTGTATGTAACCGAAACTAATCACTACTCAAGTAACAATTCCCTTAGTTATGTCACATTCACCATTATTCCTTATTTCAACTTCAATTATTAATAAAATTGTTTAACATATTATACTGTTAACCATATCTACATACTAATAACATGCAATTGTATTTATATATACAACAAAATAGCTGTTTACAGTGTGAACGTGAAGGCTAATTTGCATATTGATATTAAAAATGATTTTAATAATATATGCTTAGTATATTGATTTCTAATTGTTTGGTTTCATTTAATGAATATAGCAAAAATTCTTCAATAAATCTTAAATAATCCATTAACAAGAAAAGATAACTGTAATTTTATTCTTTATTTCCTCTTTTAATTAAATAGTTAAATTAGAAAAATACCAATGAAAGACGAGAGTAATGGAAAGATAGAAGAGTTAGTTTAAGTTGTTCTATTTTGGTTATACCCCTCTTTCAAATCTTTTTATCTGCATTCTTATTAGTTTCATTAGCCTTTCTAATTTAACATATTTTATTACATTAAAACTTAAATACTTGCACCTGGAGGGTGCATATATTTGCTAGTATTAATAATGGAGAATCGTTCTTAATTTGTATGTAACCAAAACTATGTCACAATTACCAAAATTGTCAATACATAGAATAAAGAACAACCTCATATCATATACACTCAAAATTTGAGTATACAAACTTAGACGTTCCATAAATACATGCCCAGTATTAAATATTTATATATAGTTTGTTTTTTTCTTAATATATATTTAAAATTATCTAACGTATAGAGTTTTACAAGAAAATTATTCACAAATAAGAAATTGTCATTTTTTCATTTTCAAGAGCTTAACTAAAAAGTTAACAAAATAAATAAATACCCATAATTTTGTGTATAATTCATTTGTAAAATATTCAAAATAATTATTTAATTAATAGATGCATGCAACATTTTATTTGAGGGGGACAGAACTAAGTTTCCATTTCAAATTGTTTTATTTTTTTTACTCCTTTAATAAATGATTTTACTTATGACATTGGAATTGTTACCCCAGTACCTTTGATACAAACCTCTGACATTGATTATACTATCTCTGACAGATCAGACAATATCTTTCAAAATTAATTTTATACTGCCTGGTGGGCGTTTTTTTTTGTTTTTTTTATTTTATGATTTCACTTATTATACAAACCCTCTGACATTGAATTTTTAACTCTCACCTCATAGACAATATCTTTCAAAAATTAATTTTTATACTACCTGGGCGTTTTTTTTTTGTTTTGTTTTTTTATTTTATGATTTCACTTATACAAACCCTCTGACATTGAATTTTTAACTCTCACCTCATAGACATCTTTCAAAAATTAATTTTTATACTGCCTGGCGTTTTTTTTTTTATGCTATTAGTATATAAAAAAATAAAAAAAAAAAAAAAAAAACAAACTTACAACAACCATATGATGCAAAGTATAAAAGTCAGTGTCTCCAAGATAAACCCGAATAGCTTGAATCCGGAAGCCAAATCCTTGGGCACCTTTCTTTATGATCACAGGTGGTTTCAAGTTTCTAGTCAGTGGGGATATATCTCTGGACGGAGAGCCATCTCTGGAACTAGTGCTTGATCCACCAGGTGAATTTAGTGGCTGGATAACCAAATCTTCTGAAACATAAACAAAATACATCAAAGGACTGAAACATATACAAATACACACACACACATATATATATATATATATATATAATGAATAGAGAATGAAAAAATGAGAAAAGTATTGGCATGAAAAGGTGCTCAATGCTAATAAAGCAGAGCAGATTTATAATCAATGGTAATATTATGGTTTACACTCATAACTTGAAGTTTCATGGTTATGCAATTATCAGATGAGTCCAATGGTTGAGATCTTAAAAACCAGTCGTGAAATGGTTGAGATGTTAAAAACCAGTAATTTTTTAGCGTTTATATAAACGTGAAGCGTTTTCACGCGACGGGAAATATAAAGCTAAAAATTGTTTTTTTTTAAACTCTGACTTGTTTAATGTTTATATTTCCCATCGCGTGAAAACGCTTCATGATTATATAAACGCTAAAAACTTACTGGTTTTTAACATCACAACCATTGGACTCATCTGATGATTGGATTACCATGAAACTTCAAGTTATGAGTGTAAAACCATAATATTACCATTGATTTATTATATATATATATATATATATATATATATATATATATATATATATAGAGAGAGAGAGAGAGAGAGAGAGAGAGAGAGAGAGATATGAAAAAACAGATGTTTAATTGAATTCATATTTACAACTTTGCATTGCTAATATTTCAAATTCATCAAAAAATCTTCTTCATATTGATAGGAAGACTATTGTGACTATATATATATACATATGTATGTAGTTATTTAGTATTGGAGAATTGAAAATAAAATACTCAGTTATGGGTGTAAGAGCTGTAATTATTTGTTATAGAATACAATACATTTAAGGAGTGATTGTTACCATTGGTTTCAAAGGTGCATATTTGCCACTTATCATTAAGACATCACACCTGTAAAATAACATACAACGAATTTCAATTCATTTATGTGTTTTGAACTTGTATTTCTTGCACGGAAGAATACAAGAACAGCTCAAAACTATAAATGAATTGAAATTTGTTGTATGTTCTTTCACATTGTCATCATGATAAGTGGCAAATACGCTGCTTTGAAACCAATGGTAACAGTCACCCCTTAAATGTATAGTACTCTATAACAAATAAAAAGAAAAAAAATGTGTATATTATACATATATGTATGAATAAGAGGAAAAAAACTGAAAAGCAAAATAAAATATTATTGGTATAAGTAAAAAAATCTAGCATAGTTTTTTTAATCATTGGTTTTTTGGGGTTTTTTTTATAACAAGTTACAAAAATCTTGGTAAATAGTAAAAAAAATTGTTAAAGATGAAGTCATTGTCTTCAATGTTTCACTCAGCAAAATTATACTCTTAAAAAATCTTTTTAATTTAATAAAAAAATCTTTTTTTAATTTAATGAAAAAAATTCATTTTAATTTGATGAAAAAATAAATTTCTTTTCAATTTAAAGAAAATAAATTTCTTTTCAATTTAAAGAAAATAAATTTCTTTTCAATTTAAAGTAAATAAATTTCTTTTCAATTTAAAGAAAATAAATTTCTTTTTAATTTAAAGAAAATAAATTTCTTTTTAATTTAAAGAAAATAAATTTCTTTTTCTAAATTAAGAAAAAAAAAAAAACCCTTTTAACACCCAGTATCAGAGCTCATTAAAAAAAGCTCAAAACAATTTTCAAATTTTTCGTCAGAGGTCAGATATCATTCTTTAGTGCTATCCCATCATTCCATTAAAATGTGTAAACAGTTACTGTCTTAATCGTTTTATTATTGATATCTCTCTGTGTCTGTATAAAGAGGGCTTACAATGTATAATAAAATAGCACTCAGCCCAAAATATCAGGCTAATGGGTTCAAAGAGTTTTGAGAAAAAAAACCTCTGTTGTAAATATTGGACAAAAACTAGAATGATTAATCATTACTTTAACCAAGTACAAAAAAATAATTCAGAAAATAATAAAAAATTAGTTTTTAATTAAAATTAGTTTTTAATTAATTAGATAACACTGGCCTGTGATGTTTTCAGGGTTGATTTTAAGGAAGTTTTTTTTACACTGAATCCAAAAATCAAACTCATTTTTACTATTTCTCTGAATATTTGAGATGAGGCTTGATGATTAGTATTATTTGGACTATTGTCCTCATCTTTATTGTTATCTACACTATTTCTCTGAATATTTGAGATGAGGCTTGATGATTAGTATTATTTGGACTATTGTCCTCATCTTTATTGTTATCTACACTATTTCTCTGAATGTTTGAGATGAGGCTTGATGATTAGTATTATTTGGACTATTGTCCTCATCTTTATCGTTATCTACACTATTTCTCTGAATGTTTGAGATGAGGCTTGATGATTAGTATTATTTGGACTATTGTCCTCATCTTGATGATTAGTATTATCTGCATTATTCGGACTATTATACCCATCTTCATTGTTATTTGTACAACGTTTTGGCCGATATACCCTCCGGCCTTCTTCCCGAGTCCGAGAAGGTTTCCGAGTCCGACAAGAAGTACCTGAAGAAGGCCGGAGGCTATATCGGCCGAAACGTTGTACAAATAACAATGAAGATGGGGGCAATAGTCTGAATAACGCAGATAATACTCATTTTTCTAATCAGATAAAATTTTTAAGATACAAGCACTTATTTGAAATATATAGAACAGTATTATATAGCTGTGACAAGTAGAGTTCACAGGCTTTTGAAAAAAGGTTATTATTATGTACAACTTATTCAAGCACATCTTAAAAACCAGACCTGACTAAACACAATGAATGGTATCTTTGAATTCAGCATAAAATGGAAATCATATATCACTTGATAAACCTTTGAGCTTTGGAAAAAAATTTTAAGGCAGACCAGTGTAATGAATAATTATATTGAGATTTTAATTACAGAAATCAGTTTTAAAATCGGAAAAAAAAAAAATTATCAGGAATATAAAAAGCAAATGAACACCACAAAAGCTGAACTTATAATTAAAATTTCTTATCATCAAAATAACAAAAACAAGAAATGACTTGAATACTTTTGATTTTCGGACTGTTGTCCTCATCTTTATTGTGGTATGTATAAACACAAGTGAGGAGATGAGATTGCCCCCCCCCCATCTCACAAACTATCCAAGTGAGACGGACAAGACATGCAGAAGACTGCTGGAGAAGCAAGGATGAACTCATAAGTGACGTTCTCCTGTGGAAGCCAACACATGGGCATGCTAACATGGGGCGCCCAGCAAGGACCTACATTGACTAGCTATGCGAAGATGCTGGTTGCTCCGCAGAGGACCTCCCAGGTGCAATGAATGATAGGGAAGGTTGGCGAGAGATTGTCATGGATACCCGTGCTGCATGCGCGACATGATGATAAACACAATGTTTCAGCTGCTGTATCCTCCAGCCTTCCTCAGGTGTTTCCTGTGTATCCGAGCATAGCAATGACCCAACGTGCAAAATTATTTTGAATAATTTGGCTGATGATCTAACAAGAAGTCAAAAAAACTTTTGAAGATTTCATTCAAATAATGAATGATGTAATTGTTTTTTAACGTTTCAGACGTTGTATCCTCCAATCTTCCTCGGATGTTCCCAGTGTATCCAAGCATAGCAATGATTTAAACTGGGAAATTATTTTTAATAATGATGTAATGAATATGTAAATACCTTAGTACCCCCTCACTATAATCTCATTGGACAGTGTCATCTGTAAATATTCGACACTGTATTGGTACAGGCGCCTAAGCCTACAAGCCTAAACTTACTCGCCAGACTACACCACGACTGCTCGGAAGAAGAACGTTGTGTTTATACCTACCACAATAAAGATGAGGATAAGTCTAAAACATTCAAAGTTATTCACATCAAGCCTCATCACAAAAATACAGACAAAGAAATTATTTTTTCATCATAACTGAATAAAACAGATTCTAATTTTTTTTAAAAAGAAGTTTAAAAAATTCATCCTAGTCATTTTACAAATTTTCAAATTATAAACAAACATTATCATTAAAAATGAACATTATCATTTAATCGTAACAAAAATATTTCAAAATATTCATCAGCTTCTCTATAGCTGACACAATTTAATATTCAAATTTTTTTTTTTTTTTTTTTTTAGACAATTTTGTCTTTGATATTATCAAAACACATTTCAGCCAATCAATTCTATGGCCTTCCTAGGGTATAGAAAAACTTATCCAATAACCTGGTTGGTTGGTTGTTTTAGTTTGTTTTACGGCATATTAACACCTTTTGGGCTATTTCTTTGGTTTGGTTTGTTTTGTTTTACGGCATATCAACCTCAGTAGGTCATTTAAAGCCGATAAAGTTTTGAAATAAATCAATTCTTAATGGATAATACATTTTTTTTATAAATACATTTTTCTATTTAACCCATAGATGGGACCCTAACAGGTACTACCACTCCGGGTCAGAGTGGACCAGGGAGCAATGGTGATGAAGGGGTACTCCACATTCCCCAAACCTCCAAAAGTGGAACCTCACCATCAGATAGAGTTTAACGTCATTCCCAGGACATGTAGACCCACAGCCTAAGCCTTCTAGCACCCATATGATAAAAAAGGGGTTGGGGCTTGCCATAAGGGCAATAGGTGGGAAAATCATATAGGTGCTAGGGCTTGACGTGACATATTGATATTTTGGGCTATTTAATTCCAAATCAAGTCATTTTGATATTCAGTTTCTTACAGTACCTGCTATTACTTAAATGGTCACCCATCTAAGTAGTGAACAGATTCATCAATGCTTAACTTCTGTGATCTAGCGGGAACCAGTGCTCTTAGCGTGACTTGACTATAAGTCCCCCTTATGGGCACTATTTTGTATTGTGTTGTGGGACGGAATATAGACTAACTGCCATATTGTTGTGGAGTAGCTGGAACACCCCCATAACTCTCCGACCGCCCGTCTACCCTAAGTAACGTTCTAAGTGGAGTGTTGCAGGTTATGGACTGCTCATCCACCAAAACTCCGTCCTTAAGCATCACGGGTCGCCACCAACAGTCAACAGGTGGCCTCATTTGGGGGAGTCTTACCCCTCTGCAGAGGTGCAGTCGGTGCATTCTAATGCCCTAGACAACAGGGCGGTTCATTGGTTGGTTGGATTTTACTGCATATCAACCCTTGTTGGGTTATTTTATGCCAAAGACGTTTTGTTTTATTCATTCTTGTTGGGTATTAAATATTTTTTAACGATTTTTTAAAACTCATTTTTTCTATTTAGCTCATAGATGGGACCCTAACAGGTACTACTACTTCAGAATCAGAGTAAACCAGGAAGTAATTGTAATGAAGGGGTACTCCACACTCGTCAGAGCTCTAGAATTGGAACTTCACCATTAGATGCCATTTAGGAGGTACAATGGATCGACTGAAATGTTGTTTGTTTTGTTTTACGGCATATCAACCTTTAATTTAATGCTGACAAAGTTGTGAAATAAATTCATTCTTAATACAATTTTGTTTTTCTATTCAACCCATAGATGGGACCCTAACAGGTACTACCACTTCGGGTCAGAGTGGACCAGAGAGCAATGGTGATGAAGGGGTGCTCCAAAATTCCCTAAACCTCCCGAACTGGAACCTCACCATCAGATAGAGTTTAACGTCATTCCCAGGACATGTAGACCCTCAGCCACCGCCTTCTAGCACCCATGATAAGAAGGATTGGAGGTTGCCATAAGGGCAATCATATAGGTGCTAGGGCTTGACGTGACCAGCCGATTGATCGGATGGTGCCTCTCCGACCACCCGTCTAGCCCAAGATAGGGCTAAAGTGGAATATTGCAAGTCATGAACTGCTCATCCACCTGGGCTCTATCCTTAAGCATCATGGGTCGCCACCCACGGCCAACAGGTGGTCCTATTGGGGGAGTCTTACCCCTCTGCAAAAGTGCAGTCGGTGTATTCTAACGCCCACCGACAGGGCAGTCAGATAGAGTTTAACATCATTCGTAGGACATGTAGACCCTCAGTCACCGCCTTCTAGCACCCATATGATAAAAAGGGGTTGGGGCTTGCCATAAGAGCAATAGGGTTGGGAAAATCATATAGGTGCTAGGGCTTGATGTGACCAACCGTTTGATCGGAAGTGGCTGAAATGTTGTTTTGACGTCAAAGATATTGCAAATTGTCATAAAAAAGATGTGCCTTGGCTTCTTATGCTACAGAATGCTGTATAACAGGGAAAAAATCACAGTAAAGACGTATCAAAAAATTAAAACTAAAAAAGAAAAAAATTGTTCACATGGCAATGGTAGTATGAAAGCAATGGCTACATTGGAATTTAATAAAAACATGCAAAAAATATTTTAAATATGTTAAATAAAAATTTCTAAAATAGCAGCGAAAAAAAAAAAAAAAAAAAAAGAAAGAATCTAGTGACTAAACTAGACCAGTGATTCTCAACAGGGGAGGGACTAACCCCCCTCCCCCCAAAGAGGCATTGTGAACTCTCAAGTGGGCAGTAGGCTAAGAGGGGGTGCTACAATTCCAATAGGTAGTAAGACTATTGGAGAGCTGTTCCTAGTATTGGAGAGCAAGGATAGAGACAGAGAGGGAGAGCAAATGATAGAAAGATTGGTTGGCTGATTGGATTTTATGGCATATCAACCATAGTTGGGTTATTTTATGCCAAAATGTTTCATTCATTCTTGTTAGGAACTAAATTTTTTTTAAACTCATGTTTTTCTATCTAACCCATAGATGGGACCCTAACAGGTACTAATAGTGGACCTGGGAGTAATGATTATGAAGGGGTACTCCACACTAACCAGACCTCCAGAACTGGAACCTCATATGTAATAGAAAAGTTGCAGAAACACACAGAACCTATCAAATATCGGACATATTCTGCCAAAATAATAACTCAATGCCTGAAGAAGACAACAGATCAGAAACACGTGTCGCATATGTAAGATAAAAAGAATTTTTTTTTAATTTTCTGAGAACATAATACATTTTGCGGACCTTCTTTTTTATTAAATATTGAATTTTCTCCCGTTGGAACCAGAACAACATTTTAATATATATATATATATATATATATATATATATATATATATGAATGTATTGTGCTCATTCATTGTTTTTTTGCTCTTAGGTATATCTGATTTAATCATTAATTACCTTCTCTTTTCGTTTCCAAGTCTTTCAGAACTACCTTTATTATCTGCCCCTCGTACTACCCCTCTTCCTCCTCCCAATGTCAATTTTTTTCTTCTATTCTAAATTCATGTATTTATTAGTGTTTTAAAAAAAAACAGAAAAACTACAGGATTGTTTTTACACTGCCATTATTGTGATTGCTAATTTGCTACCAAGGAAAATATGCTAATTAGGCCTAAAAGAAAATATGCTAATTAAGGCCTAAAAGAAAATATGCTAATTAAGGCCTAAAAGAAAATATGCTAATTAGGCATAAAAAAAATAAGTTCAGCAATATGAAGGAAATATTAGGATATTAATATCAATTTTAGAATATTTCTAGAATAATCAAAACAAAAATTTTAAACTCTCAAATGAGGGGTTCTCGACTATGGGGGGAGGGGGGGGGTCAAAAATTTAAGGAGGTACCTTGGACCATTGGAGATAGATCAATTAGCTTTAATCAGGGGTTTCAACAAGTGGGGTCCAAAATTTAAGGAGATAATTTGGACCATTGTAGATAAATTAAATTTAATCAAGAGTTCTCAACAATGCGGTGGGGGTGGGGGATTTAAGGGGATAGATAAGTTAACTTTAAAGAGGGGTTCTCAACTGGATCCTTGAAGGGATTGGTAATGATATTCTGAAGAGTGAAGGGGAGGTGGTGAGAACCACTGTCTGAAATATTATCTTTATTAATTTACTTAAAAATTAAATACAAATCATCATAATTTTATACTCTGAAATTAAATCATGAAAAAATGAATAATCCAATATTTTTGTATAAATGCTTATGCAGCAAAAATGATGGGCAAAAATAATAGGGCATCATTGCAAGGTTTTTTTTTGTTTTTTGCCAGCACAATAGCACATTAAAATGCTCTAGCTTATAGCATGAAGCAATTTTCAATACAATTTGCAGTTTGATAACAATAATAATAATAATAGTGCAGTTTGGGATAGGGCATATGCGTTCATGCTCATCCTGGCTGTTAAAAAAAAAAATTATCAAGGGAGGTAACTATCACATTACAGAGTACTTCCCCTTATTTGCAATTAATCATAAAATAAATTCTATAAATAGAATTTTTAGGAGAGTATTTTTAAAAATTAAGAATTAACAACCCAATACTGGAATAATAGTGCAATAGAGGGTATATATTCATGCTCACCCTGATCATCATAATTTCACAATTTTATCAAGGGAGGTAACTATTACATTACAGAGTACTTCCCCTTATTTTCAATAAATCATAAAATAAATTCTATGAATAGAATTTTTAGGAGAGTATTTTTAAAAGTTAATAATTAACAATCCAATCCTGGAAATGCTTTCTGGTAGTAATGATAGCGCAGAGGAGGGGCGCGTGTGTTCATGCTCGTCCTGATTGAAATAATTTCTCAAGGGAGATAACTATTATATTATAGAGTACTTCCCCTTTATTTGCAATTAATCATAATATAAGTTCTAGGTATATGATTTTTAGGAGAGGATTTTTTTTTTTTTTTTAAATTTGAAATTAATAACCCAATCCTTGAATCGCTGTAAATTTTTTTGGAGGACGGGGGTGGAGGGGCTTTAATAAAAATTATCTATTTTCTTTTTTTTCCCAACATAATTTAATTATGAGAAATGGCGTTTCATCAATCATCATTTCACATGCATAAAACTATATTAGATCAATCTTGTCCAAAGAGATAGAGGATCATGTGTGCCTACATGCAGGGTTCAATTCTTACAAATGGAATAAGAAAAAAATAATAAATTGAAATTATTTCAGTTTATGGGAAAGAAAACATCTTAAAAAAAAAAAAAAATTCATAACTGATCTATTAACTATGATCATATGGTTCAGAATTTTCCAAGTCCAGAGCCCCCCCCCTTCCTATAAAGATATATCAAAAAATGACTAAATTAATTTACTCTGTAGGTCCAGCGGCCGAAGCTCACTGACCGGAAACCAGAGTTTTTTTTGCACACACCCTGACACTCTGACACAGGATCAATTTTATTTGTGTATGATCAATTATGCACTGAAAGGGTTAATAATTGAATTAATTGATTATTGAACAATTAAATTACAGAAGCCCAAAATGATAATTATTTATGTAAAGGCAAAATTTGACAATCAAGCAGAAATCTAGAAAAACACCATGCTACGAGGGTAAGTAAAAAAAGTAATGCCATTTTGTTTAAGACAGGTATAATTACCAACACAGGAACATGTATCATACATCAAAATCAAGCTGGTCCTCTGTGGATCATATCCGTACTTCTCCACATAATCATCGTTTCTCTCAATAGCAATGTTTCACCTTCAAATGAGAGCATGTATCCCTGCCCTGTAAAATTCTGTTGACCATTCTTTGAGTCACTTCTTCACTACAGATTTAACTTCCTTGTCTCTGGAATAATGTTTGCCTCTCAAACACTCTTTCATAGGGCTGAAGGGAGGCAAACATCATTCCAGTGACAAGGAAGTTAAATCTGTAGTGAAGAAGTGGCTCAAAGAACAGTCAACAGTTTTACGGGGCAAGGATACATGTTCTCATTCAAAGGTGGAACATTGCAATTGAGATAAACGATGATTATGTGAAGAAGTAGAGAGGTGATCCACAGAGAACCAGCTTCATTTTGATGTATGATACATGTTCCTGTGTTGGTAATTATACCTGTCCTAAATAAAATGGCATTACCTTTTGACTCAGCCTTGTATTTATATTTTAATGCAGCTATGATAACGGACTTGGAATAAAACGGTAACAATGCTAAAAACATAAGGAATAAGGAAAGGCAATATCTATATATATATATATATATATATATATATATATATATATATATATATATAGGGATCATTTGCTTGCACTCTCAACATGCACAGTGTGGCATTAGATAAATTTATCAAATACAATATATATATATATATATATATATATATATATATTTGAACAAAAAAAATTTTTTAAAAACAGAAGAACTATAAATATATATTAAAAAATTTTTTTTAAATAAATTATATACATGTACAAAAATTCAATCTGGGGGGCAAAAAGTGTTTTGAATAAAATAAAAAAAACATACTGCGTATTAGGACAAATAAATAAAAAAAATCAACTGCAATATACAACTGAATGAAAAGGTATGAGCTCAAGCAGATATATATATATTTTTTTTCCTCAGGGTCACAACAAAAGAACACAGGCAGTGAGCGCCACAAGGAGAGGAGTTACATAAGAAAAAAAAACAAAAACAGGGAACATAACACTTAGGTGTGAGAAATATACCTGGAAAGAACAGTCTACGTTTAGTCAATTCTCCGGAGTTATCCATTGAGTGACCTGGAGAAAATGGACATATGTGATATATGGATATATGTGATATATATATATATGATAAAGGATATTATGTGATATATATGATAATGGGTTAAATCGAACTTAACGGACCTAAATTCCACCATCATATGTCACCCCGCCAAAAGAAAAAAAATACCAAAAATCAGGGAATTAACCAAATTTAATGAAATTTTCAGTGTTGATATATTAATGAATAAAAAATATAATGCACCAGTTATTTTATTTAAAAACTTTTACATTTTTTCAGGTCAGTTAACTTTGAACCATGTATCTTTGAGAATCTGTGTTACACCTCATGTCATGGACTGCTCAGCTAACAGGATTCTGTTCCCTAAGCATCACATGTCACCACTCACTACCAATAGGTGTACCCATTGAGGAGGGGATCTTACCCCTCTGCAGAGGTGCAGTCCGTGTATTCTACAGCCATAGCTGACTGAGCTATACATATCTTTGAGGTGTAACACAGATTCTCAAAGATACATGGTTCAAAAGTAACTACCCTGAAAAAATTTAAAAGTTTTTAAATAAAATAACTGGTGCATTATATCTTTTATTCATTAATATATCAACACTGAAAATTTCATTCAATTTGGTTAATTCCCTGATTTTTGTTATTTTTTTTTTCTTTCAGCAGGGTGACATAAAATGGTGGAATTTAGGTCCGTTAATTTCGATTTAACCTGATAATGGATATATGTGATGTTCAAAAAATCTTTAAGAAAAGATGGTAATCTTTTTTTTTTTCTCTTTTTATATTGAACACTAATTTTTTTTTTTTTTTTTTAAAGATTTTATTTCCATGGGGTAGAAAAAAAAACTAACAAGAAGATGCTTGCAAACGCACATGAATAAGTAAAATATATATATATATATATATATATATATAAGCAAAAAGTCAAGAACATTGAATGACAATAAGTATATATTTCTCAATACATCTTTTGGAGTATTTTGGTAATAGTAGCTTGTATCATTGCATAGTGCCCATCAAAAATGGGATTATTTGATGTAATCCGGGTTAATAGTGCGATAAGGCTAACCCAAATCCAAACATTTTTAGACCTTATTTTTTTTAAATGCAAGAATTATTGCGGAACAAGAAAAGTTTTGGTAAAACAGCCAGGCTTTGCTAAAACGGCATCAGAAAAATAAGGTCTAAAAAAAGTTTAACTTTGGATTAAATATGAAGCATCACTTCAAGATGGTGGTATCAGCTGTGTTGAGAATTCAGGAGCATTGGCTGAAAGGAGGTTGGCTGAAATCGTTTTGAATCAATTATGTAAACAGAAGTGAAAGTGAAAGTAGAAAAGAATGAAATACAAAAGTGATGTAGAAAAAAGAAAAAGAAATATACAAAATGATGTAGAAAAGGGAGAAGGCTGAAGTATATAAAGTAATAAAGAAAAAAAAAAGAACTGAAAGAGAGAAGGGGGAAATAAATCTTCCTAAATACAAATTATCTTAAAATGTTATTAATCACCTGGGGGGAAGGGGAAGGGGAGGGAATGTACAAGATTATTGGGAAAAAAAAAGTGAAAACGAGACTCAACCTTTCAAGAAGAAAAATAAGAAAAACCTTTTGAAGTTAGTGATGTATGTATATATATATATATATGAAAACCGTGTCTGGTAAATTAATCAGAGGTAAATTATTCCTGGTTTCTTTTAAGAACTTAATGAAAAGGCCTAGGGGGAAACTCAATATTATAAAAACAATCTGATATAATGAATTTACAGGTGATACATTATTTGTGGCTAATCTCAAAATTTAATCATTGCTTTTAAGAATTTAATAAAAAGAGTTAAACGGTTAGGGGAACTGTATATTATAAGAATAATTAATCTGATATGATTAACAAGAAATAAGTTAGAAAAATAAAACTGAGTATAAATAAAAATAGTGAAAACTATCTAATCACATAAAATAATATTTTAACACTCATTTGGCTAAGGAGTTGAAGAAACCAGGTCTTTGTTTGATAGTATCATAGTTAGAAATAATGCTAGATTCCACAACTAAATTTTTTTTCTAAACAATAGACCTGAAAATGATCACATTCAAACTGAAAGATTTTAGAAAGAAAATAAAAATATATGTAAAAATATTTTTTTCTTCTTACCTAATACTGATTTGACTAAGGAGATAAGTTGAAGAAACCAGGTCTTTGTTTGATAGTATCATAGTTAGAAATAATGCTAGATTACAATTTTTTTTTTTAATTAAAAAAAGGAACTTGAAAGTGATCACATTCAAACTGAAAGGTTTTAGAAAGAAAAAAAATATATGTAAAAATATTTCCTTTTCTTGCTGATTTGACTAAAGAGATAAGTTGAAGAAACCAGGTCTTTGTTTGATAGTATCATAGTTAGAAATAATGCTAGATTACACAGCAAAAAAAAAAATTTTTTTTTAAACAAAGACCCTGAAAATGATCACATTCAAACTGAAAGATTTTAGAAAGAAAAAAAAAATATGAAAAAATATTTTTCTTCTTACTGATTTGACTAAGGAGATAAGTTGAAGAAACCAGATCTGTTTGATAGTATCATAGTTAGAAATAATGCTAGATTACATAACAAAAAACTTTTTTTGTTTGTTGAAAGTGATCACATTCAAACTGAAATATTTTTAGAAAGAAAAAAAAAAAACATATGTAAAAAATATTTTTTCTTCTTATCTAATACTGATAGACTGATAAGTTGAAGATTGATAGTATCATAGTTAGAAATAATGCTAGATTACACAGAAGACCCCAAACAAGTCTTACTGATTTGACTTTGTTTGATAGTATCATAGTTAGAAATAATGCTAGATTACACAACAAAAAACTTTTTTGTTTGTTGAAAGTGATCACATTCAAAACTGAAATATTTTTAGAAAGAAAAAAAAAAAACATATGTAAAAAATATTTTTCTTCTTATCTAATACTGATTTGACTAAAGAGATAAGTTGAAGAAACCAGGTCTTGTTTGATAGTATTATAGTTAGAAATAATGCTAGATTGCACAACAAAAAAAAAAACAAAGGACCTGAAAATGATCACATCATAGAAAGGGGAAAAAAAAGGTAAAAATATTTTGTTTTCTTATCTTCTTACCTGAAGGGTGAACGAGAAGTGTGAGAGCACTAGCTGAGGCAGATTTTTGCAACTTAACAACATCCTCACTGCCAGATAATATTCTCGATTTCTCACTAATTGAGGACGGTAGCACAGCTGCTGGCAGAACTGATGATGTGGTCGCTACTGCGGATAATGTTGTACTAGTAGTTACTTCTCCTTCAGATCCTCCGAGGGAGGAAGTTTTGGAAGCAGGAGTTGATGAAGTAGGCAGAGGTGTTGTTGCTACTGTAGAAGCTTTTGTCAAAGTGGTAACGCCAGTTGTCGGAGGAGCGCAGGTACTACTTTCTTTGTTTTCATTTTCGTCAACTGGAGACAGTTCTACAAAAAAAAAACATTTCTTTTTTTTTAATTTACTGAATTATAAAAATTTGAAGATGGGGGGGATATTATTAAAACTTGGTTAAATCAAACTTAACAGACCTAAATTCCATTTTTAGAAAGTAAAAAAAAAAAAAAAAAACATGTAAAAAATATTTTTTCTTCTTATCTAATACTGATTTGACTAAAGAGATAAGTTGAAGAAACCAGGTCTTTGTTTGATAGTATCATAGTTAGAAATAATGCTAGATTGCACAACAAAAAAATTTGTGTTTTTTTTTGTTTTGTTTTAAACAAAGCACCTGAAAGTGATCACATTCAAACTGAAAGATTTTAGAAAGAATAATTTCACCATCGTATGTCACCCCACCAAAAGAAAAAAAAAAAATACCAAAAATCAGGGAATTAATCAAATTTAATGAAATTTATTTTTTTTAAATACGGATTTTACAGCAACTTTGGCAGTGCCTACTTTTAAAGAACATGAGTATTAATATATGGATTTGAATCATTTAGAAAATTCTTTGGTTAATGAAAAAAATAGGTAAAATAAGTAAATAGTGAAAAATGAATAGATAAATTAAGTAAACATTAGAAATCTAATATTTATATCATTATACTTTGGTATATCAACAGGTCCTGCTAGTTTAAGATATTACAAATGATTTGGTTTGGTTTGGTTTGGTTTGTTTTATGGCATATCAACCTCAGTGGGTCATTTAATGCCGATAAAGTTTTGAAATAAATCAATTCTTAATGGATAATACAATTTTTTTTATAAATCATGTTTTTCTATTTAACCCATAGATGGGACCCTAACAGGTACTACCACTCCGGGTCAGAGTGGACCAGGGAGCAATGGTGATCAAGGGGTGCATTCCAAACCTCCAAAACTGGAACCTCACCATCAGATAGAGTTTAACGTCATTCCCAGGACATGTAGACCCGCAGCCACCGCCTTCTAGCACCCATATGATAAAAAGGGGTTGGGCTTGTCATAAGGGCAATAGGGTTGGGGCAATCATATAGGTGCTAGGGCTTGACGTGACCAGCCGATTGATCGGAGGGGGCCCAAATGATTTGGTTATTTCCTATAAGTCTAACATGATCAAAGGGGAACCACTCTTGACTGATAAATTATTTATTTATTTATTGATCTACTAGGAAAAAAGAAGACGGGGTTAAGTTTAGGGTTAGTTTAATGGGAAGATAAATAATTTATCAGTCAAGAGTGGTTCCCCTTTGATCATGTTAGACTTATAGGAAATAACCAATAATTTTTCTAAGTTGCCAATATTCAGGTTCTGAGATTTTATCAAAGATATTTAGATTTTATAGACTACATTTATTCATTTATTTATATTTTATAAACTAGATTTTTCATTATCGAAAGAAACTTCAAAAATGTTTCAAATATTTCTTCATTGTTGAATTTTATTTCCTGCAAAACAATCAGCAAAAAACTAAACTATCCAAGATAAACGGGCCAATTGAAAAGTCTAAAGAGCAACACAAGTTACCTCCCTTGACTATCCAAAACAGTAACAGAGTTATTTCCCTTTAACTGTTCAATATATATTTCTGTTTGGTTTAAAAAATATAATTCAGGTTTTTTCTGTTTGTGTTTCTGTGACGCATTCACCCGGGGTCAGTTGAGGCCGGGTTCATCGAACGAATTCATCAGTGGTGAATTCAGGAAAGGAGTAATAAAGGAATAGGAAATTCACATGCGGTCCCTAAACACCACATGCATATCCCGTCCAGGGGAAGGAGATGCTATTGTTTACTGCAGATTTAGCTGAATCAATTACAGTTGAAAATTTTGATATGACAAATGGTGCACGAGGCTTGCAATTGAGTACACTAATGCATTGTGCCGGTGTGTGTGTGTGTGTATAAATATGGGTATAGAATTAAGGCTAGCCCCGTATAAGTCCGCATATGTGTGTGCGTGTATATATATATATATATTGTTTGTGAACTGATTTGACATTTTTCTCCAACCCAAACACCACGGAGTGAATGAGCTCTGATGATGATTTTTGTAAAATCGAAATATTGATCAGTATCAGCTATGATTATATTATAAATTGTTTTCTCTTTAACAGCATTGTGTGATGTTTTCATTCCACCTTTTCATACTCATATATATATGCGTGTAATATTATGGAAAATTGAAAAAACACACAAGTACATAAACGACTAATGTTTATTTCGCCTACGTTGCAGTGTTTCGATCTGTTTAAATAGATCTTCATCAGGGCCTTGGTTAGTTTGAGGAAAAAAATAAATGTATCACAGTATCACTGCAGCGTATGCGAAATAAACATTACTCGTTTATGAAGTTGTGTTTTTTTAATTTTTCATATTACATACTGTCGGATTCACATCCACTTTTTCTTCACACACGTGTGTGTGTGTGTGTGTGTGTGTGTGTGTATATATATATATATATATATATATATATATACACACACACACACAGAGATGCTGATAGGTATGCATCCTGTGTTGTTGACGCATAAAAATCTAAAAGGAGAGAAAAATCATGTCCATGTGTCCCAATGGTTTTTTTTCTTCTCTCACCATTTCAAGCTAAGTGTAAATACATTTCAATATTTTTTTGGAAACGAATTATACTGTATGGAGTACAAGATAGGGGTTAGACGGCTTTAGTTGTTCATAGATAAAAACTCTACAATTTATTAAGAATCTTTAGTTGGGACCCATCAAATTTCCCGGGGACTCATTCAAATCAAATCCGTGCGTCCCAGGACACACTAAATTAAAAAGCTATCAGCATCACTGTGTATATATATATATATAATCCAAAAGTCCAGAGAAGAAATCTTCCTTACGACACAAGAGTTTTAATTAAAAAACCTGTCGCAGTTTGAGAGCTCAATGTGTGCTCTTAATGTTAGAGTCACAGAGCAAATATATAAGTAAAGAAATAACAAAAGACTTAGAGAATTAGCATTATAGTCTATTTCAGGGAGCTTAGACAAAGTGTCTAACTCTCCCGACTCATTCGCATCTGATGAGTTGGGAGAGTTAGACACTTTGTCTAAGCTCCCTGAAATAGACTATAATGCTAAATCTCTAAGTCTTTTGTTATTTCTTTACTTATATATATATATATATGCATGTATATGTGTTTATATATGTATATATATCTGTCTATTTATGGTATATATATTTTGTTTGGGCTTTAGTGTGAAGCATTAAAGATATTAGAAACTAGTTTTTTTAAGTGTTAAGTTTCATTTTATTCTGTTAAATTTTCGAGAGTGTTATCTTCTCTTCATCGGAACATGAGTCTGACTGAGGTGGCTGGCTTTTCTTATAGTAGTCGTATCATCTGTTAGATGCATAGGTGTATGTGGGCGGTTGCTGTTTGTGACCTCGTTTCTTTCTTTTTCTTGTGTCGGTGTTTTTTTGGCAGCTTTTTTTAATTGGTTTGTTTTGTCTTTATTGTTTGTCATGGTCACTTCTTGTGGTAAGCCCTATCTTATTACGTGTGAAACATGGTAGTAGATATAAATGTACTTACCTTTTGATGGTGGGATATCTGAATCAATTGCAGTTGAAATAGAAAATTTTGGCAGCTGCTGAGATGGAGGTGTAATAGATGACAAGGAAGACTTTGTGGTCCCAGTCCCAGAACAGCTGCCACTATCTGTCTCAGTTGATTGATTTTCACTGAAAGAAAAAAACAAAGATTATAAATTTAATTTTTAATAACTAAAAAGAGAAAAATTAGGCATGTCAATTTTACATGTAAAAGATATTTTGTTCAACAAGGTAATCAAAAAAGTAACAAACACTCAAAAATAAAAATATTAAGATATCACGGTAATTTATAAGGAAGTGCGTACCAGTCTCCTGCCTCAGAAATTGCTACCCAATGACTATTAAAATAACGTCCCCAGCTATGTCGTCTCGGCGGTGTTACTTGAAAGAAAACAACCAACTTAGGCTTTAAATGTATTTTAGAGGGGGGGGCTTCTCTTTTTTTATATGAACAAATGGTGATGGGTGGATAGATATATATAAACAAAGTAAAAAATGAACATTGAGGTAGATAGATAGATAGATAGATAGATATCCATCTTCATATCTAAACAAGAATTACAACAAATTTCTATAAATAAACAAGAATTACGACAAATTTCTATAAATAAATTTCTAAACAAATTACGATAAATGAATAAGAATTATGGCAAAAAAAAGAGAAGCCCCCCCCCCCACTAAAATACATTTAATGCCCTAAGTTGGTTGTTTTCTTTCAAGTAACACCGCCGAGACGACATAGCTGGGATGTTATTTTAATAGTCACCGGGTAGCAATTTCTGAGGCAGGAGACTGGGACGCACTTCCTCATAAATTACCGATATCACTGATGCAGTGGATTATATATGTGTTTTAGATTTTAAAAGATTAGCATCATATTTTTCAAGTTTTATATTTATATAAAAAAATTAAATCCCTATTTCACTTGGTTATTTTATTTATTGTTATATACATAACGTTTCGGGTGATGTGCCCTCCGACCTTCTTCAGGTGTTTCTTGTTGAACTTGGGAATCTCAGGAAGGCTCTCGATTATGGCACAAAGATTCCAGTGTTTGACAAGAAACACCTGAAGAAGCCAGAGGGCACATCAGCCGAAACGTTGTGTATATAACAATAAAGATGAGGACAACAATCTGAAAAATTCCAATAATACAAATTAAGCCTCATCTCAAAAATTCAGTCAAAAACCAAGGATGATATGAAATTTAAGTTGTGGTTTTTATAGGGAGAATATTATAAGAGGGTTTAACTCTTAACAGCCTGTTGAGAATTCCAGAGCCCCATTCCTATAAGGATTTATCAAAAAATGGCTAAAAATGGCCTTTTCATTTAAAGTTACCAGAGTTCCCTTAAATCAAAGACTTCTAAATATGTTTAATATTACATTTAAACAAAGGCTATCGTTTGGGGTAGATTTGGAAAACGAATGGAATGAGGCAGTATAGGACATTAAGAGTTAATACAAGGAAACAAACAAGTCATTTTACTTATATATTGGGTATTGCTCACAAAGATTACAAGGAATTCTAGTTCCGATTAACAAGTAGAACTATCTTTTGGGTATAAACTGTACAAAAAGTCACCACTTATATTTATGGACTTTACCAGTAGCAGGAGCAGGGATTGACCAATCAAAAACGACACAGAATGCATTTAAGGTCATTGGTAAATTGGCCTAAAGCCAATACAAACTACAACTGGATACTCTTGTACAAGGGGTACACTCTTCTTATACCTAGGATTGCAAGGACTACAATTGGACTCTCATTTATACAAGGAGTACACTCTTGGTATACCTAGGACTATAATTGGACTCTCTATGAGACTATACCCTTCTCTACCAATGGTTTTTACCAATTGGAGACGTAAACGCCTAAAATGGCAACAAGAATCGTAAGAATAAAAGAGTTTAATAAAAGGAAACAAATAAGTCAAATTATTTATTAGCTTTAAACCTACAGTTGTCTATGAGAGACTCCTGAAGATGGCTGGAGAGTAGAATGGCCGAAACATCGGGGACTAGAATAATAACCAAGATGAAGATACTAGCCAGAGATTATAGTTCCTGGTAGATCACCAAAGTTAAGCAGCAATATGCCTGTTCAATACTTAATTGGGTGACCACTTAAGCAACAGCAGGTACTGTTTATCAAAACAGAATTAATTCAGCATTAAATGACCCAAAAAGGGTTGAAATGTCGTAAAACAAAACAACACTAATGACACTATGTCAGTCCTTTGTTTATCAAAAAAGAATTAATTTAGCATTAAGTGACCCGAAAAGGGTTGAAATGCCATAAAACAAAACAATTTCTTGTAAAACTCTATACGTTAGATAACTTTAAATATATATTAAAATAAAACAAACTATACATAAATCAATAATACCGGCAATGTATTTATCAAAACTTGTTTTAACAAACAATCTGGTCCGTTTAATGTTACATAATGTCTGAGTATATATAATACAGGGTTGTTCTTTATATGTATTAATAATTTTGTATATATATTAAATCTCATTGATAAACTTATTCAATTCCTGAGGGTATTGTGACATAAGCAGTGATGTAGTTTTGGTTAGACAAACATTGAATCTCAATTATCTATACTAGCAAGAATATGCACCCTCCAGGCATAAATATTTATGTTTTAATATAATAAAATATATTAAGTTAGAAAGACTAATGAAATTAAATAAGAATACATATAAAAAAGTTTACACTTATTCAAATTATATTTTAATTTCTATATAAAATCATTCATAAGATTGATTTTAATATGTTGGAGAATAAAACAATAATATTAGAGATCAATAACACCAAGTAATTACTTATTAAACCAGTTTTGTTAAAACCAATATGCAAATTAATCACACCATATTATGTAAACCTTTTTTTCTTAGTGATATATGAAACACATTGTAGGATTTTAAATGCACTTATAACATAAGCAGTTTTGAGGCAAATCCAATATTCATAGAGACATAATAAATAAGATTCTATGTATTAATGATTTTGACTATAAATTAAATACTCATTGATAAACTTACACAATTCCTGAGGGTATTGTAACATAAGCAGTGACATACTTTTAATTACAGACAAACTTAATGATTTTCAATATGACTATAAATCAAATACGCATAGATAAACTTACACAATTCCAGAGAGTATTGGGAAATAAGCAATGACATAGTTTTGGTTACAGACAGACAGATTTAATGATTTGAACTATAAATTAAATACTCATTGATAAACTTACATAATTCCAGAGGGTATTGGGACATAAGCAGTGGTGTAGTTTTGGCTACAGACACTGTATCTCCATTATAATAAGATTATATACAGATAAAAATCCGAGTGAATAAAAGAAACAAAATTAATCCTTTTCCAGTTTATGAAAATGAAATTATAGAATGAATCGGGATCTTACCTTTCATCTCCTTAAAACTAAATTGATTTAAAAGAAAAACTAAGTAAAATAGATAATTGCGACAAATTTGACAGAAATATACAAATAGGAAGGACGAAATTGAGAAGCAACTTTTTCATGCCATTACGTAAAGAACGGTTCAAGACACAAATATGCCAAATTTGCAATTGAGAGATGAAAAAGAATTTATTATATACAGATGTATAAGGACTCGCATCAGCATCTTGGTGGTTATATGATAATAACAATCAAGATGAGGCCATTATACATCAGTCTATAATAATAATAATAATAATAATAATAATAATAGTTCCCTATCTCAGAGATTCAGACAAAACGAATCTAAATTTTAAACACCAAAAGCTTTTGCAACTATTAAAAGTACAAACACCAAAGCAACATCTATTTCTGGAATTACTGAAGCAAATAGCAAAAGCTGAAAGTACTAACAAAACCACATTTTCGGAAAAAAAACAAAAACTTAAAATTCCTTTAAATAAAATTTTTAAAAAAAAAAAAAATTTTAATTTCAAAGTAAAAAAAAAAAAATTATTTTTTAATTACAAAGTAAAAAAAAAAAAAAAAAATTTCAAAGTAAAAAAAAAAGTTTTCTTTTTTAATTTCAAAGTAAAAAAAAAAAAGTTTTCTTTTTTAATTTCAAAGAAAAAAAAAAAAATTTTCTTTTTTAATGATAAAGTAAAAAAAAAAAAAATTTTTAAATTTCAAAGTAAAAAAAAAAAAATTTTCTTTTTTAATTTAAAGTAAAAAAAAAAAAAAAAAATTTTTTTTTAATTTCAAAGTAAAAAAAAATAATTTTAAATTTCAAAGTAAAAAAGATAAAAGAAAAAAAAAGAAAACATTACATAAAATCTAATACAAAAAAGGAACAGAATTTATGTTAAAGAAATTAATGAAAATATTTTAAACCCTTTTGGTGCGAAGAGCAACTTGAGTTATCCAATAACTTCATACAATGACTATCATTTACACAGTAGTATTGCAACCAACAAAGCCTTCATCAGATGATGACTCTGGGTTCAGGCATCATTTTGGGGGCCGCAGCATCATTACCACTAACCCAGAGCACCCTAGCAGTATTTCACGATACTGTTACATAATTCGTGGGTATCCTTTAAATTATGTATGTAAGTGTAGTAAAATTCAAATAATGGTATGGATAAATGGAAAACACCAAAAAGGTTCAAAGAATAGACAATCGTAGATAGTTAAGATTAAATTAAGTGTGGGTGGTTGGAAATATTTTGCGTCCCACCACCAACATCACCATCTCCTTTTTAAAATATTACATTAGAAAAATAATTTAAGAGGAAAATTTTGGGAGATATATCAATTACTTAACAGAATCTGTAGATAGATATTGTATTAATAGTGTATATGTTCTGTGCAAAATTCTTTGGGTATTATTGTATAAATGCCTCTTGGCCTCCTACACTAAAAAACGTAAGCGGTACTTGCTCAAAATCCAATCCAATCCACTCTATTACTCGGTCGTATCTAATTAAAAATACGTGACAGTTTTTTTTAAATTAGAATAAAATGAAAACACCGGAAAAAAAGATATTTTTTTTAATTAAAAATACCAAGACATTTTTTTAAATCAAAATAAAAGAATATCTGAATATTCTGTTTTTTAATGTATAATATATATAAGATATATTATATAGGATAGATAAATATGTATAATATATATGTATAATATATCAATATATTTATTTGATATGATATATATGTATAATATATTATTTGATATAATATATATGTATAATATATAATATGATAATATCTTATTATAATATATATGTATAATATATTATTTGATCAATGTATTGATCTATATTGTATTTATATATATATAAATATTTGATATTATTTGATTATATTGATAATATATATATATAATATATGATAATAATATGATAATATATATAATATACATATAAATATAATAATAATATACACATAATTAATAATAAACATTAATAATATACATATAATATATATGTATAATATATTATTTGATATAATATATACGTATATAATATATATGTATAAGATATATTATATAGAATATAGTTTATATTATGTGTGTTTGTTTAATGTTTTGATTGTTTTTGTGATGCCTTCAAACCGCTAAAAAAATATTTTAAAGGTGGGAGGGGGTTAAAATATTTACATTTACTTGTCAAGAAAAGACTTGGGGGAGAGGTAAAATATCGCTTTCATATCACATTAATTTTTGGGGAAAAACACCTTCAAACCGCTAGGGAGTTCAATAGTAGTACAGTTTGGATTTTGAGCAAACACCGCTTGGCGTTTTTTAGGGCAGGAGGCCAGGATGCATTTATGAAATAATGCCCTAATATTTTTTTTGAAAGTGAGAAGATAATAAAAAAAGGGGGTGATGCCCAAAGGGACAGACAAATGATAATTATTTTTTAAAGGTTGATGTGAGAAGATCGTATAAAGGGGAGATAACCAAAGAGGCAGAACATTATTATCATTGTCCTCTTTCATTTTAAATTAATTTGGTTAAAATGCATTTTAAAAGATTGTTTAAAGTACAAAAACTTAAAGAGAATTAAAAAAAAGGATATAAAATAATGATAGATTGTTGTTATAATTAAGAAAGAAAAAATAAAGAAAAGAAAAAAATAAAGAAAAAAAAAAAAAAAAAAAATAAAGAAAAGAAAAAAATAAAGGAAAGAAAAATAAATTTCATTAAAATACAAAGAAATTAGAAAATGGATAATAATAATTCAACTTAAAATTTAAGATATAAATTACACAAAACAAAGATATTGATATTGGGGTAAGTGCACGCATGTGTGTGTGTGTGTGCGTGTGCGTGTGTGTGTGTGCGTGCGTGTGCGCGTGTGTGTGTGTGTGTGTGCATGTGTGTGCGTGTTTTAGTCTCGATTGAAGATACCAATGCTGAATCAGGGTTCAAAATTCTACTAGCATGTCATGTTTTTCTTTTTTTTTAAATATAAAAATATATATAAATAACACTTTAAAAAAATATATAATATTGATAGGGATGGATGGCAATGAGAGAGAGTGTCAAAGGAATCTGTGCTGTTGGCATGCTTGATGATGATAATGATGATTTTCCTGTAATAAAAATATTGCATTTATGTGGTGTTTTTGTTGGGTTATGATTATATACAATTATAAAAATATAATGAGAATTTGAATAATAATCATATATATATATATATATATATATATAATATTAGTAGAGAAAAAAGAGTTAAGGGTCTACCATGGTTTCATTCCAAATGATTTCATCAGGACCCTAACCCTACGCTTAATTAAGTCGATGTAATTCCCTAGTTAAACTCTTAAGTTAAGTTTAACTAAGGAATTACATCGACTTAGTTAAGCGTAGAGTTAGGGTCCTGATGAAATCATTTGGAATGAAACCATGGTAGACTCTTAACTCTTTTCTTCTACTAATATTATTATTATTGCTGTGTTTTTAATATATTGAACACTTTTGGATTATTTACTGATGGCACTGCAATGAAAACGTTAAAGCGGCAATTGGATACTATATATATATATATATAATATGGGTGTTCTATTTATAAGTAAAGAGTGCTCAATATTGATAGCATAGAGCATTTATATCAAAGTTAAGGGAGCATAGACATGGAGTCAACAGCGCCTGGTTACTGACAGTTTCTCGCCCTGTGTCTAGCCACACTGATGAGACTTGAAACGTCGAAACACAGTATCTATGGATGATACACACATATATATATATATGCGTGTGTGTGTGTATATATATATATATATATATATATATATAGATAAATGTACATATCTCAAAAAGTTGACACGCTAGGAGAATTCTGAGTATAGATTCAAAATCAGCATATTTGATTTAACCCTTTTGCAGACAGAGCGATAGTTTTGTCATTATTAAGCTGTAGCTCAATGTAAGGCATATTCCTATTAGCTTGTCCATTGACGAATTATATGTTAATGTATAGAAATATTATGTGGTGTAGTATTGTGTAAAGTTGTTTTGAAAAATATCATAAATAAAAGTGAGTGCTTTATTTGTTTCATGCTATTGTATGATAACACACAATTATCAGATCAAATTATCAGGGTGATTGTTTATTTGGGTTTTTTTTGTATATATGATCAATTGACTTGTTTGAAATTAACCCCTACTTAGAAAATTTTCTGAAAATAATCACCCCATTATTAATAAAATTGTTTTCCAATAGGAATGATGGAAGAGTAAGATTCAGTGGTCCTATTATTTTTTTTTATTATACACCCCGCTCTGTTTCAAATCTTTTTATTTGCATTCTTATTTAGTTTCATTAGCCTGTGGGTGTTATTTTCGTATTTGCCTGGGGAGTTGTCTGCCCGTTTAATGTCGCTGGTTCCCGGTAGGGGCCTCGTGTATTTAAGCGGCTGTTTTGAATTTCTCTTCCTCTTTGCCTGCTGCTCGACCTACGAGACACAATGAGATAGTCTTATGCCTACCCCTTTCTTGGTGGGGCTTTGCCCACCCCCCCTTACATTACTGTAAGTGATTTCCCAGCATGGACTATTCTTAGTCTCATGTCTGTTGCTTTTATGTTCATATTACTATTGTATACGTATGTATGTTTCATGTACACTTCTATGTAATTTATGTATCCTTTGTGTATTCATGTGCTGTACTATATTAAATGTTTTGTCCCTCAACCTTTGTCGGAGTTGTATCTTCAAATATTCACTTTGAATCTTACAAGCCTTTCTAATTTGATGTGATATTTTATTACATTAAAACAAATACTTGCACCCAACGGAGGGTACATAGATTTGCTAGTATGATTAATTGATTTGTTTAAACATACAATTTGCAAATTTTCTGTCTACAAAAGGGTTAATATATAACTTACCTGAATAACTGACAAAAAGTTTAATTTTGGTTTGTTTTTGTTTTTTTTGTATAGAAATCTGACCGTTTAACTCTTTGCCTACCAAATTTCCCCACCACAGCTGTAACAAATTTTCTTGGTATTTTTTTTACTTGTATGATAGGATATTTCAAAGTTCACTATCTATTCACCTCAGAACTCATTCTATTCAAATAAAGTCTTATTTTTATTGGTGAAGGCTTCTGTTGGGCCATCCGCCTTTTTGACACAGTCGATAGGAAAGAATTGGTGCACAAGGAATGCCACAAACCCAATCAACGACTGATCTCAGATTTTTTTAAATTCAGAGTTTTCCTTCTCCTAGACTGGGCTCTTTAACCCTGGGTAGGTAACCAGTCTGCCCTACTATTTTACCCATAGCTGGAGGGAGAATATATGGATTCATACCTTTCCCAAAGAGTATTAGCGCTATGTGAAATGCAAACAGCCTTGTCCAGGATTTGAACTCGGGTTGACGAGTCCATTTCCCACGACTCTAACCATTATGCCACGCGCTTCCATACTATTAAAAAAATACAAAGGAGTCTTCCTGCTCGATTATAGGTTAGTTTGGTTTGTTTTATGGCACATCAACCTCAGTGGGTCATTTAATGCCGATAAAGTTTTGAAATAAATTAATTCTTAATGGATACACAATTTTTTTTTTTTATAAATACATTTTTCTATTTAACTCATAGATGGGACCCTAACAGGTACTACCGCTCCATGAACTAACCTAACGGTTGGATCGCAATGGTGGAAGAGCTGCCGTGAGTGGCTTTAAGTAGGCAAAGAGTTAAATCATCATTGATACAAATAGGAGGGAGGAGGAAGAGAAGGAAGTGAAGAAGAAGGAGGAGGAGTTGGAGTAGCAGTGGCAGCAGCGACAGCCTAACCTACCAATCTAAAGAGTTAAAGATGTCATCATCTTCCTTTAGTGTGAGTTCTAACCTGCTACTTGAACTAGACGTATCCAAAAGATTTTCTGTACATCCTGTACTTCCATTACTGCTGATACGCAGTACACGTTGAACTTCTATGGAGCCCTCGGAACTTTCAGACTGGTTCGAATCTTTCCTGTCCAATACTTGCTTCTCCAGCAAGCGGGTACGGATTTCATCTGAACTAGAGTGCCGCCTACGTTCTTTACGCTCCTGTCGATGAGAAAAAAAATCGGTTTTATTTTAGTCAAATGGAAATACTGAAATATTACAATGACAATGTAAATCTGTTATAAGTTTCTAAAAATGACTATCTCTGTCCCATAATAGTTGGTACATTTGTATAGAAATTTCATACATGCAAATGTACCAATAATTATGGGACAGAAATAGTAAGAATTTGAATGAATTAAATAAATAAGAATAATAATGAAATTCTACTACTGTTCCATAATAGTTGGTACATTTGTATATAAATTTCATACATTAAATGTACCAATCATTATGGGACAAAAATAGTATAAAATTGAATAGATTAAATAAATAAGAATAATAATATCCATAATGATTGGTACATTTACAAATAAATTTCATTTACTAATAAAATAATGTGAATACAAATCAAGATCAATCCAGTTATATGTAAATTAAGTTTATATGTAATATACTTATGATGATTTATTATTACATTTATATGCAAATTATAATTGATAAAATTTTATGCAAATTAAGATTAGTATAATTTTATGCAAATTAAAATTGGTCCAATTCTGGGTAATATACTAATTATGATAAGTACACTTATATGCAAATTAAAATTTGTATAATTTTATGCAAATTAATATGGGTGCGATTATATGCAAATTAAGAGTACAAACAAGAGAAATTGGGAGTTGAATTATCTAATTCATCACATGTTAATTAACTTTTGACAAAATCCAAAGAAGACCTGTGTTCCTACCTCTTGGGCATCTTCCAATTTTAAACTAAGTTTATTATAACGCGGAGAACATGAAGAGAAACTGTGAAACATAATCTCATCAGCATCATCTTCTGTGTCCTCAGTTTCCAAGTCAGGATGGCTATAGCGGTCAGTTCGTGCTGAAAAATAAAATACACATTATTTAGTATTAAACATTTTTTTTCAAATATGAAGGTGACCAAAACTCAACCAATACAGAAGCCGTAGCTTCCAAACACAAACTGGTAATATAGATTACGTAATATAAAACAACGCTTGAAATATGAGGGTGACCTCTGGGGGTAGGAGTTATTTTCCTGACCTCCCCCCAGGCCGGATTAACAAAAGGTGTGTTGGATTATTTTGTGTTATAAGGTGTGCTGCAATCTACCACTTAAATTTATAGACTAAGCAAGGTCACATCGTTTAAACACCAGCCAATCAACAGCCCGAATACATGGTTAGTGTAGTAAAGTAAAACTGGCTCAGAACAGACGCAACAAGTAAAACCACCCCATACCACCCAACCAGGAATGCACAGGTCGAACGATTTAACAGCATTATATGGAAAGCGATTCATTTAGCTAAATAAATTGTAGTGAAGAAAAACAGGCTCAGAACAGACGCAAAAGTACTAAGCTTTATTTAACTAAATGAAACTCAGCTACAAAATGAGGAGGGGCAAATCACTGTTTATATAGCCTGTATATGCGAGTCTATTGCTCGTAACACGTGAGCATAGGATTCTACAGTTAATTAACTATTTAATCGCTGATATTGACAGCCATTCATTTGCACTTTATTTGACATTGACAAACAGACTTGCATCACCAAGGAACAACTGAAGACAGGGGGTAAAAGCCCCCCACCTAAAGGTTAGAAGGTTTGGTTTGGTTTGTTTGTTTTGTTTTACAGCATATCAACCTCAGTGGGTCATTTAATGCCAATAAAGTTTTGAAATAAATCAATTCTTAATGGATAATACAATTTTTTTATAAATACATTTTTCTATTTAACCCATAGATGGGACCCTAACAGGTACTACCACTCCGGGTCAGAGTGGACCCGGGAGCAATGGTGATGAAGGGGTGCTCCACATTCCCCAAACCTCCAAAACTGGAACCTCACCATCAGATAGAGTTTAACGTCATTCCCAGCACATGTAGACCCGCAGCCACCGCTTCTAGCACCCATATGATAAAAAGGGGTTGGGGCTTGCCATAAGGGCAATAGGGTTGGGAAAATCATATAGGTGCTAAGGCTTGACGTGACCAGCTGATTGATCAGAGGGGGCCTCTCCGACCGCCCGTCTAGCCCAAGATAGGGTCAAAGTGGAGTATTGCATGTCATGAACTGCTCATCCACCTGGGCTCTATCCTTAAGCATCACGGGTCGCCACCATGGCCAACAGTGGCCCCATTGGGGGAGTCTTACCCCTCTGCAGAGGTGCAGTCGATGCATTCTAACCCCCAGCCGACAGGGCGGCTAAAGGTTAGAGGCAGCAGGTGCCTAGACCATGTTTCTCGGCGTGTGGCCAAATACCAACGCCACCTATCGGCAAACACTGTAAGCAAGGGAAGATAACCCAACATGCACATGAAATAAAGATTGAAACTTACTATCAAAATAGCTGGTATCTTCTTCACTGTCAAGTTGTGGAACAAACTCTGCTTTTTGTCGCAATAAGCCATCCCAGTCGACACTCAAGAAAAAGATGTGTTCCTTAACTTGATGAACTCCACCAGAACCAAGTCTTTCTTGAGGATCACTTCTTAGAAGTTGAGTAATCAGATCTTTAGCTTCATCTTGGACTTTTAATTCTTTCTCTGGTGGCCATTCAAATTGTTCTGGAAAAAAAAAAACGGAACAAATTAACGAGAAATACTTTTAAGACAAAATTATTTTTGCTTACATTGAGAAAATTGTAATATAATAAGGTGGAAAAAATCCAAGAAATTACGTGTAGATAATAGTGGAAAGATTTTTTGGATGAGTCAGCACAACGCCGCCTGTCGATTACTGGTCGATAGATGTCACATGACGAAGTGTGGAACTTTTAAGACTATAGAAGGGGGGAAAATATATGGGGCGAAATAGACCTTCGAATCAACAAGCTCCCGCCGAGAGGGAACCAAAAAAAACAAGCGAGTTCTCAGTCTTCTCACAAGTCAGACCCTCTGTTGGTCAACACATTCTTCGTCTAGCAGTTGGAAAAATCCGTCGTTGTAGTCGAAATAATATTTAGCAGTTCAAAATCACATTTCCTTACTGAAAAGCGCTTCGTCGTCAACTGCTTCTGCTGACTGCCCAGCGCTCGACTCACTTGTTATTTTATGGGCATATTAGCCAAACATCCAGGCATGTCAGTCAAACCTCGCGTCCGTTTAGTTCCTACATCGCATCTGTTTTCGCATGCGGGAGGACGCGGATTCGATCCCAGCAGGCAAGATAAAGTCTTGCTCTTTTTCGTTCTTCGTCACAAAGACAAAATTATTTTTGTTTACACTGTGAATATTGTAATATAATAAGGTGGAAAAAAAAACCAAAATCCAAGAAATTACGTGTAGATAATAGTGGAAAGATTTTTTGGATGAGTCAGCACCACGCCAGTCGATTACTGGTCGATAGATGTCGTGGCGAAGTATGGAACTTTTAAGACAAAATTATTTTTGTTTATTACACTGTGAATATTGTAACATGATAAGGTGGAAAGTGAGGAGCTGACGGTGGGTGTGGCGCTCCACCTCAGATGCCAAAACAATCTCCATGGTCTAGCGCTAGTAAAAAGGGGATAGACTCCCTCACTGGCTGATAACAATTTTAGGCCACTCCAACAACTTTACTCTTTTTATTATATTACAATATTCTCAATGTAAACAAAAAAGTTTAGTTTGTTGGTTGTTTTATGGCATATCAACCCTTTCCGAGGCTGCCTAATATCGGTATCAGCCATGCAGCGAAGGAGTCTATCCCCTTTTCACTAGCACTAGACCAAGGAGATTATTTTAGCATCTGAGGTGGAGCGCCACACCTACCATCAGCTCCTTAATTTACTGCACAGATCTCTGTGCTACTCATACGCTGAGTTGGCAAGGGCGGGTATCGAACTAGGAACCTTGTGGTTTCTAGACGAACGCTCTACCGACTGAGCTCACCCGGCCCGGAATAACAAAATATAACAAAAACAGTTAAATATGCAGAGGTGCATTCTAACGCCCCAGCCAACAGGGCGGTATAAGTTGAAAAAGAACCAAAGTCCCAATATGTAGGAATAACAAAATATAACAAAAACAGTTAAATATGTTTAACATATAACAATATTGGTTTTTATTTTTCTCACTGACCAGGAATACAGTAGGATGAGTTGGATAAAACAGTTCAATTATTGACCATGTGATGTGTTCATCAGGCAGCCATGTTATTCACTTCCTGTCTCTGATTTGTAACTGCGCATACCAGTGTCAATTTTGTTAGGGAGAGTTATCTCCCCTAACACAAGAAGTTACGTTTAGATAAGAGTGAAAAGTAACCCTGCCACCATGTTCGGATTACCTTACTTCCTAACCCGCTAAGCATGACATAACCCTAGACGGGTTGATATGCCATTAAAATCAACCAACCAACCAACCAAAAAATTTTTTAAAAACTTACCATTGATGACTTGGGAAAAAAGTATTTCCGGTGTTTTTCCAAAAAAGGGGACATATCCAGTTAGAAATTCATATAGGATAATTCCCATAGACCACCAATCAACAGGTTTTCCTGAAAAAGAAGAAAAAACAAGTTATTAAAAAAAAAATAATAATAAATAAATAAATAATTTTTTTTTTTAAATAAATTTTAAAGAAAATTAATGTGGATTTCGTCACATTTTAAACCCAGCGTCCAAAAGATTATATACTTACCATAACCTTGTCGTAAGATGACTTCTGGTGCAATATACTCAGGAGTTCCATACACTTGTTTGTCTTTAAATTGTTTGCAATCTTTGTCAAGAGAACCTTCATACATGTTTGTAGTCACTAAAAATAAAAAGGTTTTAAAACAATGATCAGTTTTTGGAGGTCTTAAAATATCACATATGACTTATTTAATTTGTCGTTAATTGTTTTATTTCGAAGTTTCCTCCGGACATACAGATATGCACAACTGTCCTTTATATATGTATAGATAGACGGACATACATACACGCAACTGCCCTTTATATATGTATAGAATAGACGGACATATATACACACAACTGCCCTTTATATATGTATAGAATAGACGGACATACATACACACAACTGCCTTTATATATGTATAGATAGACGGACATACATACACGCAACTGCTTTATATATGTATAGAAAGACGGACATACATACACACAACTGCCCTTTATATATGTATAGAATAGACGGAATACATACACACAACTGCCCTATAGAATAGACGGACATACAACTGCCCTTTATATATGTATAGAATAGACGGACATACATACACGCAACTGCCCTTTATATATGTATAGAATAGACGGACATACATACACACAACATACATACATACACAAACTGTCCTTTATATATAGAATAGACGGACATACATACACACAACTGCCCTTTAATATGTATATACATACACACAACTGCCCTTTATATATTTATAGAATAGACGGACATACATACACGCAACTGCCCTTTATATATGTATAGAATGCTATAGAATAGACGACATACATACATATATATATGTATAGAATAGACGACATACATACACACAACTGCCCTTTATATATGTATAGAATAGACGGACATACATACACACAACTGCCCTTTATATATTTATAGATGTTGTTTCATAATTTTATGGATAAATAGAATAACTGAAAGAAAAAAAGAGAGAAAAAAATGCAGGATTGACTTACAGCTCATAAGCCCAACTTTAGAGAGGCCAAAATCGGTCAACTTTATGTGTCCAGTAGCAGTGATCAGTAAACTACAAAGAAAAATGAGAATTATATTAAATTAGGAATTTCACATTTACTTTTAAAAAAAATTTAAAATATTAAAATAAAATTGTTTAAAAAAATTCACTTAAAAATGGTTGGAGGGTTGGATTTTACGGCATGTCAACCCTTGCTGGGTTATTTTATGCCGAAGACATTTTGTTTTATTCATTCTTGTTGGGTATTCAATTTTAAGATTTATACTCAAATTTAAAAAAAAACATTTTTCTTATTTATTATTATTATTATTATTAGTAGTAGTAGTAGTAGTAGTGTATTTGGTTGGCTGGATTTTACGGCATGTCAATCTTTGTTTGGTTATTTTATGCCGAAGACATTTTGTTTTATTCATTCTTGTTGGTATTCAATTTTTTTTCTCAATCTATTTAACCCTATTGGACGTGGGAGTAAAGGCAATGAAGAAGTCTTCACACTCACCCAAACCTCTATGAAGAGTATAAAAAGGGGTCTGTGTAAATACACATGTATAAGCCTTTAGTTGGGGGGAGACAAGGCCCCACCAAGTCCAAGTGGACGGAGACACAAAGGTCTAGTACATGTCTGGAGATCCCAGATTGAAGAAAGAGAGAAAGTCACATTTGCAGGCTGCATTTAAATAACTAGGTTGCAACGTCCCCTAGTGGCAAACCCTGGCGGCAAGGAAAGATCATCATGTCACGCTATTAGCACGGATATCTCGGACAATCTCTCTCCAACCCTCCCTATCACTCATTGTTCTTGGAAGGTCCTCAGCACAGCATCCAGTATCTGCACAGAGCTGTTCAATGTTCATCTTTGCTAGACAGCCCACACTGGCATGCCCATGTGCTAGCTTCCACAGGAGGATGTCACTTATGAGTTCGTCCTTGCTTAACCAGCAGTGTCCTGCATGTCTTGTTCCTCTAACTCATTTGGTTTAGGTGATATGGGGCAGGTGACCATACAGCTGTTTTCTCGTGGAGTGTTGTTTCCACGTTTTGTTTAGGATCGCACACAGCATTCTTGTGCAGCTCCCATCTAGTTTATTATCTAGGCACTTCGTTAGGGTCATCGACATACACCTACCCAAATAGCACAAAAGAAAAGATAATCCCTTGCTAACTGAAACCAACAAGGGAAGATAATCGATACAATGTATTGTAAGAATTAAAAGTCCATCCCAACAGGGGTAGTCATTCGCTACAGTATAAAACTTTTGAGATGACGTATATTTATCGTATAGAATTTATCCTAAAGCAGCATTTCCTCAATAGAACAATGTTAAACATTGTTCATGGAGACTATTCTTTAGATGTGCAATCACATAAGCGGATTCATCCGAAACAAATATTATTTGTTTTCACCTGAGTCTCATCAGAGGATTACCAGAGGAAGAAAAACTATGATAGAGAATGCAAGAATCTCATAATGAGGAGGGGGTAAAAGAAATCATTGTGATTACTTTGGATCAGGTAGATTAGTCAAACATTTTCTCAGAAAATCTACAACACAATTGCATTTTGGATGTAAAAACTTTTATTCTTAATTCTTTTTCTGGATTTAAAAAGGAAAAATAACTAATATTTGTAAAAAATCTTTCAGTTCTGATAAAATATTAAGTTTTTGAAAACTAACATAAATTATTCATTTTTTTAACTACTCTGGTATTTATTTTCTGGAATTGGAATAGATAAACTACAATTTCTGATTTGGCTTGGTGCTAACTGTTTAGAAAGTTCTATCCATATTAAATCAAGTTAGGAATCATTCCCTTATTCTGGTGTTGTATATCTCTTTACTTTCTTCTATTCTTCTTCTGGCGTCTTTGACATCTTACGTCTTCTTCTAACATCTCTTCTAGCATCTGGACTTCGTCTTGGTCGGTCGGTCGCACTTAACTCATTTCTTCTATTCTTTCTTTTTACCAAGACATTCATTAATTACAAAACCGTGTTATTTTCTTAAGCTTTTATTTACTTAACTAAACATTTCATGTAACTAAACATCTGAGTAATATAGCGCGCGTTTGCAGTGAGTTCCAGTTAAGGCAGGACATCTTCTCTGCCCGACGTCCAAACTGAAACTGAGGACCCAACCAGGTCCCATGTGACTTCACGTATTTTGCGGGCTTTCTGTACTATTCCATGGAAAGTCCCGCCCGTGATATGAAAAGGGCCATCCCTTTAGAAATACAGGGGATTGACAATAATCTTATGAAACTGCATAGATTATGTAACACAACCTGTCAAATATTACTTAGAGAAGAGATATGCACTACCAAGGTAATCACAATGATTGCAATTCTAAAATTTTGTACCCACATAAGACAATTCTTTGTGCATTTGAGACAGACAATTAAAAAACCGTGTAACTTACTTATCAGGTTTGAGGTCTCTATGTACAATTCCATAGCTATGTAAATATTCCAGTGCTAAAACAGTTTCAGCAAAATACATTCTGGAAAAAGAAAAAAAGAAAGATACAGAAAAATGGATTTAAATTATTGTAGAGTCAACATACCTTCATAGGAACGATGTGACAAGCGTCCAGTCACCAGATAAGTAATAAAATTGATTAGTTGTTCATAAGGCCTTTCTATATATAACAGAAGTTTCATAATTTTCATAAGGTGTTTAAGACAAAATTTTCATAAAAGTCTTTCCTATATATAACAGAATTTTCATTTAGTTTCTCGATATATAACAGAATTTTCATTTAGTCTTTCTCGATATATAACAGAATTTTCATTAGTCTTTCTCGATATATAACAGAATTTTCATTTAGTCTTTCTCGATATATAACAGAATTTCATTTAGTCTTTCTCGATATATAACAGAATTTTCATTTAGTCTTTCTCGATATATAACAGAATTTTCATTTAGTCTTTCTCGATATAACAGAATTTTCATTTAGTCTTTCTCGATATATAACAGAATTTTCATTTAGTCTTTCTCGATATATAACAGAATTTTCATTTAGTCTTTCTCGATATATAACAGTTTCATTTAGTCTTTCTCGATATATAACAGAATTTTCATTTAGTCTTTTCTCGATATAAACAGAATTTTCATTTAGTCTTTCTCGATATATAACAGAATTTTCATTTAGTCTTTCTCTCGATATATAACAGAATTTTCATTTAGTCTTTCTCGATATATAACAGAATTTTCATTTAGTCTTTCTCGATATATAACAGAATTTTCATTTAGTCTTTCTCGATATATAACAGAATTTTCATTTAGTCTTTCTCGATATATAACAGAATTTTCATTTAGTCTTTCTCGATATATAACAGAATTTTCATTTAGTCTTTCTCGATATATTATAACAGAATTTTCATTTAGTCTTTCTCGATATATAACAGAATTTTCATTTAGTCTTTCTCAATATATTAACAAAATTTCATAAAGTCTTTTTCTATATAACAAAATTTTCATAAAGTCTTTCTCTATATATATAACAGAATTTACATAAGGTATATATATATATATATATATATATATATATATATATAATTTTCATAAAGTTTTTGTAGTTATCTGTATAGTGAAATGAATCTTACCTAGCAAGATCTAAATGAAGACCTCCTGTGAATTTCAGTAAAGTGGCACAATCTCCACCTTCCACATATTCCATGACCATACACAGATGTTTCTGTTTAGGAAAAAGAAAAGCAGAAAAATCTTTAAATTGATTATTTCAAAATATTTGCATCACAAAATACACACATGATTGAACATAACATATTCTTAATACTTAGAATCCAGTGACCAATATCTGTGCCACTATCTAGAAATATACATATATACCAAGATGACCTGAATTCTAGCCTGAAAATTCCCATTTCTACATCACTCTCGCCTAATAAAAGATACAGCCAATCTGTATATAAGATAGTTAAAAAGTTAAAAGGTGCCAAAAAATAATCACCCAAAAATACCAGTCCAGTGGGGAATACACAATACAAACACACTTACAATTGGTGGCAATAATAAAAAAAAAAAAAATTTTTTTTCGAGTTTTTCCGGGGGGGGGGGGTCCATCCCTCTGTATAAGATAGATGATAAACTAAAAGATGCATTAAATAAATCAAGCAAAACAAAAAAATAATCACCCAACCCGGTGATGTTGATAGCTTTTTAATTTAGTGCGTCCTGGGACACATGTATTTGATTTGAATGAGTCCCCGGGAAATCTAACGGGGCCCCAACTAAAGTTTCTTAATAAATTGTAGGGTTTTTATTTATGAACAACTAAATCCATCTAACCCCTACCTTGTACCCTATACAGTGTACTTTATTTCCAAGAAAATATTGAAATGTATTTAGGCTGCCGAAGCACTAAATCTTTCAAAGCCTCCATGTTTCCTGTAGTCCACGGACACTATACCTGATGCCACTCTCCACATACACACGCGCACACATACATGCATATTACTACTGTACACTGTTCATGTTCCTGACACTAATACATTATTCTATGTACTAGACATGAGACTTTGATGAGTTGTGGTGCACCAGAGCACTGTACACATACATGTATATTATTACTGTATGCTATTCATTTTCCTGACACTAATACATTATTCTATGTACTAGACATGAGACTTTGATGAGTTGTGGTGCACCAGAGCACTGTACACATACATGTATATTATTACTGTACACTGTTCATGTTCCTGACACTAATACATTATTCTATGTACTAGACATGAAACTTTGATGAGTTGTGGTGCACCTGAGCACTGTACACATACATGTATATTGTTACTGTATGCTATTCATGTTCCTGACACTAATACATTATTCTATGTACTAGACATGAGACTTTGATGAGTTGTGGTGCACCAGAGCACTGTACACATACATGTATATTATTACTGTATGCTATTCATGTTCCTGACACTAATACATTATTCTATGTACTAGACATGAGACTTTGATGAGTTGTGGTGCACCTGAGCACTGTACACATACATGTATATTATTACTGTATGCTATTCATGTTCCTGACACTAATACATTATTCTGTGTACTAGACATGAGACTTTGATGAGTTGTGATGCACCTGAGCACTGTACACATACATGTATATTATTACTGTACGCTATTCATGTTCCTGACACTAATACATTATTCTATGTACTAGACATGAGACTTTGATGAGTTGTGGGGCACCTGAGCAATGTACACAATAAATTTCATTATTATTATTATTTACAGTTAGCTGGAAATGGTGAGGAAAGAAAAAAGAAAACACTAGGACACAAGGATGCAATTTTACTGTGTCCTTTTAGATTTTTATGTGTCAGTGACACAGGACACATACCTATCAGCATCTCTGACCCCACCAAAAAAAAAAAAAAAAAAAAATTTCTCTTACCTTTGTTTCAAAACTGCAGTACATACTGACAACAAACGGATTATCAGTAAACGTAAGAATATCTCGTTCAACAAAAGCTTGTTCAGTTTGATTGCGCATAATCAGGTGATGTTTTCCAATTTTCTTTATGGCAAACCGTTTCCGAGATTCTTTGTGCCGTACTAAATACACAGATCTAAAAAAAGATTTTTAAAAAACAAAAAACAGTTTAGAAATGGAACATTTAAAATTTATGTAAATTATTTATTTTTTTCAAAATTGTACAAGTTTGAGTCTGAGTTTAAAACAAAAAGAAACAGACAGTTGACATAAAAAATTTATCATGACAATGAATTATGAGTTTAAGTTTGAGTTTTGTTTAACGGCATATCAATCTCTGTGGGTCATTTAATGCCATAAAGTGTTATATAGAATGTTTTTACATATGGATTTCAGTCTTTAAAGTAACAGTTTTATGGTGGTATTTGGTTATGTTGTGTTAGATCTTGTTGAAATGGTTGGGTTTTTTTTTTTTTTTTAGAAAATTTAAAATGTTTTCTGGGTTCGTATTTTTAAAGAGGTCTTTTAAATATTTTGTCTGATAATATTTGGTACATGTCTGTGTGAGACTTGCAGTTTAGGAGGGTTAGGGTGTTTGATAGTGAGCTGTACTTATCATATCGGGCATACTGGGGTGTCCTCCCTTTTTAAAAGGTGAGAATGGTGAAGTGGGTGTGCACAATAGGCAAGTTGGTTTGTTTTGTTTTTTAGACCGCCCATCTAGCCCAAGATAGGGCCAAAGTGAGTATTGCAAGTCATGAACTGCTTATCCACCTGGGTTCTATCCTTAAGCATCACAGGTCGCCACCCACGGCCAACAGGTGGCCCCATTGGGGGAGTCTTACCCCTCTGCAGAGGTGCATTCTAACGTCTCAGCCGACAGGGCGGGACACATCGGCCGAAATGTTGTGTATATAACAATAAAGATGAGGACAACAGTCAGAGAAATCCAAATAATACAAAATAAAAAAGAATAATAGAAAATGAGATAAGTGAGAGAGAGAAGGGTTTACTTACGCAAATGCTCCACTGCTAATTAGCTTGATGGTTTCAAAATCATCTTCTGATGGGGTCGCTTTTTTATTTGTCTAGGAGGAGGCGGAAAAAAAAGGACAGTTTTTAAAAAAAGGACATTTAAAAAAAAAAAAAAGAATTATGGGAAAAGAATACAGAATAATATATACATATATAAAGGCCAGTTGGCGTGTATGTATGTCTGGATGAAAATATGAAAATAAAACAAAATTAGGGGGAATTATTACAGGGGTTATTTTTCGATCTACAAGGGTCATTCAATAAATAAGAGGGTTTATTACAGACCCTCAGCCATCACCTTCTAGCACCCATATGATAAGGATTGGGAGTTGCCATAAGGCAATAGGATTGGGGCAATCATATAGGTGCTAGGGCTTGACGTTGGATATTTTGGATAAAAAGCAAAATAATTTTTTTTTTTCCAGAATTTGTAAGGTAAAATTTTAGACTCCATTTCAAAGTGATAAACCAAAAAATTAAGGGTATTTACTTGGCACTGCACGTATGAAAGGTATGACACAAGGTCTTTATAATGTGGGACCACCCACAAACCGTAGCTCATAGGATGGCATGTGCAAAAAATGCATTTGATCCCATCAGCATTCTCTCGCAAGGGGGGCGCCTCAGGCTCTGGGCAATAAACCCAGCCCTGCCACTTTAAATCAAGGGGCAGGTATTGCCTGGTGGGATGGCCCCCTGGGATCAAGCGGTTAATTTAACACTTGGTCAAATCATCCAGAAAAAAGTAAAATTATCACCCACCCCCTTCAATTTTTCCTAGGTGTGAACCATGTTAACATTAGACAATCCCCAAAATTTGAGCATCCAATTCCAAAATTGGCGGAGTTATGTTGATTTTTAGCTCTCCAAATTTGTTGGGGTTTGACGAAAAATGGTGATTTTTTGTAATCTATTTTTGTCTGTAAAATGAGTTTTAGATGATTGGCTAACTTTATCAGAATCGACACTTGGACAAAATTTCAGAAAAATTGAAGTGGGTGGGTGACATGGCCTGGATGATTTGACATGGAATTACCCACTGGTTCAGTGGCCGAAGTCACCAGACCCCGCCCCGAAAAGCAGGGTATCAGCGCGTTTAAAAAATAAGTGTGATATAGTTGATTAAAGATGTTACATAATCTACGCATGGATTATTGTTAACCCCCTGTATTTCTGAAGGGATGGCCCCTTTTCATATCACAGGCAGGACTTTTCATGGAATATTACAGAAAACCCGCAAAATATGTGAAGCCACATGGGACCTGGTTGACTCTCAGTTTCAGCTTGGACGTCAGGCAGATAAGATGTTACTGCTTTAGCTGAGACTCACTGCACACGTGCGCTGTGATTAGTTAGAGAAATATATTTAGTTAAGAAATAAAAGTTTAAATGAATAATATGGTTTTGTGGTTGATGAATGTCTTGACAACAAGACTGACCTAGAAGACCAGACATGAAGTCCCCAAGACTAGGTCCAGACGCTGGAAGAACAACGTAAGATACCAAAGATGAACAGAAGAAAAATAGAAGTAAGTAAAGAAGAGTATACAACAACGAATTGTTTACTTACAGCATTACTATCAGCTGATTCTGCTCCACTGGCACAGTCAGCAACATCAGTATCATGCATTCCAATTTCATGAACATCTATGATAAAAAAAAATTTAAAAGAAGATATATATAAACATTTCTTAAAATTAACAAAAGAAAGTTTTAAATAAAAAAAAACAAAAACAAAAAATAAATAAAATATTAAAATTTTTTTCTTTATTTTTTTTCTTTTCGGTGAATTGCTTGATCTGCGTTCCTTTCCACTATTTTAGTCTATTATGTACATTTAAATGTGTTTTATTTGTTGTTGTTTGTTGTATGTGTGTGTGTGTGTGTGTGTATATGTATGTATTTTTGAAAGAAGATTCAATGAATGCGTGTATTTGTGTGCGTCTTGGTAACTGATGAGTGTGTGTGTGTGTGTGTACATACATATGCAAGTATGTACACAGGTCTATATACATATCTGTATACGTATATAAACAAAATTATAAACTATTTTACTTTAAAAGAAAAAAAAAAATTTTTTTCACCTACCAGCTAGTGGATCCCTATTTAATCCAAGTTTTTCGATGATATATTGCGGGATATCAGCTTTAACATACTGACGTGCATGGCCTTCTGCAGCTTCCAGCATATGATAAAACTGCTCTGGATCAAATTCCTATGAAAAAAAAGAAATAAAAAATGAATAAATAATCATATTTATATATTAGTCAGAATTATCCTGATGATCCATTAGGAGATGGTTTGGTTTGGTTTGGTTTGTGGCATATCAACCTCGGTGGGTCATTTAATGCCGACAAAGTTGTGAAATAAATTATGTATATCATTCTCCACATGCTCAGACAATAAAGTCTGTATTTGTTGTTATATGTACTTCTTTGTTCAGATTCATTTATGTATATATTCACCTTCTAACAACATATCATAAGAACTACACATTTCAATTCTTATAATTGTATTGAAAAATGGCTAACTTACCAAACATTCCAACAGTAGGTGACTCTCATATTCTTTAGGAACTCTTTCTTACTTCCAAAGGACTTTCATCCTATCTTGTCATGTATGTCATGTTCCACGCGCTCAGACAATAAAGTCTGTATTGTTATGTTGTACTTCTTTGTTCGGATTTATTTATGTACATATTCACCTATGTTAGAAGTTAACTCTGAGTCTTCTAACATATTTTAATATCATTCTGCACATGCTCAGACAATAAAGTCTGTATTTGTTGTTATATGTACTTCTTTGTTTGGATTCATTTATGTATATATTCACCTAACATATTTTAAGAACCACACATTTCTTTTTCTTTTAATTGTATTGAAAAATTGCAAACTTACCAAACATTCCAACAGTAAGTGACTCTCATATTCTTTATGAACTCTTTCTTACTTCTAAAGGACTTTTGTCCTATCTATTTGTATCTTGTCATGTATAACATTCTGCACATGCTCAGACAATAAAGTCTGTATTTGTTGTTATATGTACTTCTTTGTTTGGATTCATTTATGTATATATTCACCTTCTAACATATCATAAGAACCACACATTTCTTTTTCTTTTAATTGTATTGAAAAATTGCAAACTTACCAAACATTCCAACAAACGTGCTGGTCTAGAAACTATGATGAGTAGTTTCTTTATCAAAGGATAAAGATGCTGGGATGTTTCTTCTGATCTTTCTTGTGCCTTAAAAAACAAAACAAAAAAGAGAAATATATCATTTAAAATTCTATTTTTTTGTAGGTTGCATTTATTTTATACCAAAGATGTTTTTGTTTTAATCATTCTTAATAGAAACTCAATTTTTTTTCATAAACATTTTTTTAAACTAATTTTTTTCTCTTTAACCCATAGATGGGTCCCTAAAAGATACTATCACTCCGGGTTTTGTTTGTTTTGTTTTATGGCATATCAACCTCGGTGGGTCATTTAAGGCCAACTAAGTTTTGGATTCGGAGCGGTAATTTTGTAGGAAAAATAAAATAAAATACGTATAGATTTTAACTATTGTTCAATTACTCATATTTTTTCAGTACAATCCCCACTTCTTTTAGGAAATGTAAAATCCAGGATTATTTTTGATTTAAAATCAATATTTGTATCTAAGTTTCAAAAGAAAATTACTTACATCTTTTAAGAGTTTTTCCAAATTCTCAGACAGTTCACAGAAGTAATTACCGGTGATCAATTTTTCCTTAGATTTTTGAAGGCAATCTCGAGCCATCTCAAGAACTTGATGGTGAAGGAAGCTCATAATAGCATCAGAATCAGCTGGTGCTCTGTTCATAGCAATAAACTGTTCTAATCTGTCTTCCATTTGGTCAGTGGCCTGCACAAAAACAAAATAAAAAACAACATTTTTATTAACATATTAATATACTGTGACAAACACAAATTCTTCTTTTTCTCCTTTTTACAAATTGGCAAGAATTGCTATGCTAGAGGAAGGGGATAGACATTTGAATAGGCAAAAAAAAAAAAAAAAAAAAAAAAACATTTGAATAGGGCCCCCCCCCCAAAAAACATTTGAATAACCCCCCCCCCAAAAAAAGAAACATTTTCATTAACATACTGTGACAAACAAATTCTTCCTTTTCCCCTTTTCTCACATTGGGGTAATTTCCATATCAAATCATCCAGGCCATGTCACCCACCGCCTTCAATTTTTCTAAAATTTTGTCCAGGTGTGTATTATGATAAAGTTAGACAATCCCCAAAATTTGAGCTTCCAATTCCAAAAATTATGTTGATTTTTAGCATTCCAAATTTGAGGGGTTGGCGAAAAATGGTGACTTTTTGTAATCTATTTTTGTCTGTAAAATGAGTTCTAGAGCTTCACTACTCCTAAAAATTGGTTTTAAAAGCATTTTTGCCCAAGAAATCAAAAAATGCTATCAAAAAAGTTTTAAAGTTAACCAATTTTAAGTTATTGATGATTTCTGATTTTTTTTCATAGCAAGATCAAAATACCAATGTGGCACTGCATTTATGACAAAAATTCTTTTTTATTATTTTTTCACATATATTGAAAAGAGATAGTTTGATTTTTGCTCTAGAACTCAGAAGACTATATAATTCTTGTGTCCCTAAAGTTACAGTGCCTTTGGTGACTGAAATCCAATGTTCGAAAAACAGCCTCAACCACAGATGTCATATGTGAAGGCTGTCCCTGCAGATGTTGATGTGTCGGTGCTTTGTTGCCATTGCTTTCTTCTGGACCTTTTGGCTTCATGGTGTTGCACCAGAGTGACTTCAGACATGAACCGTCATCTATGGAAAGCCTACTGCCACCAATGGCAATCCTGAACCAAATTTTCCCAGCTGGAAGGGACAATGCCAAAGCACCTGAGATCATTCTTGCAGACATCCTTAAATCGCAGCTGGGGGCGACCAATCTGTTTCTTACCATACGAAAGCTCTGCATAGAGGATGTCATTCAGGATTCATCCATCCAGCAGACATGGCCCAGGCATCGGAGATGATGCTGTCTCAGTAGAGAACACAAGCTGGGAAGTTGAGCTCTCTAGAACTGCTGTGTTAATGATCCTGTCCCTCCATAAATTCAATTATATATATATATATATATATATATATATATATAATATATATAATATATATATATATATTAGTAAATGAAGAATAACTCTTACTAAGAGTCATGTTTTGTAATTACCTGAAGATGCCGTATTGATATGGTTGAAATAAATTATTGTAATGAAGCAAGTTTAGAGTTTTTCTTCATTTACTAAATTTCTTGCTCTGTCCTTTTACTCACTGGTATTAGGCACATTGAGCTCTCCTTATGGTCTACCTGCATCAGCTTGGTTAAACCACACATGGAAAGACACTAACTACGGAAAAAAAAACTATATACATTTATATATATATATATATATATATATATATATATATATATATATAAGGTTTTACATATCTATTATTAGGTGACAAAGGAACATTCACAACCATATTGGTTTCATGCGAGACAATCATTAGGTGAAGATGTTTCAAATGAAACATCTTCACCTGATGATTGCTTCGCATGAAACCAATATGGTCGTGAATGTTCCTTTGTCACCCAATAGATATGTAAAACCTTTATATATTTATTTTATTATATTATATAACAGCTCTATTTTATATTGAGCACTCTACCAATAATACTGCATTTGGTACGCAGTTCCAGTAAAAGCTGAAACAGTGACAATCCACACTATAGTATATATATATATATATATATATATATATATTCAATATTTTCATATTATATAAGCAAAAACAAAGAAAAAAAGGAAAAGAAAAACCCAACTCACCTTAGGGAACCTCTCTTTGTACATATTGTTCATCATGACTATTTCCATGTCACCTGCTGGGGATCGAGCCGGACTACTGCAAATACAGATTTTTTTAAATGGTTTCAGTTTTTACATTAAAATAAGTTGTACTCAAATATCTATGAAAAATTGTTAACTAGATATTTTTTTATTCTCAAAATGTTGAAAACAGTAGGTTGTCAGTAGGGACAGGGGTGGTTGGGGGTGGTTAGTGGATTTTCTTCTCTCTAGATGGGGAGTTTTAGAATGGTAATGCAGGTGTTAGTCCAGAATTTTGGATTGTAAGGATTGGTCAAGATAAATATGGATGTGTATGTGTATGTGTCTAGAGAGAAGAAAATCCACTACCACCCCCAACCACCCCTGCGCCATCATCATGTAACACAGACAATTACCAATGCCATACATGTTGGTATTATATTATTCCACAAAGGGAGGTACATTATTGGTCCACAACGTGTACCAGCAATACTTTCAACACTGATGCAATAAAGGAAATATGGCAACGTGGGTGAGGAGAACTTGTTATTTGAACAAACATATGTAACATGTTTACTATTGCTGTACATGTTGGTATTATATTATACCACAGAGGAATGGTACATTATTGGTCCACTATGTGTACCAGCAATATTTTCAAAACTGATGCAATAAAGGAAATATGGCAATGTCAGAGAGGAGAAATTGCTATTTGAACAAACATATGTAACGTTTTTATGTTTGTTTGTTTTATTTTACGGCATATCAACCTCAGTGGGTCATTTAATGCCGATAAAGTTTTGAAATAAATCAATTCTTAAATGGATAATACAATTTTTTTATAAATACATTTTTCTATTTAACCCATAGATGGGACCCTAACAGGTACTACCACTCCGGGTCAGAGTGGACCAGGGAGCAATGGTGATCAAGGGGTGCTCCACATTCCCCAAACCTCCAGAACTGGAACCTCACAATCAGATAGAGTTTAACGTCATTCTCAGGACATGTAGACCCGCAGCCACCGCCTTCTAGCACCCATATGATAAAAATGGGTTGGGGCTTGCCATAAGGGCAATAGGGTTGGGAAAATTGTAACGTTTTTAGATGTACATGGCAACGTGGGTGAGGAGAAATTGCCAATAATGAACAAACATATGTAACGTGTTTACAATTGCTGTACATGTTGGTGTTATATTATACCAACCTCAGAGGTATGATACGTTATTGGCCCACAATGTGTACCAGCAATATTTTCAAAACTGATGCAATAAAGGGAATATGGGAACATCAGTGAGGAGAAATTACCATTCAAACAAACATATGTAACGTTTTTAGATGTACATTTTAGATGTAGATAAAATGAGAGAGTATAAATGAGTTTTTTTTTAAACAACTAACCTCAAGCTACGTGAGCGAGGTCGTGGTCGAGGTGACCATCGCCCTCCACCATTATCATCCTCCGGAGGAACAGCATTGTTCTCATTGCTACCAAAGTGTCGAGTGAGAATATGGAGCTCATCAGCTGTTGGCTGCGATGGCAGTTGGTGAAGACGCTCTTGAGAAGAGCACTGAGACTGGAAAAGAAAAAGAAAACAAATATTCAATATTCAAAAAACAGTAGTTATAAAAGACTAGCAGGACCTGTGAATTATGGTAGGTTGATTTTTAACTTTAAAAAAAATATCAAATTCTTTCAAACGGCCTAAGTTTTCTTTTTTGTCTACGAAAATTGGGTCCTCCGGTTGGTCAGATGGTGCATTGATTATGTCATGCAGCTGAAAGGTTCTCAGATACCCATGGAACTTAGTCTCCCAAATTTCGTAGCTCGACTCCTCACCATTAAAGAAGATCCTAGCGTACCTTGGCCCGTAACCTATTAAGTTTCTGACCGCCATCCTTGGCCAGTTGAAAAGGACTTAAAGTAAGTAAGTCCTGAGCTATAGAATCCTTTGGTAAGTGAATGTCCTATCCTGCATATAAGTCCTGAGTTATGGAATCCTTTGGTAAGTGAATAAATCCTATCCTGCAAATAAGTCCTATCCAGCATATTGTTAAAGGTCCAGTGATTTACTCCTATGTTCCGTCGTCCACAAAGGTTCAAAGCAATGTGCGTAGGTATGACCAGAACAGCCGGTATAAATAACAATATCAGCAGCAGAGTACTGCCAGTGATTGGCCAAGAGTATGGTCATATGGTTATCGGTGAGTCTATAAGTAGAAGTGGACTTCCGACACACACCTTATAAGCAAAATAAGTCAACAGGTATAATGAATCATTATCATCATCATCATGACACGGCAGCAGCACAAATACCCATGACACTCTCTTGCCAACCATCCCTATCATTTTCCTATTTCTATCTTAATCCTATTAATACACTCTAAGTCCCCCACTTGTATCATACTTCGCAAACGAATATTCTATCACCATTGCCCCCCTCCCCAAACCCAATAAATGAAAACCCAGCACATCGACGACAGTTCACACCACTGCTTTTTGTTATAGGGGTTTATCCCTGTGACTTATACTAGGGAGACAGAGTTTGTCTAGCGAATCGCGACATCCTGAAATCTATAACTTAGAATTATATATATATATATATATATATATATATATAATATATATATATATATATATATATATACACATACATGGAGGCGTGTGGGCTAGTGGTTAGAGTCATGGGAAATGGACTCGTCGATTCGAGTTCAATTCCTAGACGAAGCTGTTAGCATTTCACATAGCGCTAATACCCTAGGGAAAGGTATGAATCCATATATTCTCCCTCCAGCTATGGGTTACATAGTAGGGCAGACTGGGCTCTTTAGCCTTGTGTAGGTAACCAGTCTAGGAGAGGGATAACTCTGAATTCAAAATTCCTGAGGTCGGTCGTTGATTGGGTTTGTGGCAACCCTTGATGCACCAATTCTTTCCTATCGACTGTGCCAAAAAGTGTGGATGGTCCAACACAAGCCTTCACCACTATAAACAAATCAATGTGTGGGTGTTCATTGTGTGTGTGAACCCTCATGCGTCTAAAATCGATGAGAGAGTCCATAATATATAAGAATAGTCTATCACCATTGCCCCCCCCCCAATAAATGAAAACCCAGCACATCGACGACAGAGAAAAGCAGCAAGTATTTTTAGTCAGATTCTTGCCCTGATGAGCTACTAAGTGAAACTGTTAGTAGGTATATCTGACTTATTAGGTTTAACTTTATAATATATAATTCTTCTGATTTTTTAAAATAAAATTTATTTTATTTTTAACACAAAATACGCATTTTCAAAAATGTTTTAAATTCCGGCCCTGAACGAGAGAGTTTGTTTGTACCTCATGATTAACAGTTTATTTATTCCATCTTTCCTCATGAACATAGTTGCTTTGAAAAAGACCGCTTTATCAAAAGGTCGAAACAGATCTGTCAGCAAACTAATAACATCTTGTTTTTTCTAAAAAATTTCTTTAAATACTGTCAGATTCACTTCCATTTTACTTTCATATATATATATATATATATATATATATATATATATATATATATAAAGATAATCTACTGAGTCAGACGAACCTACTATTAGTTTCGCATAAAGCTCTTCAGGGCTAAAATCTGACAGATTCAGATTTTAGCCCTGAAGAGCTTTATGCGAAACTAATAGTAGGTTCGTTTGACTCAGTAGATTATCTTTATTACTTGGCTCTACTTAGGTATCGAGCACTTTTTACAGATTAGCTTCTCCTAGCGGTTATATGAATATATATATATCTTATATACATATATATACATATAAATTGTTTTTTCTTTTGGCCAAATACTATACCAATAGATTATTTTTTGTTGGTACGAATATCTTGGTCTTTTCTTTTTTTCAAAAATTTTTTTCTTCCTGGTTGATGTTTGGTAGTATATTTTTACAATCAAACTCTCTGCCGGGTTTTTTTCTCTCCGCAAGGATCTACCAACACGCTTGGTATATTAAATTATATATATATATATATATATATATATATTAAATTATATATATATATATATATATATATATATATATATATATATATATATATATAGATAGATAGATAGATAGATAGATAGATAGATAGATAGATAGATTAAAAAGAAAGGGCAAGTGAAAGAGATTAGAGTTCTAGGTTAAGTAGAATTAAAGAATCATCTTTTTTTTTTTTAATTGATTATAATTTGAAAAGTATAGAAAGATAGTTAAAAAAAGGGGGTGATTGGCCCAAAAGGGACAACAAATGATAATTTATTTTTTAAAGGTTGATGTGAGATAGATCGTATAAGGGGAGATAAAACAAAGAGGCAGAAACATTATTATCATTGTCCTCTTTCATTTTAAATGTAATTTGATTAAAATGCAATTCTTAAAAGATTGTATTAAAGTACAAAAGAACTTAAAGCGAAGAAGTTAGAAAAAAAAAAAAAAGATATAAAATATGATAGATTGTTGTTTATAATTAAGAAAGAAGAAAAATAAAGAAAGAAAAAAATAAAGAAAAAAATAAAGGAAAAGAAAAATAAAGAAAGAAAATAATTTCATAAATACAAAACGGAAATAGAAAATAAAATGGATAATAATAATTCAACTTAAAGATTTAAGGAAATATATTAGCAAGCAAAAACAAAGATATTGATATTGAGGTAAGTGCGCGTGTGTGTGTGTGTGTGTGTGTGCGTCATGTGTGTGTGCGTGCATGTGTGTGTTGTTGTGTGTGGTGCGTGCATTGTGTGTGGTGTTGTGTGTGTGCGTGGTGTGTTTTAGTCTTGATTGAAGATACCATAGCGATCAGGGTTCAAAAATTCGTTCAGCATGTCATTTTTTTTTTTTAATATAAAAATATATATAAATAACACTTTTAAAAAAAATATGAATATGGAATAGAGAGGATGGCAATGAGAGAGAGAAGAGTGTGTCAACGGAAATATGTGCTGTTGACCATGCTTGATCATGATAATTTCCTTATATAAGAATATTGCATGATTGTATGTGGTGTTTTGTTGGGTTATGATTATAACACAATGTATAAAAAATATTTGAGAATTTGAAATAATAATCCATGATCAAATTAGTAGGTATGTATATATAGATTATTTAGTTATATTGTGGTATTTATAATTGTTTTGTTATGAAAGTTCTTAGTATTTGGAGTTTTTTTAGGTAGATGTTATTAGTTGCATGCGTCAATAAGTTGGATACGAGCGCGCGTAGTAGTGGAATAAAATATTTCTAATGTAATTATGTATTCAATAATTTACGCATCTTTATATTACTTATTACTCCCTTTTATAGTGTATCATAGAAGCAGGATATTAGGTTGTATCTCAATTATTAAGTGGTATAGCTTCATAGTTTAGGCTATGTATTCTGATATGGACTTGTTACTCATTTTGACATTTTATGTAGTGTTGTGTGATGCTGGAGTACGTGCTTTAGTTATTGAAATATGTTATATTGCGTATTTGGTTAGTGTGTTTTTGAGGTATTTTGGTGTAAAATTGTTTTGAAAAATTATTAATAATTTAGAAGTGTGGTTTGAAGCGGGCTTGGGTTTTTTTCATATTTTTAGGCGCGATTTTCGGGATGTATAATAGACAATCTTTGCTGATTTTTGCAAGGATTTTATGCGAGGTGGTTTGTTTTGTTTTTGTTTGGTTTGTTGGGGGGGCTTGTTATTATTTGTTGGTATAGTATGATCACCCCTACTCTAAATTAATTTCTGAAATTGTTGGAGTGTGGTAAAGATTCAACTCTGTAGCAAAGTGAATGCAAGACAAAACTGAAGAGGTTTGTAGGTTATAGGGGAGTTTGTTGTTATTTGCTTAATGTAGGTAGGGTTTCGTAGTGTGTGGTTTGCGGTAGTTGAGGGATTGGGCATTGTTCCATTATGGAGACTTTTAAGGCAGTATAGTTTATCATTTCCAGAGTTTGGATTGCTATTGTGGCATTTCCAGGATGAGTAAGACATGGATAAGTACCCACTCTTTCCAGCCACTCATCTTTGGCATTAGCCAGCAAGCATGCAAAGACTGGGTATTAAGTTACCAGCTTGCCTGTTGTTTCATCTATACTCAACAGTAGTAGAACCCCACTTGAGTGGTGAGTAATCATATTGTTTCTATATCTGGAGGATAACTCACAAAAATAATCACTTTCTGCCATCTATTAATAAATTGTTTCAAACAGGATGATGTGAAGGAGTAAGATGTTCAGTTGTCCTATTTTTTTTATTATATCAGGCTGTCCCCGCGCCCCGCCCCCCTACTTGGTTTCAAATCTTTTTATTTCACTCCTTATTTTTAGTGTTCATATATTAATATGTTGAATATTCTAGTTACATTAAAACAATACTTTGCATTATGCCCAACGTGAGGATCATAATTTGGCTAGTAATGATTAAATTGACTTGTTTGAACATACAACTTGCAAATTTTCTGTCTACAAAAGGTTAATATATAACTTACCTGAAATAACCGACAAAATTTTAATTTTGGTTTGTTTTTGTTTTTTTTTTTGTATAGAAATCTGACCGTTTAAACTTCTTTGCCTACCAAATTTCCCCACCACAGCTGTAACAAATTTTCTTGCTATTTTTTTTTTTTACCTGTATGATGGAATATTTCAAAGTTTACTATTTCTTCACCTCAGAACTTATTCTATTCAAATAAAGTCTTATTTTTTATTGATGAAGGCTTCTGTTCGACCATCCACACTTTTGATACAGTCGATAGGAAAAGAATTGGTGCACAAGGAATGCCACAAAACCCAATCAACGACTGACCTCAGATTTTTTTAAATTCAGAGTTTTCCTTCTCCTAGACTGGCTCTTTAACCCTGGGTAGGTAACCAGTCTGCCCTACATTTTACCCATAGCTGGAAGGGAGAATATATGGGATTTTTTACCTTTCCCAAAGAGTATTAGCGGCTATGTGAAATGCAAACAGCCTTGTCCAGGATTTGAACTCGGGTTGACGAGTCCATTTTCCCCGACGACTCTAACCATATATGCCGACGCGCTTCCATAGTATTAAAAAAATACAAAAGGATCCTTCTGCCTCGATTATAGGTTAGTTTGGTTTGTTTTAATGGCACATCAAACCTCAGTGGGGTCATTTATACTGCCGGATAAAGTTTTGAAATAAATTAATTCTTAATGGATACACAATTTTTTTTTTATAAATACATTTTTCTATCTTAACTCATAGATGGGACCCTAACAGGTTACTACCGCTCCATGAACAAACCTAACGGTAGGATCGCAATGGTGGAGAGAGCTGCCGTGAGTGGCTTTAAGTAGGCCAAAGAGTTAAATCATCATTGATTACAAATAGGAGGGAAGGGGAAGGAGAAGAGAGAAGTGAAGTAAGAAGGAGGAGGAGAGTTGGAGTAGCAGTGGCAGCAGCGACAGCCTAACCTAACCAATCTAAAGAGTTAAAGAATGTCATCACTTCCCTTTAGTGTAGTGTCTAACCTGCTACTTGAACTAGACGTATCCAAAAGATTTTCTGTACATCCCGTACTTCCATTACTGGCTGATACGCAGTACACGTTGAACTCTATGGAGCCTCTCGGACTTTCAGACGGTTCGAATCTTTCCTGTCCAATACTTGCTTCTCAGCAAGCGGGTACGGATTTCATCTGAACTAGAGTGCCGCCTACGTTCTTTACGCTCCTGTCAATGAGAGAAAATCGAGTTTATTTTAGTCAAATGGAAATACTGAAATATACAATGACAATGTAAATCTGTTATAAGTTTCCTAAAAATGAACTATCGTCTGTCCCATAATAGTTGGTACATTTGTATAGAAATTTCATACATGCAAATGTACAATAATTATGGACGGAAATAGTAAGAATTTGAATGAATTAAATAAATAAGAATAATAATGAAATTCTACCACTGTCCATATAAGGTTGGTACATTGTATATAAATTCATACATTAAATGTACAATTATTATGGGACAGAAATAGTATAAATTGAATAGATAATAAATAAGAATAATAAATGTCCCATAATGATTGGTACATTTTACAATAAATTTTCATTTAACTAATAAAAAATAATGTGAAATACAATCAAGATCAATCCAGTTATATGTAAATTAAGTTTATATGTAATATACTTAGTGATTTTTATTAATTACATTTATATGCAATTATAATTGATAAAATTTATGCAAATTAAGAATTAGTATAATTTTATGCAAATAAAATTGGTCCAATTCTGGGTAATATACTAATTATGATGAGTTACACCTTATTATGCAAATTAAATTGTATATATATTTATGCAAATTAATATGGGTGGCGATTATATCAAATTAAGAGTAACAACAAGAAGAAATTGGGAGTTGAATTATCTAATTCATCACATGTTATTAAACTTTGACAAAATCCAAAGAAGATCTGTGTTCCTACCTCTTGGGCATCTTCCAATTTTAACTAAGTTTATTATAACGCGGAGAACATGAAGAGAAACTGTGAAACATAATCTCATCAGCCATCATCTTCTGTGTCCTCAGTTTCCAAGTCAGGATGGCTTATAGCGGTCAGTTTCGTTGCTGAAAATAAAATACACATTATTAGTATTAAACATTTTTTTTTAAATATGAAGGTGACCAAAACTCAACCATCAGAAGCCCGTAGCTTCAAAACACAAACTGGTAATATAGATTACTAATATAAAACAACGCTTGAAATATGAGGGTGACCTTCTGGGGGTAGGAGTATTTTCCTGACCTCCCCAGGCCGGATTAACAAAAGGTGTGTTGGATTATTTTGTGTTATAAGGCGTGCTGCAATCCACCACTTAAATTTATAGACTAAAGCAAGGTCACATGGTTTAACACCAGCCAATCAACAGCCCGAATACATGGTTAGTGAGAAAGTAAAACTGGCTCAGAACAGACGCAACAAGTAAAACCACCCCATACCACCCAAGCGGGAACGCACAGGTCGAACGATTTAACAGCATTAATATGGAAGCGATTCATTAGCTAAATAAATTGTAAGTGAAGTAAACAGGCTCAGAACAGACGTAAAAGTACTAAGCTTTATATTTAACTAAATGAAACTCGGCTACAAAATGAGGAGGGGCAAATCACTGTTTATATGCCTGCATAAGCGAGTCCTATTGCTCGTAACACGTGAGCATAGGATTCTACAGTTAAATTAACTATTAATCGCTGATATTGACAGCCGTTCATTTGCACTTTATTTGAACATTGACAAACAGACTTGCATCACCAAGGAACAAACTGAAGACAGGGGGTAAAAGCCCCCACCTAAAGGTTAGAGAGGTTTGGTTTGGGTTTGTTTTGTTTTTAACAGCATATCAACCTCAGTGGGTCATTTAATGCCAATAAGTTTTGAAATAAATCAATTCTTAAATGATTAATACAATTTTTTTATAAATACATTTTCTATTTAACCCATAGATGGGACCTAACAGGTATACCACTCCGGGTCGAAGTGGACCAGGGAGGCAATGGTGATCAAGGGGTGCCTCCACATTCCCCAAACCTCCAAAACTGGAACCTCACCGATCAGATTAGAGTTACGTCATTCCCAGGACATGTAGACCGCAGCCACCGCCTTCTAGCACCCATATGATAAAAAGGGGTTGGGCTTGCCATAGAGGCAAATAGGGTTGGAAAATCATATAGGTGACTAGGGCTTGACGTAACCAGCCGATTGATCGGAGGGGCCTCTCCGACCGCCCGTCTAGCCCAAGATAGGGTCAAGTGGAGTATGCATGTCATTGAACTGCTTCATTCCACCTGGCTCTATCCTTAAGCATCACGGGTCGCCACCTATGGCCAACAAGTGGCCCCATTGGGGGAGTCTTACTCCTCTGCAGAGGTGCAGTCGGTGCATTCTAACACCCCAGCCGACAGGCCGGCTAAAGGTTAGAGGCAGCAGGTGCCCTAGACCATGTTTCTCGGCGTGTGGCCAAATACTAACGCCAACCTATCGGCAACACTGTAAGCAAGGGAAGATAACCCAACATGCACATGAAATAAAGATTTGAAACTTACTATCAAAATAGCTGGTATCTTCTTCACTGTCAAGTTGTGGAAAAAACTCTGCTTTTTGTCGCAATAAGCCATCCCAGTCGACACTCAAGAAAAAGATGTGTTCCTTAACTTGTTGAACTCCACCAGAACCAAGTCTTTCTTGAGGATCACTTCTTAGAAGTTGAGTAATCAGATCTTTAGCTTCATCTTGGACTTTTAATTTCTTTCTCTGGTGGCCATTCAAATTGTTCTGGAAAAAAAAAACGGAACAAATAAACGAGAAATACTTTTAAGACAAAATTATTTTGCTTACATAGAGAAAATTGTAATATAATATAGGTGGAAAAAATCCAAGAAATTACGTGTAGAATAATAGTGGAAAGATTTTTTGGATGAGTCAGCAACACGCGCCAGTTGATTACTGGTCGATAGATGTTAACAGATTGCGAAGTCTGGAAATTTATATTGACTTATATGAGTGATGATATGATGGAGTGTGGAGCGAATTATTGATTCTCTTCGAAATTCACCAAGCTTTTCTGTCCGCAACAGGGGGTGAACAAAGAAACATATAAGCATAGTTCTCAGTTAATTCTCACAAGTCAGACCCTCTGCTGTTCTTCTAGCACATCTTATCGATCTCTTTGCATTCTGAAATAATTTCTGTTGCTTGTGGTATAGATCCTGTATTAATATAGCTATGATTAAAAATTCACATTTTCGGTTACTGAAGCTTGCTCGTTATATTGGTTTGCTATGCCTTATGCTACTTACGATGCTCACTTTTATTTATGGGCATATTAGTCCAAACAGCAGGCATGTCAGTCAAACCTCGCGTCCGTCCAGTCCTACATCGGCATCTGTTTTCGCATGCGGGAGGACGCGGGTTCGATCCCAGCAGTGCAAGACAAAGTCTTGCTCTTTTTCGTTCTTCATACCAAAGACAAAATTATTTTTGTTTACACTGTGAATATTGTAATATAATAAGGTGGAAAAAAAAAAAAAAATCCAAGAAATTATGTGTAGATAATAGTGGAAGATTCAGCACCACGCCACTTGTCGGTTACTGGTCGATAGATGTCACATGGTGAAGTTTTAAGACAAAATTATTTTGTTTACATTAAAGATATGTAACATAAGGTGGAAAGTGAGGAGCTGACGGTAGGTGTGGTGCTCCACCTCAGATGCCAAACAATCTCCATGTCTGCGCTAGTAAAAAGGGATAGACCCCTCACTGGCTGATACCAACTTTAGGCCACTCCAACGATTTTACTCTTTTTATTAGATATTACAATATTCTCAATGTAAACAAAAAAAGTTTAGTTTGTTGGTTGTTTTATGGCATATCAACCCTTTTCGGGTCATTTAATGCGAATCAAATCATTTTGATATTTGATTTGTTAGCTCAGTTGGTAGAGCATTCGCCTAGAAATCACAAGGTTCCTAGTTCAATACGTATTGTTCAAGTTCGTATGAGTAGCACAGGATCTGTGCGGTAAAGTAAGAGCTTATGGTAGGTGTGGCGCTCCACCTCAGATGCTAAACAATATCCTTGTTCTAGCGCTAGTGAAAAGGGGATATACTCCCACGCTGCAATGGCTGATCCAACTTTAGGAGGCCGCCCTGACGACTTTACTTTACTTTACAGTACCTGCTCTGTTGCTTAAATGGCACTCATCTAGGTATTGAAAAGGCTCATCGCTGCTTAACTGTTTAACTTTGGTGATCGAGCTGGAACTGGTGCTTTGAGTGTGGCAAACCGTAAGCCCAAAATTCCAAGAAGTTACATTTAGTAATAGCAGAAAATAACTAGGGCACCTGTTTATTTCTTACTGGTCGATAGATGACATGTCGCAAAGTTTGGAAATTTTAAGACAAAATTATTTTTGTTTATATTCAAGATATTGTAATATATAAGTTGAAAAGAGCCAAAGTTTCCAAGATGTAAAAAAAAAAGTAAAGTCGCCGGGGCTGCCTAAAGTCGGTAATCAGCCATGCAGCGAAGGAGTCTATCCCCTTTTCACTAGCGCTAGACCAGGAGATTATTTTAGTGTCTGAGGTGGAGCGCCACACCTACCAGCAGCTCCTTACTTTACCGCACAGATCCCTGTGCTACTCATACGCTGAGTTGGCAAGGGCGGGTATCAAACTAGGAACTCATGGTTTCTAGCTGAACACTCTACCAACTGAGCGCTAACCTGGCCCGGAATAACAAAATATAACAAAAACCGTTTAAATATGTTTAACATATAAACAATATTGGTTTTTATTTTTCTCATGACCGGGAATACAGTAGGATGAGTTGGATAAAACAGTTCAAATATTGACCCATGTGATGTGTTAATCAGGCAGCCATGTTCTTCCACTTCGCTCTGATTTGCAACTCGGCATACCAGTGTCAATTTTGTTAGGGAGAGTTATCTCCCCTAACACAAGAAGTTACGTTTAGATAAGAGTGAAAAGTAACCCTGCCACCATGTTCGGATACCTTACTTCCTAACCCCGCTAAGCATGACATAACCCTAGACGGGTTGATATGCCATAAAAATCAACCAACCACCCAACCAAAAAATTTAAAAAAACTTACCATTGATGACTTGGAAAAAAAGTATTTCCGGTGTTTTTCCAAAAAAAGGGGACATATCCAGTTAGAAATTCATATAGGAAATTCCCATAGACAACACCATCAACAGGTTTTCCTGAAAAAGAAGAAAAAAACAAGTTATTAAAAAAAAAAAAATAAATAAATAAATAAATTTTTTTTTTTAAATAAATATTTTAAAGAAAATTCATGTGAAATTTCGTCACATTTTAAACCCCAGCGTCCAAAAGATTATATACTTACAATAACCTTGTCGTAAGATGACTTCTGGTGCAATATACTCAGGAGTCCATACACTTGTTTGTCTTTAAATTGTTTGCAATCTTTGTCAGAGAACCTTATACATGTTTGTAGTTCACTAAAAAATAAAAGGTTTTAAAACAATGATCAGTTTATGGAGGTCTTAAAATATCAACATATGACTTATTTAATTTGTCGTTAATTGTTTTATTTCGAAGTTTCCTCCGGACATACATATGCACAACCTGTCCTTGATATATGATATAGAATAGAACGGACATACATACAGACAACAACTGCCCTTTTATATGTATAGAATAGACGGCATACATACACGCAACATCGCCCTTTATAATTAGTATAGAATAGACGAGCATACATACACACAACTGCCCTTTATATATGTATAGATAGACGGACATACAATCACACAAACTGCCCTTTATATATGTATAGATGTTGTTTCATAATTTATGGATAAATAGAATAACTGAAAGAAAAAGAGAAAAAAATGCAGGCTTGACTTACAGCTCATAAGCCCAACTTTAGAGAGGCCAAAATCGGTCAACTTTATGTGTCCAGTAGCAGTGATCAGTAAACTAAAAAGAAAAAGAGGATTATATTAAATTAGGAATACACATTTCTTTTAAAAAAATTTAAAAAATTAAAAAAAATAAAATTGTTTAAAAAAATTCACATTAAAAATGGTTGGAGGGTTGGATTTACGGCATGTCAACCCTTGCTGGGTTATTTTATGCCGAAGACATTTTGTTTTATTCATTCTTGTTGGGTATTCAATTTAAATTTATACCAAATTTAAAAAAAAACATTTTCTCTATTTTATTTATTATTAGAACATAGTAGTAGTAGTAGTAGTAGTAGTAGTAGTGTATTTGGTTGGCTGGATTATGTCAATCCTTGTTTGGTTATTTATGCCGAAGACATTGTTTATTCATTCAATTTTTTCTCAATCTATTTAACCCAATTGGACGTGGGAGTAAGGCAATGAAGAAGTCTTCAACCTCACCAAACCCTTGAAGAGTATAAAAAGGGTCTGTGTAAATACACATGTATAAGCCTTTAGTTGGGGGAGACAAGGCCCCACCAAGTCAAGTGGACGGAGACACAAAAGGTCTAGTATCAGTTGGAGGTCCAGATTGAAGAAAGAGAGAAAGTCACATTGCAGGCTGCATTTAAATAACTAGGTTGCAACGTCCTAGTGGCAACCTGGCGGCAAGGAAAGCTCATCATGTCACGCTATTAGCACGGATATCTCGGACAATCTCTCTCCAACCCTCCCTATCACTCATTGTTCTTGGAAGGTCCTCAGCACAGCATCCAGTATCTGCACAGAGCTGTCAATGTTCATCTTTGGCTAGACAGCCCACACTGGCATGCCATGTGCTACCTTCCACAGGAGGATGTCACTTATGAGTTCGTCTTGCTTCACCAGCAGGTCCTGCATGTCTTTGTTCTCTAACTCATTTGGTTTAGGTGATATGGGGCAGGTGACCATACAGCTGTTTCCTCGTGGAGTGTTGTTTCCACATTTTGTTTAGGATCACACACAGCATTCTTGTGCAGCTCCCATCTAGTTTATTATCTAGGCACTTCGTATAGGTCATCGACATAACCTACCCAAATAGCACAAAGAAAAGATAATCCCTTGCTAACTGAAACCAACAAGGGAAGATAATCGATACAATGTATTGTAAGAATTAAAAGTCATCCCAACAGGGGTAGTCATTCGCTACAGTATATAAATGTTTGAGATGACGTATATTTATCGTATAGAATTTATCCTAAGACAGCATTTCCTCAATAGAACAATGTTAAACATTGTTCATGGGACTATTCTTTAGATGTCAATCGCATAGCGGATTCATCCAAAACAAATATTATTTGTTTTCACCTGAGTCTCATCAGAGGATTACCAGAGGAAGAAAAACTANCTGAGAGGATTATTTTTTTTTTTTTTCCAGAGGAAGAAAAACTATGATAGAGAATGCAAGAATCTCATAATGAGGAGGGGGGTAAAAGAAATCATTGGGATTACCTTGGATCAGGTAGATTAGTCAAACATTTTCTCAGAAAATCTACAACACACTTGTTTTTTGTATGTAAAAAAATTTGTTTTTAATTCTTTTTTCCAAATTTGAAAAGGAAAAATAACTAATATTTGTAAAAATCTTTCAGTTCTTTTGAAAGGGTCCAAAAGATTCAGGGTAATATCAATCCTTTGCAAGTCTCTCCAGCAAACAAAATGCAATTCCTTTCCCAACTGAACACGCCACTCTCACATCAAATAGCAGTCGTCAGATTTCACTTGCTGTCCAAATACTTTCTTCCTCACTCGCCCTGTCAGCAACAGTCCGTCTTTAGTTCTGCTCGTTCGGCTGCGCTTATGCAAATTCAGATATACTTTATTTGGGTCTCTACTAACAACATCTCAGCTACTAGGAGGTAGCGAGTTCGAGTATCCGTAGCCGCTCGCCACACTCTTCCCCTTCGCACAGGCCAAACATATCCTGACGCGCTTTGTTTATGAGGGCTGGGAATCCGCTTGTTCATAGGGCTGCATTTCAATTTTGTCACACATAACATTAAGTTTTTGAAAACTAACATAAATTATTCATTTTTTAACTAATCTGGCATTTATTTTCTAGAATTGGAATAGATAAACTACAATTTCTGATTTGGCTTGGTGATATATTCCAAGGGACCTTATATCAGTGAGGGGGGGGGGGGGGTGCAGTTAAAACCATTGAGAGGAAGGCCCCAAAACGGTGCACATTCTCTCCTGATGATCCCAAAATCAATTACACAAGATATCAAAAACAAACAAAACAAAAGAATCATGGAATTGAACTTCTCGTCGATTTTGCAACTAGAATGAGGAGCATTCTACAGCCCGCTCACTTTATGGTGAGTTTCCGTTACTTTTCAAGTAACTTTTTTTCTTCTTTAGAAAGTTCTATCCATATTAAACCAAGTTAGGAATCATTCCCTTATTCTGGTACCATATAAACCAGTACAAACTGTTGTATACCCTTTTCATTACTTACTTCTATTCTTCTTCTTCTGGCGTCTTTGATATCTTAAGTTCTTCTAGGTCTCTTCTAACATCTCTTCGTCTTGGTGGTCGGTCGCACTTAACTCATTTCTTCTTCTAGATCAGTCGTGTTACCAAGACATTCACCAACCACAAAACCAGGTTATTTTCTTAAGCTTTTATTTACTTATTATTTTACTTAACTAAACATTTCATGTAACTAACATCTGACTAACATAGCACGCGTATGCAGTGAGTTCCAGTTAAGGCAGGACATCTTCTCTGTCCGACGTCCAAACTGAAACTGAGGACCCAACTAGGTCCCACGTGACTTCACGTATTTTGCAGGCTTTCTGTACTATTCCATGGAAAGTCCCGCCCGTGATATGAAAAGGGCCATCCCTTTAGAAATACAGGGGATTGACAATAAACTTATGCAACAGCATAGATTATGTAACACAACCTGTCAAATATTACTTAGAGAAGAGATATGCACTACCAAGGTAATCACAATGATTGCAATTATAAAATTTTGTACCCACAAAAGACTATTCTTTGTGCATTTGAGACAGACAATTAAAAAACCGTGTAACTTACTTATCAGGTTTGAGGTCTCTATGTACAATTCCATAGCTATGTAAATATTCCAGTGCTAAAACAGTTTCAGCAAAATACATTCTGGAAAAAGAAAAAAGAAAGATACAGAAAAATGGATTTAAATTATTGTAGAATCAACATACGTTCATAGGAATGATGTGACAAGCGTCCAGTCACCAGATAAGTACTAAAACTCATTAGTTGTTCATAAGGCCTTTCTATATATAACAGAAGTTTCATAATGTGTTTATATATATATATATATATATATATATATATATATAAATAAATATAACAAAATTTTCATAAGGTCTTTCTCTATATATAACAGAATTTTCATAAAGTCTTTTTCTATAAATAACAAAATTTACATACGGTCTTTATATTATATATATATATATATATATAATATATATATATATATATTTGAAAAACAAATGATGTTTATAACTGCTAATTTTTTAATTATAATAATCATTATTATAATATAATTTAATTGATTTATAATTTTTCAAAAATATTAAATTCATACTGTCGGATTAATTTCCATCTATTTTCATATATATATATATATATATAATTTTCATAAAGTTTTTATAATTATCTGTATAGTGAAATGAATCTTACCTAGCAAGATCTAAATGAAGACCTCCTGTGAATTTCAGTAAAGTGGCACAATCTCCACCTTCCACATATTCCATGACCATACACAGATGTTTCTGTTTAGGAAAAAGAAAAGGAGAAAAATCTTTAAAGTGATTATTTCAAAATATTTGCATCACAAAATACACACATGATTGAACATAACATATTCTTAATACTTAGAATCCAGTGACCAATATCTGTGCCACTATCTAGAAATATACATATATACCAAGATGACCTGAATTCTAGCCTGAAAATTCCCATTTCTACATCACTCTCGCCTAATAAAAGATACAGCCAATCTGTATATAAGATAGATAAAAAGTTAAAAAGGTGCAAAAAAAAATAATCACCCAAAAAATACCAGTCCAGTGGGGAATACACAATACAAACACACTTACAATTGGTGGCAATAATAAAAATAAAAATAAAATTTTTTTCAGTTTTTCCAGGGGGTGGGGGGGTTCCATCCCTCTGTATAAGATAGATGATAAACTAAAAGCTGCATTAAATAAATCAAGCAAAAACAAAAAATAATCACCCGACCTGGTGATGCTGATAACTTTTTAATTTAGTGCGTCCTGGGACACATGTATTTGATTTGAATGAGTCCCCGGGAAATCTAATGGGCCCCAACTTAAGTTTCTTAATAAATTGTAGGGTTTTTATTTATGAACAACTAAATCCATCTAACCCCTACCTTGTACCCTATACAGTGTACTTTATTTCCAAGAAAATATTGAAATGTATATAGGCTGCCGAAACACTGAATCTTTCAAACTCTCCATGCTTCCTGTAGTCCGCCGACACTATACCTGATGCCACTCTCCACACACATATGCACACACACATACATGCATATTACTACTGTAAACTGTTCCTGACACTAATACATTATTCTATGTACTAGACATGAGACTTTGTTGAGTTGTGGTGCACCTGAGCACTGTACGCATACATGTATATTATTACTGTATGCTATTCATGTTCCTGACACTAATACATTATTCTATGTACTAGACATGAGACTTTGATGAGTAGTGGTGCACCTGAGCACTGTACGCATACATGTATATTATTACTGTACGCTATTCATGTTCCTGACACTAATACATTATTCTATGTACTAGACATGAGACTTTGATGAGTTGTGGGGCACCTGAGCACTGTACACGTACATGTATATTATTACTGTATGCTATTCATGTTCCTGACACTAATACATTATTCTATGTACTAGACATGAGACTTTGATGAGTTGAGGTGCACCTGAGCACTGTACACGTACATGTATATTATTACTGTACGCTATTCATGTTCCTGACACTAATACATTATTCTATGTACTAGACATGAGACTTTGTTGAGTTGTGGTGCACCTGAGCACTATACGCATACATGTATATTATTACTGTATGCTATTCATGTTCCTGACACTAATACATTATTCTATGTACTAGACATGAGACTTTGATGAGTTGTGGGGCACCTGAGCACTGTACACGTACATGTATATTATTACTGTATGCTATTCATGTTCCTGACACTAATACATTATTCTATGTACTAGACATGAGACTTTGATGAGTTGAGGTGCACCTGAGCACTGTACACGTATATTATTACTGTACGCTATTCATGTTCCTGACACTAATACATTATTCTATGTACTAGACATGAGACTTTGTTGAGTTGTGGTGCACCTGAGCACTGTACGCATACATGTATATTATTACTGTATGCTATTCATGTTCCTGACACTAATACATTATTCTATGTACTAGACATGAGACTTTGATGAGTAGTGGTGCACCTGAGCACTGTACGCATACATGTATATTATTACTGTATGCTATTCATTTTCCTGACACTAATACATTATTCTATGTACTAGACATGAAACTTTGATGAGTTGTGGTGCACCTGAGCACTGTACACATACATGTATATTATTATTGTATGCTATTCATGTTCCTGACACTAATACATTATTCTGTGTACTAGACATGAGACTTTGATGAGTTGTGATGCACCTGAGCACTGTACACAATAAATTTCATTATTATTATTTACAGTTAGCTGGAAATGGTGAGAAAAGTAAAAAGAAAACACTGGGACAGAAGGATACAATTTTACTGTGTCCTTTTAGATTTTTATGTGTCAGTGACGCAGGACAGCATCTCTGACCCCACCAGAAAAGAAAAAAATAAATAAAATTTCTCTTACCTTTGTTTCAAAACTGCAGTACATACTGACAACAAACGGATTATCAGTAAACGTAAGAATATCTCGTTCAACAAAAGCTTGTTCAGTTTGATTGCGCATAATCAGGTGATGTTTTCCAATTTTCTTTATGGCAAACCGTTTCCGAGATTCTTTGTGCCGTACTAAATACACAGATCTAAAAAAAAAAAAAAGTTTAGAAACGGAACATTTAAAATTTATGTAAATTATTTATTTTTTTCAAAATTGTACAAGTTTGAGTCTGAGTTTTGTTTAACGGCATATCAATCTCTGTGGGTCATTTAATGCCATAAAGTGTTATATAGAATGTTTTTACATATGGATTTCAGTCTTTAAAGTAACAGTTTTATGGTGGTATTTGGTTATGTTTGGTTAGATCTTGTTGAAAAGGTTGGGTTTTTTTTTTTAATTTTAATTTTTTTATTTTTAGAAAATTTAAAATGTCTTCTGGGTTCATATTTTTAAAGATGTCTTTTAAATATTTTGTCTGATAATATTTGGTGCGGGTTTGTCTGAGACTGTTGCAGTTTAGGAGGATTTAGTGTTTGATAGCGAGCTGTACTTTGCATATCGGGCATACTGGGGTATCCTCTCTTTTTAAAAGGTGAGAATGGGTGATGTGGGTGTGCCCAATATGCAGTCTGGAGACTATCACTTTTTCTTTTCTGTTTTTTTCTGTGGTCTGCTGGCCACTCACCAATAACTACTGGTAATCTTCAACTTGTTCCTTGTAAATTCCTACCATAAAATAAACTGAACCCTCATTTTATGTCCGTGATTTTGCAATAAATGTTTTATTTTTCTTGTACCCGTTATTTTACAATACTAAATATATTTTATTTATTTATTTTAATATTAAGAAGTCTTTTAGGCTTTTTGTCCGATAATATTTGGTGCGGGTTTGTCTGAGATTGTTACAGTTTAGGAGGATGTGTTTGATAGTGAGCTGTACTTATCATATCGGGCATACTGGGGTGTCCTCCCTTTTTTAAAAGGTGAGAATGGTGATGTGGGTGTGCACAATAGGCAAGTTGGTTTGTTTTGTTTTTTAGACCGGCCATCTAGCCCAAGATAGGGCCAAAGTGAGTATTGCAAGTCACGAACTGCTCATCCACCTGGGTTTTATCATTAAGCATCACAGGTCGCCACCCACGGCCAACAGGTGGCCCCATTGGGGGAGTCTTACCCCTCTGCAGAGGTACAGTCAGTGCATTCTAACGTCTCAGCCGACAGGGCGGAACACATTGGCCTAAAATGTTGTGTATATAACAATAAAGATGAGGACAACAGTCAGAGAAATCCAAATAATACAAAATAAAAAAGAATAATAGAAAATGAGATAAGAGAGAGAAAAGGGTTTACTTACGCAAATGCTCCACTGCTAATTAGCTTGATGGTTTCAAAATCATCTTCTGATGGGGTCGCTTTTTTATTTGTCTATGAGGAGGGGGAAAAGAAAAGGACATTTTTTAAAAAAAGGACATTTTTCAAAAAAAGGACATTTAAAAAAAAAAAAAGAATTTTGGAAAAAGAATACAGAATAATATATACATATATAAAGGCCAGTTGGCATGTATGTATGTATGAATGTCTGGATGAAAATATGAAAATAAAACAAAATTAGGGGGAATTATTACAGGGGTTACTTTTTGATCTACAAGGGTCATTCAATAAATAAGAGGGTTTATTACAGGGTTATTTTTCACTCTATGAGGGTTATTCAATAGAGGGAATTATTATTAGGGGTTATATTTTGCTCAATGAGTCACATACAATAAATAGGAATTATTACAGGGTTTTTTTGTTTTTTTTATCTATGAGGGTCATCCAATAAATAAGCAGAATTATTAAAGGGATTATTTTTCAATCTACAAGAGTCATTCAATAAATAGGAGGATTATTACAGAGGTTATTTTTTGATCTATGAGAGTCATTCAATAAATAGGAGGAATTATTACAGGGGTTATTTTTCGATCTACGAGTCATTCAATAAATAGGAGGAATTATTACAGGGGTTATTTTTTGATCTATGAGAGTCATTCAATAAATACTGTATATTTTTGGATAAAAAGCAAAATAATTTTTTTTTCCAGAATTTGTAAGGTAATATTTTAGACTCCATTTCAAAGTGATAAACCAAAAAATTAAGGATAGTTACCTGGCACCGCCCATATGCAGGTATGACACAAGGTCTTTATAATGTGGGACCACCCACAAACCGTAGCTCATAGGATGGCAGGTGCAAAAAATGTGTTGATCTCGTCTCAAGGGGGGTGCCTCAGGCACTGGGCAATAAACCCAGCCCTGCCACTTTAAATCAAGGGGCAGGTATTGCCTGGGGGGATGGCCCCCTCGGATCAAGCGGTTAATTTAACACTTGGTCAAATGATCCATTAAAAAGGAAAATTATCATCCACCCACTTCAATTTTTCTGAAATTTTTCCTAGGTGTGAACTATGTTAACATTAGACAATCCCCAAAATTTGAGCATCCAATTCCAAAAATTGGCGGAGTTATGTTGATTTTTAGCTCTCCAAATTTGTTGGGGTTTGACGAAAAATGGTGACTATTTTTGTCTGTAAAACGAGTTTTAGATGATTGGCTAACTTTATCATAATCCACACTTGGACAAAATTTCAGAAAAATTGAAGTGGGTGGGTGACATGGCCTGGATGATTTGACATCGAATTACCCATTGGTTCAGTGGCCGAAGTCACCAGACCCCGTCCCGAAAAGCAGGTTATCAGTGCGTTTAAAAAAAAAAAAAATAACTGTGATATAGTTGATTAAAGATGTTACATAGTCTATGCATAGATTATTGTCAGCCCCCTGTATTTATGAAGGGATGGCCCCTTTTCATATCACGGGCGGGACTTTCCATGGAATATTACAGAAAGCCCGCAAAATATGTGAAGTCACATGGGACCTGGTTGACTCTCAGTTTCAGCTCGGACGTCAGGCAGATAAGATGTTACTGCTTTAGCTGAGACTCACTGCACACGCGCGCTGTGATTAGTTAGAGAAATATGTTTAGTTAAGAAATAAAAGTTTAAATAAATAATATGGTTTTGTGGTTGATGAATGTATTGGCAACAAGACTGACCTAGAAGACCAGACATGAAGTCCCCAAGACTAGGTTCAGACACTGGAAGAACAATGTAAGATACCAAAGATGAACAGAAGAAAAATAGAAGTAAGTAAAGAAGAGTATACAACAAAGAATTGTTTACTTACAGCATTACTATCAGCTGATTCTGCTCCACTGGCACAGTCAGCAACATCAGTATCATGCATTCCAATTTCATGAACATCTATGATAAAAAAAAAAATTTAAAAAGATATATATAAACATTTCTTAAAATTAACAAAAGAAAGTTTTAAATAAAAAAAAACAAAAACAAAAAATAAATAAAATATTAAAATTTTTTTCTTTATTTTTTTTCTTTTCGGTGAATTGCTTGATCTGCGTTCCTTTCCACTATTTTAGTCTATTATGTACATTTAAATGTGTTTTATTTGTTGTTGTTTGTTGTATGTGTGTGTGTGTGTGTGTGTGTATATGTATGTATTTTTGAAAGAAGATTCAATGAATGCGTGTATTTGTGTGCGTCTTGGTAACTGATGAGTGTGTGTGTGTGTGTGTACATACATATGCAAGTATGTACACAGGTCTATATACATATCTGTATACGTATATAAAAAATTATAAACTATTTTACTTTAAAAGAAAAAAAAAATTTTTTTCACCTACCAGCTAGTGGATCCCTATTTAATCCAAGTTTTTCGATGATATATTGCGGGATATCAGCTTTAACATACTGACGTGCATGGCCTTCTGCAGCTTCCAGCATATGATAAAACTGCTCTGGATCAAATTCCTATGAAAAAAAAGAAATAAAAAATGAATAAATAATCATATTTATATATTAGTCAGAATTATCCTGATGATCCATTAGGAGATGGTTTGGTTTGGTTTGGTTTGTGGCATATCAACCTCGGTGGGTCATTTAATGCCGACAAAGTTGTGAAATAAATTATGTATATCATTCTCCACATGCTCAGACAATAAAGTCTGTATTTGTTGTTATATGTACTTCTTTGTTTGGATTCATTTATGTATATATTCACCTAACATATTTTAAGAACCACACATTTCTTTTTCTTTTAATTGTATTGAAAAATTGCAAACTTACCAAACATTCCAACAGTAAGTGACTCTCATATTCTTTATGAACTCTTTCTTACTTCTAAAGGACTTTTGTCCTATCTATTTGTATCTTGTCATGTATAACATTCTGCACATGCTCAGACAATAAAGTCTGTATTTGTTGTTATATGTACTTCTTTGTTTGGATTCATTTATGTATATATTCACCTTCTAACATATCATAAGAACCACACATTTCTTTTTCTTTTAATTGTATTGAAAAATTGCAAACTTACCAAACATTCCAACAAACGTGCTGGTCTAGAAACTATGATGAGTAGTTTCTTTATCAAAGGATAAAGATGCTGGGATGTTTCTTCTGATCTTCTTGTGCCTTAAAAAACAAAACAAAAAAGAGAAATATATCATTTAAAATTCTATTTTTTGTAGGTTGCATTTTATTTATACCAAAGATGTTTTTTTTAATCATTCTTAATAGAAACTCAATTTTTTTTCATAAACATTTTTTAAACTAATTTTTTTCTCTTTAACCCATAGATGGGTCCCTAAAAGATACTATCACTCCGGGTTTTGTTTGTTTTGTTTTATGGCATATCAACCTCGGTGGGTCATTTAAGGCCAACTAAGTTTTGGATTCGGAGCGGTAATTTTGTAGGAAAAATAAAATAAAATACGTATAGATTTTAACTATTGTTCAATTACTCATATTTTTTCAGTACAATCCCCACTTCTTTTAGGAAATGTAAAATCCAGGATTATTTTTGATTTAAAATCAATATTTGTATCTAAGTTTCAAAAGAAAATTACTTACATCTTTTAAGAGTTTTTCCAAATTCTCAGACAGTTCACAGAAGTAATTACCGGTGATCAATTTTTCCTTAGATTTTTGAAGGCAATCTCGAGCCATCTCAAGAACTTGATGGTGAAGGAAGCTCATAATAGCATCAGAATCAGCTGGTGCTCTGTTCATAGCAATAAACTGTTCTAATCTGTCTTCCATTTGGTCAGTGGCCTGCACAAAACAAAAATAAAAACAACATTTTTATTAACATATTAATATACTGTGACAAACACAAATTCTTCTTTTTCTCCTTTTTACAAATTGGCAAGAATTGCTATGCTAGAGGAAGGGGATAGACATTTGAATAGGCAAAAAAAAAAAAAAAAAAAAAAAAAACATTTGAATAGGGCCCCCCCCAAAACATTTGAATAACCCCCCCCCCAAAAAAAAGAAACATTTTCATTAACATACTGTGACAAACAAATTCTTCCTTTTCCCCTTTTCTCACATTGGGGTAATTTCCATATCAAATCATCCAGGCCATGTCACCCACCGCCTTCAATTTTTCTAAAATTTTGTCCAGGTGTGTATTATGATAAAGTTAGACAATCCCCAAAATTTGAGCTTCCAATTCCAAAAATTATGTTGATTTTTAGCATTCCAAATTTGAGGGGGTTGGCGAAAAATGGTGACTTTTTGTAATCTATTTTTGTCTGTAAAATGAGTTCTAGAGCTTCACTACTCCTAAAAATTGGTTTTAAAAGCATTTTTGCCCAAGAAATCAAAAAATGCTATCAAAAAAGTTTTAAAGTTAACCAATTTTAAGTTATTGATGATTTCTGATTTTTTTTCATAGCAAGATCAAAATACCAATGTGGCACTGCATTTATGACAAAAATTCTTTTTATTATTTTTTCACATATATTGAAAAGAGATAGTTTGATTTTTGCTCTAGAACTCAGAAGACTATATAATTCTTGTGTCCCTAAAGTTACAGTGCCTTTGGTGACTGAAATCCAATGTTCGAAAAAACAGCCTCAACCACAGATGTCATATGTGAAGGCTGTCCCTGCAGATGTTGATGTGTCGGTGCTTTGTTGCCATTGCTTTCTTCTGGACCTTTTGGCTTCATGGTGTTGCACCAGAGTGACTTCAGACATGAACCGTCATCTATGGAAAGCCTACTGCCACCAATGGCAATCCTGAACCAAATTTTCCCAGCTGGAAGGGACAATGCCAAAGCACCTGAGATCATTCTTGCAGACATCCTTAAATCGCAGCTGGGGGCGACCAATCTGTTTCTTACCATACGAAAGCTCTGCATAGAGGATGTCATTCAGGATTCATCCATCATCTATCCAGCAGACATGGCCCAGGCATCGGAGATGATGCTGTCTCAGTAGAGAACACAAGCTGGGAAGTTGAGCTCTCTAGAACTGCTGTGTTAATGATCCTGTCCCTCCATAAATTCAATTATATATATATATATATATATATATATTTAGTAAATGAAGAATAACTCTTACTAAGAGTCATGTTCTTGTAATTACCTGAAGATGCCGTATTGATATGGTTGAAATAAATTATTGTAATGAAGCAAGTTTAGAGTTTTTCTTCATTTACTAAATTTCTTGCTCTGTCCTTTTACTCACTGGTATTAGGCACATTGAGCTCTCCTTGGTCTACCTGCATCAGCTTGGTTAAACCACACATGGAAAGACACTAACTACGGAAAAAAAAACTATATACATTATATATATATATATATATATATATATATATATATATATATAAAGGTTTTACATATCTATTTATTAGGTGACAAAGGAACATTCACAACCATATTGGTTTCATGCGAGACAATCATTAGGTGAAGATGTTTCAAATGAAACATCTTCACCTGATGATTGCTTCGCATGAAACCAATATGGTCGTGAATGTTCCTTTGTCACCCAATAGATATGTAAAACCTTTATATATTTATTTTATTATATTATATAACAGCTCTATTTTATATTGAGCACTCTACCAATAATACTGCATTTGGTACGCAGTTCCAGTAAAAGCTGAAACAGTGACAATCCCACACTATAGTATATATATATATATATATATATATATATATATATATATATATATATATATATATATATTCAATATTTTCATATTATATAAGCAAAAACAAAGAAAAAAAGGAAAAGAAAAACCCAACTCACCTTAGGGAACCTCTCTTTGTACATATTGTTCATCATGACTATTTCCATGTCACCTGCTGGGGATCGAGCCGGACTACTGCAAATACAGATTTTTTTAAATGGTTTCAGTTTTTACATTAAAATAAGTTGTACTCAAATAGCGATGAAAAATTGTTAATTAGATTTTTTTTTAATTCTTAAAATGGTGAAAACAGTAGGTTGTCAGTAGGGACAGGGGTGGTTGGGGGTGGTTAGTGGATTTTCTTCTCTCTATATGGGGAGTTTTAGAATGGTAATGCAGGTGTTAGTCCAGAATTTTGGATTGTAAGGATTGGTCAAGATAAATATGTATGTGTATATGTGTGTGTCTAGAGAGAAGAAAATCCACTACCCACCCCCAACCACCCCTGCGCCAATCATCATGTAACACAGACAATTTACCAATGCCATACATGTTGGTATTATATTATTCCACAAAGGGAGGGTACATTATTGGTCCACAACGTGTACCAGCAATACTTTCAACACTGATGCAATAAAGGAAATATGGCAACGTGGGTGAGGAGAACTTGTTATTTGAACAAACATATGTAACATGTTTACTATTGCTGTACATGTTGGTATTATATTATACCACAGAGGAATGGTACATTATTGGTCCACTATGTGTACCAGCAATATTTTCAAAACTGATGCAATAAAGGGAATATGGGAACATCAGTGAGGAGAAATTGCCAATAATGAACAAACATATGTAACGTGTTTACAATTACTGTACATGTTGGTATTATATTATACCAACCACAGAGGTATGATACGTTATTGGCCCACAACATGTACCAGCAATATTTTCAAAACTGATGCAATAAAGGGAATATGGCAACGCCAGAGAGGAGAAACTGCTATTTGAACAAACATATGTAACGTTTTTATGTTTGTTTGTTTTATTTTACGGCATATCAACCTCAGTGGGTCATTTAATGCCGATAAAGTTTTGAAATAAATCAATTCTTAAATGGATAATACAATTTTTATTATAAATACATTTTTCTATTTAACCCATAGATGGGACCCTAACAGGTACTACCACTCCGGGTCAGATTGGACCAGGGAGCAATGGTGATCAAGGGGTGCTCCACATTCCCCAAACCTCCAGAACTAGAACCTCACAATCAGATAGAGTTTAACGTCATTCCCAGGACATGTAGACCCGCAGCCACCGCCTTCTAGCACCCATATGATAAAAATGGGTTGGGGCTTGCCATAAGGGCAATAGGGTTGGTAAAATTGTAACGTTTTTAGATGTACATGGCAACGTGGGTGAGGAGAAATTGCCAATAATGAACAAACATATGTAACGTGTTTACAATTGCTGTACATGTTGGTGTTATATTATACCAACCACAGAGGTATGATACGTTATTGGCCCACAATGTGTACCAGCAATATTTTCAAAACTGATGCAATAAAGGGAATATGGGAACATCAGTGAGAAGAAATTACCATTCAAACAAACATATGTAACGTTTTTAGATGTACATCTTAGATGTAGATAAAATGAGAGAGTATAAATGAGTTTTTTTTAAACTACTAACCTCAAGCTACGTGAGCGAGGTCGTGGTCGAGGTGACCATCGCCCTCCACCATTATCATCCTCCGGAGGAACAGCATTGTTCTCATTGCTACCAAAGTGTCGAGTGAGAATATGGAGCTCATCAGCTGTTGGCTGCGATGGCAGTTGGTGAAGACGCTCTTGAGAAGAGCACTGAGACTGGAAAAGAAAAAGAAAACAAATATTCAATATTCAAAAAACAGTAGTTATAAAAGACTAGCAGGACCTGTGAATTATGGTAGGTTGATTTTTAACTTTTTTTAAAATATCAAATTCTTTCAAACGGCCTAAGTTTTCTTATATTCTTGTAGCATTTTTGTCTACGAAAATTGGGTCCTCCGGTTGGTCAGATGGTGCATTGATTATGTCATGCAGCTGAAAGGTTCTCAGATACCCATGGAACTTAGTCTCCCAAATTTCGTAGCTCAACTCCTCACCATTAAAGAAGATCCTAGCGTACCTTGGCCCATAACCTGTTAAGTTACTGACCGCCATCCTTGGCCAGTTGAAAAGGACTTAAAGTAAGTAAGTCCTGAGCTATAGAATCCTTTGGTAAGTGAATAAGTCCTGAGTTATGGAATCCTTTGGTAAGTGAATAAGTCCTATCCTGCAAATAAGTCCTATCCAGCGTATTGTTAAAGGTCCAGTGATTTATTCCTATGTTCCATCGTCCACGAAGGTTCAAAGCAGTGTGCATAGGTATGACCAGAACAGCCGGTATAAATAACAATATCAGCAGCAGAGTACTGCCAGTGATTGGCCAAGAGTATGGTCACATGGTTATCGGCGAGTCTATAAGTAGAAGTGGACTTCCGACACACACCTTATAAGCAAAATAAGTCAACAGGTATAATGAATCATCATCATCATCATCATGACACGGCAGCAGCACAAATACCCATGACAATCTCTTGCCAACCATCCCTATCATTTTCCTATTTCTATCTTAATCCTATTAATACACTCTAAGTCCCCGACTTGTATCATACTTCGCAAACAAATATTCTATCACTATTTCCCCCCTGCCCAATAAATGAAAACCCTCACACCACTGCTTTTTGTTATAGGGGTTTATCCCTGTGACTTAAACTAGGGAGACAGAGTTTGTCTAGCAAATCGCGACATCCTGAAATCTATAACTTAGAATATATATATATATATATATATATATATACACATACATGGAGGCGTGTGGGCTAGTGGTTAGAGTCATGGGAAATGGACTCGTCGATTCGAGTTCAATTCCTAGACGAAGCTGTTAGCATTTCACATAGCGCTAATACCCTAGGGAAAGGTATGAATCCATATATTCTCCCTCCAGCTATGGGTTACATAGTAGGGCAGACTGGGCTCTTTAGCCTTGTGTAGGTAACCAGTCTAGGAGAGGGATAACTCTGAATTCAAAATTCCTGAGGTCGGTCGTTGATTGGGTTTGTGGCAACCCTTGATGCACCAATTCTTTCCTATCGACTGTGCCAAAAAGTGCGGAATGGTCCAACACAAGCCTTCACCACTATAAACAAATCACTGTGTGGGTGTTCATTGTGTGTGTGTGTGAACCCTCATGCATCGAAAATCAAAGAGAGAGTACATAATATATATATATATATATATATATATATATATAGTCTATCACCATTGTTCCCCCCACTCCAATAAATGAAAACCCAGCACATCGACGACAGAGAAAAGCAGCAAGTATTTTTAGTCAGATTCTTGCCCTGATGAGCTACTAAGCGAAACTGTTAGTAGGTATATCTGACTCATTAGGTTTAACATATATATATATATATAGATATATAGATAGATAGATAGATAGATAGATAGATAGATAAATTAAAAAGAAAGGGCAAGTGAAAGAGATTAGAGTTCTAGGTTAAGTAGAATTAAAGAATCATCTTTTTTTTTTTCAAATTGATTCATAATTTGACATTATGAAAAACACTTGAAGATAAGATAAGAAGAAAACAAAATGTCAAGGTTGATTTATCACAGCATCTGTCTATTTATTAACAACCACAGAACACAAAAACAGTCTGAAAAGAAAGTACATCAATCTTTAATGGTATATCTACAAACTTTGTACTGTTGAAAAGTTAATCTTTACAAGCTATATTCACTTAGAGACATTATTTGAAAGTTATAGAAAATAGCTGAAACACCTGCAGAATTTTAAGGTCAGCAAAACGAGTGAAAAAGAGAGGAAAGAAGCCACCACAGAAAAGAGAGCCAGAAGGAAGGAGAGACAACAGCATCTCCAGCAAGCATCACTATTTGTTTGCAGTCACTGCACCAGAGACTGCCATTCAAAAATTGGTCTGTTCAGCCACTCGTGCAGTTGCAGATAAAAAAAAAAATTTTTTTAAGTGGACACTACACCATCGTCTTTAGTAGACGGAAGGGAGCCAACAACAAAAGTGGGCATAAATTTATACATCCTATTTTTTAATGCAACATTTGGTTTGTTTTGTGGCATATCAACCTCGGTGGGTCATTTAAAGTTTTTGGTTCATAGCAATAGTTTGGAAAAAAAAACAACTATTGTTCAATTACTCATATTTTTTTAGTAGAATCCGACTTCTTTTAGGAAATGTAAAATCCTGGATGGTCTTATTTTTGTGAAAAGTTTTTTCAAATTACTTGCTTGGTAGTATTTTGTTTGCACTAGATCAAAGTCTACACACTCTAGCAGTATATGTTTCACTGTAAATCTCTCTTGGCATGTAGTGCATATTGGGGATTCTGTGCCCTCTAGTAAATGATGATGGGTGATATCTAAGATCGAATAAAATAAAATCCGAATATGAGTAAAAAAAGAAAAAACTTACAGAGACGTTGGAGCTAGCTGGAGTGTTAGTTCCATAACCAGACGATGGTAATGATGCAAAAGACCATCTACGCCCATCCATTCTGAAATTTAAAAAACAACAGAAAATTAACATCCACAATAATTAAGAGATTTTTAAAACAATACAAAAGTTATTTCTCTGAATTGACTCTTTAGTCAAGACTAGAAGTGGCTACCAGCATCAACTGGGTAGAGGAGGGAAAAAAAAAAAATTAATGATGGTGTAATAGGTAGAAAATTAATCTTACAGTTTCTCTGAGTTTTTTTTACATGAGTCTTGATAATTTGGATTATTCGGACTATTGTCCTCATCTTTATTGTTATCTACACTATTTCTCTGAATTTTTGAGATGAGGCTTGATTATTTGGACTATTGTCCCCATCTTTATTGTTATCTACACTATTTCTCTGAATTTTTTAGATGAGGCTTGATAATTAGTATTATTTGTATTATTCGGACTATTGTCCTCATCTTTATTGTTATCTGTACAACGTTCTGGCTGATGTACCCTCCAGCCTTCTTCAGGTATTTCTTGTCGGACTCTGGAGCCTTCTCGAACTAGGGAACCTTCTTGACAATAGTCCAAATAATCAAAATAATCCAAATAAAAAAGTTGCATAATTTACACTTTTTTTTTTTTGCATAATACATCTCTAAGATGCAGTTGGATGTATCATCAGTGATGTCTTTTAGTTCATTGGGGAATTTTGAATCTTTTCAACATCATACCCCTTCACTAAAGTGGCCCAGGTAAGATTAATCCAGTCTAGGGTTATTTTATGCCTAGATGTTAGGGAACCATGTTTAGTGTACATTCATATTTCATTGGGGGTTTTAAATCTTTTCAACATCATACCCCAAAAGTGACCAGCCTGAGATTGATCACATCCCAGAATGTGTTGTCTTACTTGGATGGTTTGGGCAATAAGGGATAAATGGCCATACAGCTGTTTCTTTTGTGGGGTACTGTTTCCAAGATTTCTTCGAGAGTATGCTTTTTTTTTTTTTTGGCAAAATACATCTCTAAGATGCGGTTGGATGTATCATCAGTTCATTGGAGGTTTTGAGTCTTTTCAACATTATACTCCCTCACTAAAGTGACTCTGCTGAAATTGATCTGGAATCAATTCCGCGTCCTTCAGAATGCGAAAGGGCGACACATTGGCGCAGGCACCGGAGTCGAGATGCCACAGTCCCGTATGTGAGCACAGACGTCCAGATGATAGGTGGAAACGGTGTATAAGTAGAAGTGGTGTGACGGCAGAAATCAGTGTTGCGACATTAGCTGCTAATTTTTAGCCTGCGAGAAGGCGTTTGACTCGCTTCTTTTCGCCCCCCCCCCTCAAAAACCTGTTAATTTAAATATTTATCCCCCCCACTCTATTTTTTCCCCCTCTAGACAAACCCGAAACACCGCAATGTCAGCTTATTAAACATCACTAGTGAATGAAACTCATTTTTTTTTTTCATTTTTATAAAATTACATTATATTTTAGCTCAGTTGGTAGAGTGCCTGACTAGGAACAATAAGGTTCCTGGTCCGATACCAGCCCTCGCAAACTCAGTGTATGAGTAGTACAGGGATCTGTGCGGTAAAGTAAGGGAGCTGATGGTAGGTATGGTGCTACACCTCAGATGCAAATACAATCTCCTTGGTCTAGCACTAGTGAAAAGGGGATAGACTCTCACTGTCTGGCTGATACTGACTTTAGGCCACCCCAACGACTTTACTTTCATATATATATATATATATATATATATATGTTAAAATGATAAATAAATAAAGGAAAGAAAATGTTGAATGGATAAAATTAATTTAATAAATTACCAACACATTTTTCGGACAGGAGTTTGTACATGTACACATTATTGTATTCTATTTATCATTATTTTAAATATGAAATAAAATAATAATAATAGAAAATTTATAAATATAAAATATTTAAGTATACAAAGAAAACAGCCTTCTTCAGGGTAAAATGTTTCCTATTTGAAGTTAAAACAGTCAAAATACAGAGAATTTTGAAGTGTTCGAAAAAAAGAAGAAACACGTGTTGGTAATTCATTAAATTAATTTTATCCATTCAACATTTCCTTTCCTTTATTTATTTATCCTTTCAACATATTAGCAGATTCATTCCCATTTTTCAACTTACACATATATATATATACATATATGAAAGTACGTAAATAAACATTGTGTTTATTTGATATGGCTTTTAGCTGACAATTTTTGGAGGATATGTGCTTAATTGAAGTCATACCTAATTCTGAAAATTAATTAGTTAATAATTAATAAATTTAGGCTAAACAGTTCGAGAAAATGTCAATCCCTGAATGTACATTTCGACCTATTCAGGGATTGACATTTTCTCGATCTGTTTAGCCTTACATTTGAACATATATGCCCGCCTAAATTCATTAATTATTAACTAATTAATTTTCAAAAATTAGGTATGACGTCAATTAAGCACATATCCTCCAAAAATATACACACATAAAAAAATAAAAATTTTCAAAAACTCATTAAAAGCTTAGTCAAGTTTTTCATTTCTTTTAAATAGTTAATACTAATTGAATTTTAACTGTGTTATTAACTAAAAAAATTCAACTTTAGATTTTGTTGTAAACATACAGTTCTTAGTCATGTGACCTTTAAATATGAAAAGATTCTTCTAACCTCTGATATTTAAGATTTTTAGAGTTTGAAAACAGTTGGAAAAAAAAAACACACAGGTCTTAATCCCTAAGGTTAACATGTGAACATTCATAAACAGTTTGGTTTCTTTGATTAATGGCATATCAACCTTTGTGGGTTATTTAATGTCAAAAACATCCTTGTAGAAGAACAGTAACCATTGCACTACAAGCACCTCCAACTTGATTATATTAATATTAATATAGTATTTAACTAATGGCCGGGTTAGCTCAGTCGGTAGAGCGTTAGGCTAGAAACCACAAGGTTCCTAGTTCGATACCGGTCCTCGACAACTCAGCGTATGAGTAGCACAGGGATCGGTGCGGTAAAGTAAGGAGTTGATGGTAGGTGTGGCGTCCCACCTCAGATGCTAAAAAACAATCTCCTTGGTCTAGCGCTATTGAAAGGGGGATAGACTCCCTCGCTGACTGGCTGATACCGACTTTAGGCCGCCCCGACGACTTTACCTTTTTTTTTTATTTAATTCTTAATATTATTGAAGAAAAAAAAAAAGGATGTAACAAAAAATCTGACTCCAGAGTTTTTTTGACATACTAGGTCGCTTGTAGTACGGAGTGTAAAGAGCCCCAACTGACCTACTATTTACCCATTGATGAGGATGTGGCACAGGAGATGAATTCATGCCTTTCTCAAGTGTATTAGGGCATTGTGAAATGCAAACAGACTCATCTAGAGTTTAAACAAGACTCAACGTGGCTATAATTCTTACGACGATAACCATTAAACCACAGACACGTGTGTGTGTGGGTATACATATATACACACATACATATATATGTGTATATATATATACATATATATAGCAAGTATGTATATACATATATGAGTATGTGTGTGTGTATATATGTGCGCGTGTATATATAGGCACGAGTGTGTATGAGTGTATATATATATATATATATATATATATATATATATATAGTTAGATAGATAGATAGATAAGTATGTATATATGTGTGTGTATGCATATATATATATATATATATATATATATATATATTTGTTTGTGTGTGTGTATATATTAATTGATACAACATTTTTGCTTATCTATTTTTCAATTCAGTTGTAATAAATCCACACAAAAAAATTTTTTTTTTTTTTTTTTAAATTTATGTTAATAACTATTCCCTAATAGACAACAATATTATGTAAAGAAAATTATAAAACCAAAAAACTTAATACGAACTTCTTAACATTTTGGAATGGAAACTGGCTGTGCAGGCTGGGTGATGCTTGACGAGGACTATCCACAGGACTTCCTGAAAAGAGAATTGAAATAATTTATGTGAAAAATCAATTAAGATCATTTGAACAGAAATATGAAATTAAAAAAAAAAAAATTTCTTGCAAAATTTGAATTTAAAAACAGAAGCACATTTTAAATATTAAAAACGAATTAAATATTGAATATAAATTTCAAAGAAGAAAAAAAATAAAAACTTGTTTACTAATAAATTAAATTTTTTTTAAAACAAAACTAAAGTGAAAAAAGGAAAGAAAAGAAACGTCTTAAATATTTGAAATAAACATCTAAAAAAATTTTTTTTAAATAAAAAGAAAAGACTCAAAAGTTCTTTACAAACAAAAATATTCAAAAACAAATCTATTAAATAAAAAGGAAAAAGAGAGAGAAAAACAAAAAAAAAACACATTTTAGATATCAAACAAATTTAATATCAAAAATAAATATCTAAGGAAAAAAAAATTAATTGCTTAAAATCAAACAAATTTTAAAAATCTTTAAAAAAAAAAAAATGGAAAGAAAAAAAAAACATTTTAGATATTAAAAATAAATATCTAACAAAAAAAATACTTAAAACAAAAACCAAAAGTTATTTACAAACAAAAAAAATATTGAACAATTATCCAATAACGAACTGTCAAAACATAACATTCTACAAGCTCAAACCTTCCCAAGTCCGACAAGAAATCTGACTAAAGAAGGCTAGAGGGCACATTGGCCATAAAGAAGAGGACAATAGTCCGAATAATCCAAATAATCCAAATTATCAAGCCTCATCTCAAAAAATCAAAAAATCAGAGAAACAAGATTAATTGCCATTATAGCAGCGCAAAATAACAACATAAGAACTAAAATTGAAATAGATAAGAAGAAGCAGGGAAATAATAAAATGTGAAGAGAAAAAAAAAGAGACGAAACAGTCAAAAATATAATAAGCGAATGCAGCTAATTGGCAGAAAAGGAGTACAAGTATAGGCATGACTGAGTGGGGAAGGTGATCCACTGGGAATTGTGCAAGTAACTAAAATTTGACCATACTGCACAAACCAGAAACTGTTCTAGAAAATAAGATGAACAAACTTCTCTGGGATATTGAGATACAAACGGATCACCTGATTCCAGCCAGAAGACCAGATCCAGTTTTAGTTGATGAAAAGAATTTGCCAGTAGATCACAGGGTTAAAGTAAAGGAACACGAGAAACTAGATAAATATCAGGACCTTGACTGAAGGTTAAACAGTTGGTGACAGTAGTACCAGTAATAATTAGAGTCCTGGGAACAATCCTAAAAATCTGTAAAAGACACTGGAGGAATGAGAAATCTGAGGAAGAATTTAGACTCCCCAGACCACAGCACTGTTGAAATCGGCGAGTATATTGGTTTGGTTTCTTTATTTAATGGCACATCAACCTTCATGAGTTATTTAATACCAAAGCCATCCTTGTAGAAGAACAGTAGTGTTACTATTTGACCCATATCTGAGAGGACGAGGGGTTCATACCTTTCCCAAGAATATTAGTCCAAAAGTGAAGAAGGAAATGGAAAACACTGTTAGACTATGCTTAGGAAATTGACCTTGTGTCACACCCTACTCTTGCAGAGAATTTGGTGTGGGTATGTGTGTGTGTGTGTATGGGGGGTGTATGTGTGTGTGTGTGTGTATGGGTGTGTGTGTTGAAAGGATAAATAAAGGAAAGAAAATGTTGAATTGATAAAAATGGTTTAATGAAATGCCAACATGTTTATTATTAATAAAATAAAAAATTAAAATAAAATAAAAAACACCCTCCGGGCGATGTAAAAATAAATTTTTGAAACATATTGGCTGAGGGGTAGGAGTAAAAAATTCAATGTCAGCGAGTTTGTACTCTAAGTAAGTAAAATCATCAAATTCATTAAAGGATTAAAAAATAAAACAATTTGAAATGTAAACTTTAAATATGTATTAAAATAAAACAAACTATATATAGATATATAATACCAGTCATGTATTTATTAAAACTTGCTTTAAAAAAACAATGTGGACTGTCTAATGTTGCATGTTCAAATTTTGAGTGTATTTATTGAATAAATACACTCAAAATTTGAACATGCCAAAAATTGTAGAATAAATTTTATTCTATGTTATGACGATTTTGGGTAATGTGATGTAATCAGTGACGTAGTTTTTGTTACAGACAAAAACCGGAAGCGAATCGCCATTATTAATATTTGGTGACACTTACGGTTTCAGAATAAAGAATATATTACTTTATTCTCCAATCGTAAGCGTCTGAAAAAAATTTTTTCAAAAAAAATATTTTTTCAAACATTTCTAAATTCTCTGTATTTTGACCGTTTTAACTTCAAATATCAAACATTTTACCCTAAAGAAGGCCTTTTCTTTCTTTGTAGACTTAAAAATTTAATATTTTTTTATTATCATTATTTTATTTCATATATGAAATAATAATGAATAGAATACAATGTGTACATGAACAATCTCTTGGCCGAAACACATGTTGGCATTTCATTAAACAATTTTTAGCCATTCAATATTTTCTTTCCTTTATTTATTTATCCTTTCAACATATTGTCAGATTCATTTCCATTTTTCAACTTTTTATATATATATATATATATATATATATATATAATATATATATATAAGAGATTTATCCAAAACTTGGTAGTAAGGGATGATTCTATATGTGATTTCTAAGATACACTGTATTAATATTGTATGATCCAGTATGTATAAATACAGCGAATCTTTAAATCACTGAAGAGAGCTCAATGTATAATAAACTTTTTAGATTATATACAGAGCAATATTTATCAATAGAGGAAGGAAGAACTCAACACCGTAATTCCATAATAAATTTAATAATATTGGGGCCTATATAAATATAAGTTGATTTACTACAGCTCCTCAAATTTTTGTCTCATCAGGTGGGTATCAATTCAATATATATATATATATATATATATATATAGTGCAATTGGAGTTCAAACTCGCTTACTACAATGTTGCAGTCCAGCATATTAACCACTACGCCATGGAGACTCCCCCATAACAATCAAGATAAGGAGAATAATACAGGTCACTGAGTCCATTTCCTATGGCAATAACCGTTACATAACTTCTATATCTAGTCGCATAGTGTAACTCCAGCCCACACAACAAAAAAAAAAAAAAAAAGAGGAAATGGACAGGACACACAGCAATGAGCAAGGATAAAAGATGGTGTGAAAAGTTAGTAGGATGGTGCCCAAGAAATAACAAGTAAAATAAATAAAGATCTCACAAAAGATTGATTGATGAGATACTGAAGTTTCCTAACTAGGCTGGAAAGGGATTATTTATTAACAATGTCTCAGTGGAAATCTGTGTTATTAGTGTGTTTAACATTTTGCAATGTGACTTATATATCACTAAGGAAGCACGTAGTGTAATGGTTAAACTCATGGAAATAAACTTGTCACCCCGAGTTCAAATCCTGGATGTGGCATTTCATTTAACGCTAATACCCTTGGGAAAGGTATGAATCCTACTCTCCCTCCAGCTATGGGTAAATAGTAGGGCAGACTGGGCTCTTTAACCTTGGTTAGGCAACCGGTCTAGAAGAAGAAAAACTCTGAATTCAAACCTGCTGAACTCCACTTAAGAAATTGACCTTGTGTCATATCCAGCTTGTGTGGAGGAGTTGGTAAATATATATATATATATATGACTAAGGAATAAAAGTTTACATAATATATGGTGTGGTTAATTTGCATAATGGTTTTAACAAAACAGGCATTACTACAGCATTACCATTATTGTCGGTGAAATCGGTAGACATTGACAAATTTGCACATTATTCAGTTCAACTTACAATTTCTTATGTATTTCTGGTCCAATCTTAAAAATATTTATATGGTTAGAAAGAAAAGAAAATAATCTTTCTAAATATGTAATTTGTATGTGTTTTTATCCATTGAATTATTTTTTTTACAGCGATTTAAAACGGTATTTTGCTTCAAACAGCCGAAAAATGTTATATGAATTTTTTTCCAAGGCCAAATTTTACATGTTACATTTTTTTGTAAAATTAAAGTGGCTAATCTTTATCATTATTCTTGAAATTTTACACTTGATTAGAAGGCACTTAATTAAACCAGTGGTCCCTAACCACCGGGTCACAACCCAGTACCCGGGCGTCAGGCCATTAGGCACTGGGCCGCACAGAACGTTTGAATTTTTCTTTTTTTTTTTATTGATTATCAGTCTAAATGTTGATGTTTTATTTTGAAAAGTGACTTCTGTGCCTCTTGACGAGTTTTTTTTTTATAACAAGTTTATATGATTATATTTTGTTTCTAGATAATTTTTTCGAAAAAATCTATAGGTTAGATAACTTTAAATATATACTAAAATAAAACAAACTATTTATAAATCAATAATATTGGTCATGTATTTATTTAAACTTGTTTTAAATGACACATGAGACCATCTTTTGTACATTCTCAGTCCTGTGTTTATATATAATTCAGTTGTTCTTACATTTTTATGTAGTACTTGATGTTGACTATATATTAAATACTCATTGCTAAATTCGTTTAATTCCTGAAATTACTGTGATATAAGTAGTGACATAGTTTCGGTTACAGACAAAAAGAGATTATATATAGAGATTATTTCTTATTAGAAAGGATTTTCGTTCTAAAATAAATATTTTCCTTTACAGAGATGTTGTTGATTATTAATTTATGAACAAAAGGTTTTTTATTGTTTGTTGATGTTTGCATTTGACATAAGACCACTGCGGACGATTTATTATTAGATTACGTCATTAACGATTATCGAGCGAATGTAGGCCAGAGCATATGAAGGCCGATCCATGGCACAAAAAAGGTTGGGTACCGCTGTTTTAAGCTACAAGCAGAAATTAGTTTTGTTTTTCTTTTCCAACCTTTGAAAGCGAAACCACAACAGACCAAAGTTGACAGAGATTTCTTCAAAAAGTAAAAGAAAAAAAAAAAAAGCAAAAACACTATATCACTAATAATAGAAGATTAGTCTCAGAATTATTTTCATATATAATGTGTAAAATATTAATGATGCTGTGCCGTCAGGTTTTTTTTTGTCAAACTTTCAATTTTGGAAAAAAAAACAACTTAAAATTACGAGAAATGTAAACAAAACTCAGCACACGCCAGACGTATGTAAATAGGTATTCTATTTCTGGTATGTAATTCAACATAGGTATTGAAAAAGGTATTTTTAAGTTCAAAGTGATGTTATTAATTTAAATTAATACTATATATGTGAATACATAAAGTATTAAAATTAAAATGTTGAATAATCCTGGGATAAACCTTAAAAAAAATAAATTAAAACGCTATCTCTACCCCTTATTCTCTAAATAAAGGGTTCCAGCATAGAGATATATAGAATTTGAGTGCAGAATTGGAAAGAACATACAATTTTACATAAGAATGCTAAGCTTTATAAAAATTGCTCCAAAAATAAAGAAATGGTGAAGAAATTACTGAATTTCTTGTTTTGAATTGGTCAGAGATTTGACATGTTTTTTTAAACAAAATCATGTCCCTTTTTGTTCTCCCAATTTCAGGGCCTTAAATTCTCATAAGTTTTGAACCACTGGGGATATTTGCATAATTCAAACAGTTTTGAACTCCATTTACAAAGCTCTATATAACTAATGTTATTAAATAACAATAACCTCAAGTAAAAAAAATCAACTGGGAATGCGACCTTAATAAATAATTACTTGGTGTTATTAATCTCTAATATTTATTTTTATATAATAATATAATATTATATTATTATTATATTATCATAATGATATAATAATTATTACATAATATATAATTTTATATCATTTTATTATATCATCATCATCATAATAATATAATAATTATTATAATATAATTTTATATATATCATCATCATAATAATATAATAATTATTATAATATAATTTTATATTATATCATCATCATAATAATATAATAATTATTATAATATAATTTTATATTATATCATCATAATATAATAATTATTATAATATAATATATTATATATATATTATATATATATATATATATCATCATATAATATAATAATTATTATAATATAATTTATATTATATCATCATCATAATAATATAATAATTATTATAATATAATTTTATATATATCATCATCATCATATATATATAATAATTATTATAATATAATTTTATATTATATCATCATCATAATATATAATAATTATTATAATATAATTTTATATTATATCATCATCATAATAATATAATAATTATTATAATATAATTTTATATTATATCATCATATATCATAATAATATATAATATAATTTTATATTATATCATCATAATAATATAATAATTATTATAATATAATTTTATATTATATCATCATAATAATATAATAATTATTATATATAATTTTATATTATATCATCATAATAATATAATAATTATTATATTATTATTATTATATATTATATTATAATATAATAATTATCATAATAATATGATTTTATATTATTGTATCATAATATAATAATTATCATATAATATAATCTTATATTATCATATTATAATAATATAATAATTATTATTATATTATACATATATATATAATATTAATATATATTAATTATGAATAGAATTATTCATAATTAATTATAGCTTTCTAAAAATAGGATGTGATTCAATCTGAAGCTTAATAGCTGCCGCTTACAGCCTTTAAGCGAAATTATTCTAATGCAGTTTTCATCTAATTGTAATTAAACACCTTCTTATATGTTTTCTTCTTCTTCTTCCTCTCTGCCTCCAGCAATCATTATCATAATCTTTTGTTTCGTAAAATTAAAAAATATTGATCAAAACACATGCAGAGAAGATGAACAAAGAAAGAGGAAATAGATTTTTAAATAAATAAATAAATAAATATGTTTTGGCCGGTTTAGCTCAGTCGGTATATCGTGCACCTAAGAACCACAAGGTTCCCAATTCGATACCGGCCCTCACCAACTTAGCATATGAGTAGCACGGGATATGTGCGGTAAAGTAAGGAGCTGATGGTAGGTGTGGCGCTTCACCTTAGATGCAAAAAAACAATCTCCCTGGACTAGCATTAGTGAAAAGAGGATAGACTCCCTCTCTGTCTGGCTGATATTGACTTTAGGCCACCCTGATGACTTCTTATAGAATCATATGCTGCTGGTGTTTGGGCACCTCATGTGGTGTAATGGTTAGCAAGCTGGATTAGCACACCATTCTAAGTGAACACGATTCTCACTGGGTGCCCTATACTTCCGGCATTTTGCCACAACTGAGCTCATTTTAGTATAGGTATACCCAATTTGTCGAAAAATCCGTGTTTTACAAAACAAATTTACCGGGCCAACACCAACCCACCCAAAAAAATTTATCAAAAATCAGGGAATTATTTGATTTTAATGAAATTCTCAGTGTTGATTTATCAATGAATGAATATTATAATCCATCAGGTAGTTTATTTCAAAACTTTCGGATTTTTTTTTCAGGTTACTTCACTTTGAGCCCCTCCACCCTTATTTTTGGGGTGCTAAATATCGGTGGGGGGTATATAAATTTGAAACTAATTACAGTATGAAGAATAAAAAGACCTTAGTAAATAACTATGCTGTTGCTATAATAGCAGCATAGTTATTTACTAGCAGGACCTGTGGATATATCACAGTATGATAATTTTGATTTAACTTTCTCTCTCACTGGTTTCAGGAGATGAAATATTAAGAAAATAAATCAAAGGTAGACAAACAACATCATAGTTACCACATTTTCTTTATACTTGCATTGTGATAGACTAACCACCAAACCTATATATATATATATATATATATATATATATATATATATATAATGATGCTGACCGTTATTTTTTTATATGTGCGTTTATATACGAAAGCTGATGACGTGATCATTGCATGTGAAAAAACGGAAAATGAAGATCATAAGATGACGCATGTAGAACGTGAATAGGCCGAGGAAATGTTAACATTGATATGACGTATTTCATATGGATATATATATATATATATATATATATAAAAACGCACATATAAAAAAATAATGGTAAATAACATTATATTCACACATTCACCATACACTTAACATTTTTCATTTTTCTCCCTTACAAAATTTCTTTTGCATTGTTGGTAATGTCGGTATCAGCCAATCAGTGAGGGAGTCTATCCCCTTTTCACTAGCGCTAGACCAAGGAGATTATCTTAGCATCTTAGGTGGAGCGCCACACCTACCATCAGCTCCTTACTTTACCGCACAGATTCCTGTGCTACTCATACGCTGAGTTGGCGAGGGCCGCGTATCGAACTAGGAACCTTGTGGTTTCTAGTCCAACGCTCTACCAACTGAGCTAACCCAGCCCTACTAAACACACACTATTACATCTGATGGTTTTATTCATTTAGATAAGGTTACAATCACCACCAACCCCCCCCCCGCCACCAAGAATCCAGACAATAGTATTTTTCCTCTCGTTCACCCTAAGCAAGTCCAAACTGGCCGTCACTATTCAGCTAAACGCTTATGATGATGAAATAGTGAATAGAAGAAAAGATAAGAGAATAAAAAGAGAATGATTAGAGAACGGACAATGAGTGAAGATGGAAATATAAATCTAACGGTGGATGACGAGTGACTCAGAAACCAATCCAATACTAATTGACCTTGGACCAAGCTCAAGGTCGTAAGCTGTTGGGAAAAACAGCATCCGATGAATGAGTTCCACGTTACAGCTGTTCTTCGGGAAAAAGGCTGTTTGCGGATCTTGTATCAAGAGATACCAAGAAACGTATGGATAAGATTTGCAAGACTTGGCAAACTGAGTTTTAATGGGTTGGTTGGTTGGTTGGTTAGAGGTAATAACCATTGGTACTACCAATGGTTATTACCTCCCACTTCTAATTCCTTGCTACTACTCGTTCTCGTTAAAAACGAGACACGAAATCATATCATCGTCTCCTACCTGAGGATGGCAAATTGTATTGCCGAAAGCGCTCGTTTTGAAACCTTTGGGGGACTGTTATACCAGTTACACCCCGACACCAGAAAGATGGCCCGAAAATTGGAACGGATCAACGAAAAACTTGTCCGACAGGAACTGTCTGTACAGTTCAACAAAACTTGTATAAAAGAAAAAATGCTGCCAAAATACACTTCATATATATATATATATATATGAATGAATGAACAAATAAAAGGTTTAGCTTTTATTTATTTACATGGAAACAATATTTACAACCAATGGTTTCCTGCTAACGCATTCGTCAGGTAAACAAAATAGTTTATTATATATATATTATATATATATATATATTTAAAAAAAAAAAAATTTTTAAATTTAAAAAAAAACGAAAATCGTCTCTGAAGATAAAGTTTTACTTTGAAATTGATAAGACAAAAAATAACATCTTTTTGTTTTTATTTTTTACTTGCATTGTAATTGCTTTCAAATTAATACATTATAATATATAAGTAAATTGTTACTTATTTGTTTTAGATCTTCTTACATTTTAGACATCTTCCTTTTCTCTATAAAGAAAATATTTAAATACCTATACAAAAAAAAAGGAGGGTGGGTACAGATGACATACTGTCCTGGAGTTGATTAGTATTTACCAACCAACTATCAAGTAGGTAACTACTAGTAGTTGCCATAAGTCGTGCTACAATGAACTCATTCAATAAATATCCAGTTAAGTCGTTTAAACATTGACATAATAGAAACTGAAAGTTTTTACTGTTTACAACTGGTAAAGACTAAAAAAAAAAACCTTTCCTCAAATTCAACTAAATGATTAGTCATTTTTAAGGTCAAAGGGAGATTATATCTTATATTAGAAGTGGCTACCCGGCACCGCCTGGGTAAGGGGGGGGGGGGTAAAAATATTTTACAAAATCATAATATTCTTCAATAAGACAGATTCCCAAATGTACTGAGGACCACGAAATTGTAGGCTCTGAAATCAGAGCTACCAAATGTCAGATCACCAAAAACAAAACAGTTTTCTTTTTTTCTTCTAAGAATTATACATGTACATATCAGCACATCAACATTTTTATTGGTCATGTTACACCAAGCAGAATTTCCTTTATACACATAGCTCTATTAAAAGACAAAAATAAAAAGATTATATTCAATCAAAAGGAGAAAAAAATGAAGTTAATTAATCTTGTAGATCCATTACTGTTGAATTGTAAGTTCAATCCTCACAGGATGACCCATTAAAATCCCCATGTAAACAAAGAACATTGCATGGATCCAGACAATTTGAAAATTAAGGTCTCCTATTTAAAGTACTGAATGCAAAATTTCATGCCATTATCATTTTAAATTTTTTCTTTTTTTTTTTTTTTAAATTATCTTCACAAATACGAATCAAATCTTCATTATTTTTGTTCAAAAACCAAGCCCTGGTGATATTAAATGTGTATATATATTTACTTTGTCGTTAATTGTTTTATTTTCAAAATAATACATATTATATTAGATTTAGAGAGTGATTTACTGGTTAGAGTTACAGGAAATGGACTCGTCAACCAGAGTTCAATTCTTGGACGAAGCCACCATTCACATAGCACTAATACTCTTAGGAAAGGTATGAATCCAAATATTCTCCAGCTATGGGTAAATAGTTGGGCAGACTGTGCTCTTTAACTTTGGTTAGGCAACCAGTCTAGGAGAAGAAAAACTCCTAATTCAAACGTGGTCACGACTAGAATAGACTAGAATAGAGAGATTAATTTTTTTTCATTTCACCTTCTCTTATTAACCTTCTTCTTCCTCACTCCAGATAATTCTTCACTAATTTTTTTTTTTTTACTTTCCCTTCTCCTTTCTCCTTCTTTTCTTTTCTTTTTTAAACTCCCTCCCCCTTATTTAAACTCACCTCCCTCTTTTTTTTAAAACTTCCTCCACCCATTTTTTTAAAAACTCCCCTGACCCCCTTTTTCTTCTTTTTTTTTTCAAAGAGGCGCCAACATTTTATGCACTTGGTAATTTTTTGAAAAAAAAAAACTCAATTCTGTTTTTTGGTTGTTTTAACTGTTGCTTAAGCCAAATAAGACAATCCAAGCCTGAAATTCAAATCCGTTATCTTCCAAACACATCTACCAAGCCATGTCCGAGCAAATAATATCACCCACAGAGTGAGAAAGGTTAAATCTAAACGTTGTCTCAAACACACATTTTATAAGGGAAATATTTCATACCAGCAGGACTGGTGTTATTTTATAAAATCTAATTCTATAAAAAATGAAAAAAAAAAAACAAATTTCATTTACCACGCTGCAGGGATTCCAGTTTGTTTAACAAACCTTCCTCAGGGCATTTGTTTGTTTAAAGAAAACAAAATTATTAGTTATTATTCTTTTGTTGATATTCAAATATGTGAACAAAGACATACTTTAAAATGCCAAGTAATGTCGGCGTCTCTATTCAAATTACGTGAAATAATTTTTTTTCCTGAAATTTGTTGGAAATGTTCTTTTATATATATATATATATATATATATATATATATATATATATATATATATATATAATATAATAAGATAAATATATAAAGGTTTTACATATTTATTTATTAGGTGACAAAGGAACATTCACAACCATATTGGTTTCATGCGATGCATTCATCAGGTGAAGATGTTTCAAATTCAATTCCTGGACGAATCCATACTGTTATCATTTAAATTTTATTTTTTAATTATCTCCACAAATATAAATAAAATCTTTATTTTTACTCAAAAAGCAAGATCTGGTGATAGTGAATGTGTACCTATATTGACTTTATCATTGATTGTTTAATTTCCATAGTTTCCTCCAGACAGACATACACACACACCTTTTATATATGTATAGATGGCATATCAACCTTCATGGGTTATTTAATGAAAAAGCCATACTTGTAGAAGAACAGTAGTTGTACCCATACAAGGGTTTTGGTTTGGTTTGTTTTAGGGCATATCAACCTCAATGGGTCATTTAATGCCAATAAAGTTTTGAAATAAATCAATTCTTAAATGGATACTCAATTTTTTTATTAATATATTTTTCTATTTAACCCATAGATGGGACCCTAACAGGTACTACCACTCCGGGTCAGAGTGAACAAGGGAGCAATGGTGATGAAGGGGTGCTCCACATTCCCCAAACCTCCAAAACTGGAACCTCACCATCAGATAGAGTTTAACATCATCCCCAGGATATGTAGACCCTCAGTCACCGCCTTCTAGCACCCATATGATTAAAAAGGGTTGGGGCTTACCATACGGGCAATAGAGTTGGGGCAATCATATAGGTGCTAGGGCTTGACTTGAGCTGCCGACTGAAAGTGGAGTATTGCAAGTCATGGACTGCTCAACCACTTAGGTTCTATCCTTAAGCATCACGGGTCACCATCCACGGCCAACAGGTGTCCCCATAGAAGGGGAGATCGGAAGATTCATACCTTTTTCTCACGATGCCACAGTCCACCACAGGAACCCCCCACACACACACACACAATGACTAGGCATTAACTATTTAATAAACTAAGCTTAACTGTGACGCATGGTCAGAAGTAAATCATATGTTAGTAAATATAAACTTACTAGTAATGGTATGTGAGTCTAACAGACCATGACACCACACAAAAGGCATTTTATTTAGATAAAATAGATCATGAATATACTTATCTCTTATGCATCTTACCAATTTAACTATTTGACTACTTTAAACTACTCGCAGCAGCTCACCCTCCATTGTGATTCTACATAAGCCCGCTGATGGTTAGTTCATTATAATTGAGCAGAACACAGATTACAATAATAATAATAATAGGACTTCATTTGAATAGAATGAGTTCTGAAATGGAAGAAAAAGGACCTGTTACACAGAAAAAATATAATAAGAAAGAAAGAAAGAGTATGAGAAAGATAGAGAGAGAGGATGAGCATGTAGAAGTGATAACATTAATAATATTATATAATAATGTATAACTTACAATAATAATATTATCTATATGAATAATATAACATAATATTATAATACATATTGATATTTAACTCTTTGCCTACTTTAAACCATTTACAGCAGCTCTCCCACCACTGTGATCATAACATAAGCAAAGTACAAAATCTGAAAATTAATTCATAAAATGAGCAGAAGGACTCATATTACAATAATAATAGGACTTTATTTGAATAGAATGAGTTCTGACGTGAGTAGATAAGTGAACTTTGAAATATTCCATCATGCAGGTAAAAAATAGCAAGAAAATTTGGCACATCTGTGGGGCAAATTTGGTAGGCAAAGAGTTAAGCTGCTCACAGTGGATCTCCTACCACTGTGATCTTACCCAAAGGTGTTGATTGTTAGTTCATTATGATTAAACAGGACTCAGATTACAATAATAATATGACTTTATTTGAATAGAATGAATTCTGAGGTGAATAGATAGTGAACTTTGAAATATCTCATCATACAGGTAAAAAATACAGCGGCTCTCTCTCTCCACTATGATCCTAACCTTAAATATTTGAATTAATTTGAATTTTACTGTTAGAAAGAAAACATTCATTTTAATTTTGATAGCAAAACTATTTTTTTTTTTATGTCTATTATTAAAAAAATATAAGATTTCAAAGATCTGTTTACATGTTTTTTGTAGCAAATATTAACTTTTACACTGCCAGGTGGGTGTTTTCATTTTGCTAGTAAAAATAAAAATAAAACGGAGACAGTTTGGTTTGGTTTTGTTTTAAGGTATATCAACCTCAGTGGGTCATTTAATGCCAATAAAGTTTTGAAATAAATTCATTTCTCAATGGATAATACAATTTTTTTTATTAATACATTTTTCTATTTAACCCATAGATGGGACCCTAACACTCAGGGTCAGAGTGAACCAGGGAGCAATGGTGATGAAGGGGTGCTCACATTCCCCAAAACTGGAACCTCACCATCAGATAGAGTTTAACGATTTCCCTCTGACGTGTATCGTGTGCTACGCGTCGGTGGTCCAGAGGTAGAATTTCTACTCTGCATGCTGGGTTCCCAGTTTCAATTTCTTTCAGAGGGAAATTGTAGGTATATACCGCTGATGGAACTTAATAAAGTTGAAACAGCTGTACGGTGGTCCACGTGGCGCACTTTATTCGCAGGGTTTGCTTGTCAGGATTATTTTCAATAATTATCGAATTTTATACGATATACGCATTGTAATTGCTTTCAAAAATTATAAATAATAATATACTTCACATAACACATTCAGCTGAAATATATCCTATACTATTTTTACATTTTTTATATAATTTTTACAACAAACTCTTTTGAGTTTTTACTATAAACTATAATGCTTCTGATTTTTAAAAATTAAAAATGAAATTTATTTTATTTTTAAAACAGAACATGCATTTTTCAAAATTTCAGCGGTTGAATTCAGCTTTCGTTTTTGTAAACAGTCTTTTAACGGATATCTTTCTTCCCGTCTATGTCGCTCGTTGATGAAGACCAACTTATCAATTTGGTCGAAACAGATCTGTCAGCAATAACATAACAAACATCATATATATGTCTATAATATATATCATTTGGGATTTAGTGTGAAGCATGGGGTGTGAAATATATAAGAAACTCAGTATATATATATATATATATATATATATATATATATATTTTTGCAATTGATATATCAAGGATACCGAGTTTCTTATATATTCCCCCAGGGCGCACATTCTTGCTAGTAAAAACAATAGAAAAACAAGTTTTAATATTCCAAGATAAGAATTTTTCAAGGACCACTCACAACTCAGCGGTGAGAAGAGAGTTAAATGTCTTAGTGAATGTTGTTTGCAAGAAGATTGAATAAGGTTTCCAATAATGGTGTGCCAAAAAAAGATTCTTGAGTCTCAAGAAGGTTAAGGACTAGCGCCGCATTGTCTGGAGTTACAAAGACAAAGAGGATGGCTTCCCCCCTCTCCCCACCCCCACCTTAAGTGATATTTAGTGATGAAAGAAAGTTTAGGAATGTTAGTCACAGATTCAACTGAAAGATTTCTTACAAGATAAATATTACATAATATATATATATATATATATATATATATATATATATATATTATATTTATTTGTTGAATTTTTTAAATATAAAAGTTTTTCATAAGCAACTACCCAGGTTTTAGGTTATTTCACCACCGTCAGGCTGCTAAATTTTGTGGTGTTTATTTGAAGACATTTCTTGTTGTTATGTTTATGGACCGCAAATTAATAAAGCTCCTACAAATTTGTGGTTGAGCACTGTGATTTCTTTGTTTCATCCCAAAACAAATTTTTTATATATATATATATATATATATATATATATATATAGGTAATCTTCAACTTGTTCCTCGTAAATTCCTACTATAAATAAACTGAACCCTCATTTTATGTCCGTATTTTTGCAATAAATGTTTTAAATATGTTTGCAATAAATGTTTTTAAATAAAGAAAATATATTTAGTATTGTAAAATAACGGGTGCAAAAAAAAACATTTATTGCAAAAACACGGACATAAAATGAAGGTTCAGTTTATTTTATGGTAGGAATTTACGAGGAACAAGTTAAGGATACCTACATTATATATATATATATATATATATATATATATGTGTTGTATTTTAGGTAGTCTCCTATTTTTTAAATTTATATATATATATATATATATATATATATATATATAAAGTGTTGTTATGGGTCCAACAGGAGAAAATTAATTTTTTTATAAAAAAGAAAAATATTTTTTTATTATTACTTTACATTTGCGACACGTGTTTCAGATTTTCTGATATCTTTTTCAGGTGTTAATTAACCATATTCTGTTTGAATATGACTCATATATATATATATATATATACATATACACACACACACACACATAACTAACCCCTCCCTTCCTGTTTGGTGGAAGTGTAGAGAGAAATTTAATTTGTAACATCTGTGTTTTAGCAGGTGTACGTTTCTCTGTGGTAGGTATTAAATTTTAAGGTCTTGAAATTATATATATATATATATATATATAACACATTAACCACTGTGCCATGGGGACTCCCCCACAACAACAACAGCAACCACCCCCAACGACAATCAAGATGAGAGGAGATTAATCCGAGCTCATCAGTGTATAATAATCATAATTCCCCATCTTTGAAAATCAGGCAAAAAAATTTAAAAAAATTTTTTAAATACATCCGACAAATTTCTGGAAATTTCCCAAAAATACCAAATTGTTACATAATTAAATCTGTCTTTCAACTCAGGTAACAATGAACGAAGCCATTGTCCCCCGTCGGCTTGCTCGCTCGCTCGCTCAGATCTTTTCAGATTTTATAGAAGATACAGCTCAGAGGAAATCAATGTTTGACTTTGATTTTTGGAAGTTAATATTAACAGTAGTTGCTCTGCCGATTGGCTGGAAAGGAAGCTGCTAGCGTACATTAGACATACTTTTATGAAACAAGCACCTTTAAGTGAACTAAATTGAACAACAAAACAAAAACCATAAATACCACAAGTAAGGAGAATAGGGGGGTGAGAAAAATTAAATCTCGGGGGGAAAATCTTAAAAGAAATCTATTAACAAGAAGAAATAACTCTACTTTTATTATTTACTTACTATTTTAACTAAAGAGTTAAATTAGGAAGATTCAGCAATGAAGGACGGGAGTGATGGAAGAGTAAGTTTCAGTTATTCTATTTTTCGATTATTATATTAAATTAGAAAGGCTAATACTATCAACACGAAAAGAATATACAACAGACACAGAACAATACACGATTCTAGTTCAATACCGGTCTCGCCAACTCAGCGTATGAGTAGCACATGGATCTGTGCAGTAAAGTAAGGAGCTGATGGTAGGTGTGGCGCTCCACCTCAGATGCTAAAAAAACAATCTCCTTGGTCTAGCGCTATATAAAAGGGGATAGACTCCCTCGTTGACTGGCTGATACCAACTTTAGGCCGCCCTTCGACTTTACTTTACTTACTACTACTAGTAGCAGCAAAAGTATGTGTACCCTGAGCCCAAGTATTCAAGTTTTAACATAATAAAATATTATATTAAACTAGCAAATATATTCACCTTCCACTAGTACAAAATAAAAACACCCTCAGGGCGATGTAAAAATAAATTTTTGAAACATATTGCCCGAGGGGTGGGAGTAAAAAATTCAATGTCAGCGAGTTTGTACCCTAAGTAAGTAAAATTATCAAATTCATTAAAGGATTAAAAAATAAAATAATTTGAAATGTAAACTTTAAATATGTATTAAAATAAAACAAACTATATATAGATATATAATACCAGTCATGTATTTATTAAAACTTGTTTTAAAAACAATGAGGACTGTCTAATGTTGCATGTTCAAATTTTGAGTGTATTTATTGAATAAATACACTCAAAATTTGAACATGCCAAAAATCGTAGAATAAATTTTATCTATGTTATGACAATTTTAGGTAATGTGATGTAAGCAGTGACGTAATTTTTGTTACAGACAAAAACGGAAGTGAATCTCCATTATTAATAGATAATTGATGTTTAAATAAAATAAAATCATGGAAAGTGTGACATAAATAACTAAGGGAATTGTGACTTGAGTAGTGATATAGTTTCGGTTACAGACAAACACACAATCTCCATTATAATAATATGATTATTATTAGCAAAAGCATGTGCACCCTGGGCACAAGGATTTAAGTTTTAATATAATAAAACTTTATATTAAATTAGAAAGACTAACAAAACTAAATAAGAACCACAGGGACTCCCCCTCAAAAGAAGAATAGTAAAATAGTAAAGTTGATGGAGTGGCCTATTGTCAATATCAGCCAGTCAGCGAGGGAGTCTATCCCCTGTTCACTAGACTAGGTTTTGGTTTGGTTTGTTTTACGGCATATAAACCTTAGTGGGTTATTTAATGCCGATAAAGTTTTGAAATAAATCAGTTCTTAATGGATAATACAATTTTTTTAATAAATACATTTTTCTATTTAACCCATAGATGGGACCCTAACAGATACTACCACTCCTGGTTAGAGTGGACCAGGGAGCAATGGTGATGAAGGGGTGCTCCACATTCCCCAAACCTCCAAAACTGAACCTCACCATCAGATAGAGTTTAACGTCATTCCCAGGACTAGACTAGGGAGACTGTTTTTACTGAACTGGAGCTCCACACCTACCATCATCTTGAAATGGAGCACCACACCTATTATCATCTGTAAAGTTAAAAGTCAGCGGAGTGGGTTATTATCGGTATCAGCCAGACAGTGAAGGAGTCTATCCCCTTTTCACTAGCATTAGATCAGGGAGGTTGTTTTTTTTTTTCTTGTTTTTTTTTGTGTTAGAGGTGGAGTGCCAAGACTACTATCAGCTCTCCACTTTACCGCACAGACCAGATTACCCAAGCTATACTACGCATGCGCTGAATTGGCAAGGACAGTATTGAACCCAGAACCTTGCAATTCCTAGGCCAATGCTCTACCAACTGAGCTAAACCAGAAACGCTAGAGATCATAAATGAATGATGTGAAAAAAAAAAATGCTAATTAACTAAACACAGAAAACCTTTGACATAATCGATACGTTTCTAGAAAAGACTGCACCAATAGCTAAAAAGTAATCAATTATAGTCATCATCTTTTATCTTCCAGGTTCCCAAGCCAAATTATGTAGAAACTGCATCTCCCAAAATATACAAGTAGCACTTTAATGCAGTTATCGTGATTTAGGCTCTACAGAGCTAACGTCACTCCAATAAAGTTAAAAATACAGGGTGTTTCAGAAAGATTTGATATCATTTTAGATGTACAGGCTGTTTCAGAAAAATTTGATATCATTTGAGATGTACAAGGTGTTTCAGAAAAATTTCCTATCATTTTAGATGTACAGGATGTTTCAGAAAAATTTGATATCATTCAGGATGTACAGGTGTTTCAGAAAAATTTGATATCGTTTGAGATGTTCTATCCTTAAGCATCACAGGTTGTCACCCACAGCCAACAGGTGGCGCCATTGGGGGAGTCTTACCCCTTTGCAGAGGTGCAGTCGGTGCATTCTAACGCCCCAGCCGACAAGGCGGATTACATTATGAAATATTAATTTTTGTAAAACACCTCATATTATGTAACGAGTTATATTTTAAGATCTACATAGCCAAGAAAGTTAGAGAGAAAAACATTTTTAAAGTACTTAGAACCCCAGTGGCCAGAATTTGTGCCATTACCTAGAAGTACAGACACTTGGGTGCCATAAATTAACCCCTAACCACAGGGGGACAACTCCCCCACCCCCTGCTGTAAAATAGCTCCATCACTGAAGTGGTTTGGTTACAGCACTACACTCACAACCAAAAACTTACTCATTCAGCAATTTAACGTTACTCATTGAAAAAAGGGGGAAAAATAATGTTCATACCTAGTATAAAATATATATATATATATATATATAAATTAAAAGAAAGGAAATGAACCCGACGGTATGAGTATATATAAAAAGATATGAAAACACCATAAAAAGCTGTTAAAGTGAAAACATTTTATAACTTAGCTGATATTGAACAATATTTCGATTTTATGAAAATCGTCATCAGAGCTTGTTTATAATTAGTGTTGTTAAGAGTGGAAACAAAAAAACTGTTACAATAATATACACAATACCTGATGACCGAGAAAAATGCGGCGGAAGGGCTCACATTCGAAATTATTGTATAACTTTTTTCTTTTTGCAACGTCAAAGTTTTTGTTTTGAACTCATATGACTTTCATTTCCGCTCTTAACAACACGGAGTATAAACAAGCTCTGATGACGATTTTCATAAAATTGAAATATTGTTCAATAACAGCAAAGTTATAAAATGTTTTCCCTTTAACAGCATTTTTGTGGTGTTTTCATATCTTTTTATATATACTCACACACACACACATATATATATATATATATATATAGTATCCAATTGCCGGTTTAACTTTCCCGTTGCAGTGGCATCAGTAAATAATCCAAAAGTGATCAATATATTCAAAACAAACCAGTAATAATAATAAAAATAATATTAGTAGAGGTTTTTACCCCTACTAATATTATTTTTATTATTTTATCATTATATATATATATATATATATATATATAGCTTTTTCACAGAGCTTCTTCATCTCTATCAAGAGCAAAAAATATCGTCCTTCCCTTGGGTATGACACGTATGACTTTGGTAGTTCTGCATCAAGCAGTTTCATCGCCTACAAAGGAAAAATAAACAAACCCTACCCTATAACTAACAGTCAATGTTTTTAAAAAAAATTCTCTTACGTCATCTGTCCTCTGATTGAAGCGTAAATCTTATTAGATTGAGTCATTCTGTCGTTTGGGGTTTTATCAATTCCCGGGACAAATTTTCTAGGATGAAGAATGAATCATCTAGGACAACTTTTCCATCAGTTTAACAGTTCCAAAATATTTTCATTATAAATTAATTTCATCACAGGTGAATATACACAAATGAATAAACAATGATTCATTTTTCTTACTCATTTCTTATACTTTGAATATATATATATATATATATATATATATATATCCATAAATGGGTTATCAGGTAATTTGGTATTAGGATGATTCTAAGCTGGTCCTTTCTTCCAATAGCAGAATGTTAGAGAGTTCAGGTCCATAAGAGAGCTTGATGTTCAATTTTATTGAACAGGGCAATATAATTAGTAAAGAAAAAGGCTTAAAAATTGGCTATTTTGTGGTTATAGTCGATTTTTAAAAACTATCTCCTTGGTCTAGCGCTAGTGAAAAGGGGATAGACTCCCTCGCTGATTGGCTGGTACCGACATTAGGCCGCCCCGACAACTTTTATATATATATATATATATATATATATATATAATTTATCTTAATTTAAAATATTTCATATTTTAAATTCTTATTTAAGTCTTATTTTTAGTCTTATTTTAGTCTGTCTTTTTTTTTTTTTATTCTCTACTCACGCATTTATTCTAGTAAAATAATAAAAAAATCCACCAATCCCATTTCTTTATTTTCCTCTTATTTATTCTCAACTCCCAAACACTTCATTATTCAATCATTAATACTCTTACTTTTCTGTTGAATTAAAATGAAAATGTTATTCCTCTCAGTGATTCAATGACATCAGAAAAAAGAATGAATCATCATGAAAATGTCCATCTTTGATAATAACAACCTTTTTCACCAAGAGGATACTTATATATTACACACTCCTAAGACATCCTGTTTACTCAAACTTTCGAACAATTAAAATTAAAATAAAAAAAACATCCCATTTTTGAGTAATAATTGAACATTGAACAAAACTCAAAAAAACAACTGAATTTATGATAAAGTCTATTTGTACAATACATGTTTAGTTTGGTTTGGTTTGTTTTACGGCATATCAACCTCAGTGGGTCATTTAATGCCGATAAAGTTTTGAAATAAATCAATTCTTAATGCATAATACAATTTTGTTTATAAACTCATGTTTTTCTATTTAACCCATAGATGGGACCCTAACAGGTACTACCACTCCGGGTCAGAGTGGACCAGGGAGCAATGATGATGAAGGGGTGCTCCACATTCCCCAAACCTCCAAATCTGGAACCTCACCATCAGATACATGTTGATATTTGAATTATAATACTTTTGTATAATTATACATATAATTTTATAGATTTTATTAAATCTTAAATACAAGGTGTGTCATAAAAGTATTGAGATTGAAGCTGTATTTACCAAGATAGAAATGAACAATGAATGGAACGTTATTTTTTTCAGAATACAAGGTGTGTCATAAAAGTGCCAAATTTGAAGCTGTATTTACCAAGATAGAAATGAAGAATGAATGGAATGTTAATTTTTTCAGAATACAAGGTGTGTCAAAAAGTACAAAAAAATCTCGATATTTTTGACACACCTTGTATGTTAATAATAATATATTGTGGAGGTGTGTGGTGTAATGTCTAGGAGTCGTAGGAAATGGACTTGTCAACACGAGTTCAAACCCTGGACGAATCTGTTTGCATTTCACATAGCGCTAACACCCTTGGGAAAGGTATGAATCCATATATTCTCACTCTAGCTATAGGTAAATAGTAGGGCAGATTGGGCTATTTAACCGCTTTAGGTCAGTCAGTAGAGCATCCGCCTAGGAAATCACAAGGTCCCTAGTTCAATACCAGCCCTCACCAACTCAGCATATGAGTAGCACAGGGATCTGTGCGGTAAAGTGAGGAGCTGATGACAGGTGCGGCACTCAACCTCAGACGCTAAAATAATCTCCTTGGTCTAGCACTAGTGAAAACGGAATAGACTCCCTTGCTGTCTGGCTGATACAGACTTTACTGACGACTTTACTTTTTACTTTATTTATATATATATATATATATATATATATATATTTCTAGACTAATAATTAAATATAATATCTATATATTAATACTCTTGTTCTTTAATTGTATGACCGTTATCTTGCAACACCTCTGGTAAAAAATGAGACCGTACAAATTGTCCAAGATGAAATGCAAAAATATAAATCCTGATTATCTGGTGTTGCTTATCTGCCAAATTCTTATTTCTTACGAGTGTCATCACCTCAGCCAAATAATGGACCATTCTGTTTTTATTATAAAGAAAGAAATGGAAGAAAAAGGACCTGTTACACAGAAAAAATATAATAAGAAAGAAAGAAAGAGTATGGGAAAGATAGAGAGAGAGGATGAGCACGTAGAAGTGATAACATTAATAATATTATATAATAATGTATAACTTACAATAATAATATTATCTATATGAATAATATAACAATATTATAATACATATTGATATTTAAATCTTTGCCTACTTTAAACCACTTACAGCAGCTCTCCCACCACTGCGATCATACATAAGCAAAGTACAAAAACTGATAATTAATTCATAAAATGAGCAGAAGGATTCATATTACAATAATAATAGGACTTTATTTGAATAGAATGAGTTATGAGGTGAATAAGATAATGAACTTTGAAATATCCTATCATACAGGTAAAAAATACCAGGGAAATTTGGTAGGCAAAGAGTTAAATAAAACCTTTTTTTTTTAAAAACTCATTGCCTGCTTTAAACCGCTCACAGCGGCTCTCTCAACACTGCAATCCTACTGTACAAAAACTGATGGTTAGTTCAATATAATTGAGAAGAAGGACTCAGATTACAATAATAATAGGGTTTTATTTGAATAGAATGAGTTCTGTGGTGAGTAGATAGTGAACTTTGAAATACCCCATCATACAAGTAAAAAAATACCAAGAAAATTTGGTAGGCAAAAAGTTAGATAAAATCTTTTTTTTCTAAACTCTTTGCCTGCTTTAAGCCACTCACAGCGACTCTCCCACTACTGCCCAAGCAAAGTATAAAAACTGATGGTTAGTTCATTATAACTGAGCAGAAGGACTCAGATTACAATAATAATAGACGTTATTTGAATAGAATGAGTAGACAGTGAACTTTGAAATATCTCATCACACAGGTAAAGATATACCAAGAAAATTTGGTACGGGGGGGGGGGATTTCGTAGGTAACAAGTACACATGATAAGCATTATTTTTATTTATTTTTTTTAATTATTTTTATTTTTTTATTTTTTTAAATTTATTTTTTTTAATTTTTTAAATCTTTAATTTTTTAAAATTATTTTTGATAAACAGACGAAGATGACATCATTTTCTCTCTATGAGTAAATAGAGCAGACTGGGGTATATAGCCTTGGTAAGGCACCCAATCTAGGAGAAGGAATTTAGATTCAGAGTGTTTGCGAGGGTCAGTTTCTGAGGTGAGTAGATAGTGAACTTTGGAATATACCATCATACAGGTAAAAAAAATACCAGGATGTGACACACAAGGTAAATTTCTAAGCTGGTATTAACTCATATTTTTCCTTCTCCTAGACTGGTTGCTATACCAATGTTAAAGAGCTCTGTCTGTTATACTATTCTACCCCATAGGTGGAAGGGGACTACTATGTTTCCCCAAAAATAAGACGGGAGGTGAATAGTGAACTTTGAAATATCCCATCAAACGGATAAAAAAAATACCAGGAAAATTTGGTACAGCCATGGGGAAAATTTAGTAGACCAAAAAAAAAATGGAATCAAATTGCTTGAAAAATAAGATCTGATAAAATTTCTAGCAGACAGTTTTCCCTACTATCTACCAAAAGGAGACAAGTTGGATGCATACCTTTCCCAAGGGTATTAGTGCTATGTGAATTTGCAAACAGCTTCATCTGAGATTTGAACTTAGGTCGCCGTGTCCGGATTCAGCCTAGAATGTTTTTAATTTGCTTACAGAGTAGGCCAGATTTATGAAATGGTATGATATGTTGGGCTATGGCAGAGATTTGAACTTAGGTCGCCCTGCCCATTTTCTATATGAAGATAATACTTTGAACTTTGAAATATACCATTATACAGGTAACAAAAATATACCATCATAGAGGTAAAAAATACCAAGAAAATTTGGTACAGCCGTGGAGGAAATCTGGTAGGCAAAGGGTTGAATTATAATACTTCTGTCTTTCTAAGAAAATAAAGAAGAAGAAAAAATGGAATCAAATTGCTTGAAAAATAAGATCTGATAAAATTTCTAGCAGACACAAGAAGTTTTATCAAGCATCTGACTCACATCTACTCTAAGACAGTAGATACAACCAAAATGGTGGAACGGATGAAGTAATTTTCTAAAAAAGAACATTCAACATCGCCGCACAGTGGTGGGTGGGGCAGAATAGGGGAAGTTAAGACTATTACACAATACAAAGGATCATTATACGAAAGTTGGCCTCTCCAACCACCCCCACCCCAACACACACGTCAAAGATAACCGCTTGGCCAAATTAGGGATGAATACGAAGAAATAATGATACGAAAATGGGCGGCATTTTGTAAGACTGTAACGGTTTGGTTTCTTTGTTTAATGGCATATCAACCCCTCATGGGTTATTTTATAGCCGTTGAATCGGAACACAAAAACTCCAACTCCTCTTTATGTAATTGAGTGATTGCAATCGATCTATCTATCTATATATCTATACATATATAAAGGGCAGTTGTATGTCCAGAGGAAACTTCAAAAATAAAACAATTAACGACAAAGTAAATATATTATGGACTCTCCCATCGATTTTCGACGTATGAGGGTTCATACACACAATGAACACCCACACAGTGATTTGTTTATAGTGGTGAAGGCTTGTATTGGACCATCCACACTTTTTGGCACAGTCGATAGGAAAGAATTGGTGCATCAAGGGTTGCCACAAACCCAATCAACGACCGACCTCAGGAATTTTGAATTCAGAGTTATCCCTCTCCTAGACTGGTTACCTACGCAAGATTGAAGGGCCCAGTCTGCCCTACTATTTAACCCATAGCTGGAGGGAATTTTGAATTCAGAATATATATATATATATATATATATATATATATATATATACACACACATACACATTAAATATAACCAGGGCTTGGTTTTTGAACAAAAATAATAGATTTGATTTATATTTGTGAAGATAATTAAAAAATGAATTTTGAATAATAACAGCATAGAATTTTTAGCATTTAGTATTTTAAATAGGAGACATTAATTTTTCTTTTCGGATTGTCTGGATCAATGCAACGTCTTTTTTACATAAGGATTTTAATGGGGCATCCTGCGAGGATCAAACTTGCAATTAAGCAATAATGGACTACAAGACTACCTTTTTATCCCCCCCTCTACCCAGGCGGCACCGGGTAGCCGCTTCTAGTTCATAATAAATATAAAACCATGATTTTTCTATAATCTATTTATAAGGAATGTGCACTGTATAACTTTACATACTAAACTAGGAGTGTAAATTCAACTAGTCAGAGTATAATTTCATTTCTTTATAATCTATTATAAGGAATGTGCACTTTATAAGTTTACATACTAAACTAGGGCCATATAAAGTGTAAATTCAAAGGGGATATATTTATAAGTAAACAGTGCTCAATATCATTGATGGAGCATTTATATTTAAGCTAAAATTAAAATATTTTATAAGTAGTAGTGATGTAGAAATATATATATTTACCAACCCCTCCACACGAGCAGGATGTGACACAAGATCAATTCCTTAAGCGGAATTTAACAGGTTTGAATTCAGAGTTTTCCTTCTCCTAGACTGGTTACCTAACCATGGTTAAAGAGCCCAGTCTGCCCTGCTATTTGCCCATAGCTGGGGATGATGTAGAAATATAAGATGAACAAAAGTGATGAGACAAACAGGAATATTTCTTTGTCTGAATTTTGAGAATTAAAAAAAAAATTTTTTTTAAATAAAAATAAGGAATATTTCTTTTATGATATTTTTTTGGGTTGTTCTCAACTAGTTTCGACCTTAGGTTATCATCAAGAGAAAAAGTTTTTGTAAAAAAATGGTTTTAGAAATTTTTTTAAAAAAGTTTTTAAAGTATTTGATTAGTCACAAAAGAAGGGACAGAAAATGTTCTAACCAAATGGCATATCCATTTGTTGTGTGTGAAATTCATTTTCTGGTTAAATTGTCTTTTTTCATATACACATGTCTCTGTGATAAAGGCACCTGGCTAGTGAGGGTTTTTTTTTCATTAGGTTTGGGAATGATTGTTTTAACTCTTAACATCCTATACGACCTCGTTCCACCCAGCCAGAAGTCACATTCGTTTTCCTTATCTGACCCAAAAGATAGCTTTTGTTTAAATGTAATATCAAACATATTTAGAAGTCTTTATTTTAAGGGAAATAACAGGTAACTTTCAATGAAAAGGCCATTTTTAGCCATTTTTTTATAGATCCTAATAGGAAGGGGGCTCTGGACTTAGAAAATTCTCAACAGGATGTTAAGAGTTAAACTAGATGTGGTTGACCAGTGGGTGATGTATTTATTTATATAGGTGTTAGTGGCACCCATATGTCTCCACTGTGAAGGCATCTGACTAATGAGCTTTTTTATAAGGTTTGGAATTAGTTGGTTTCAAGTTAGATTGAGTGACCTATGGATGATGTATTTATTTATATAGGTGTTAGTGACACCCATATTTTATTACCAGCAGAGGGTAATTAAGTTTTATATTAAGTCAAATAGATTATAGATTTTTATTTTGTTTATCCATTTATTTTTTAAGTTTTTAGATTACTGATTTTATGTTGATATCTTTTCCAATTATTTCTATGTTGGTGAATTTTATATATATATATATATATATATATATATATATATATGTAAGTGTTGTTATGGGTCCAATGGGAGAAAATTAAATATTTTATAAAAAAAAGAAGGTCCGGTAATTTTTTTATATTATATTTGCAACACATGTTTCAGATCTTCTGATATCTTTGTCAGGCATTAATTAAACATTATTAATATGTTGGTTTTTTTTAAAAAACATAATCCATTTTGCAGACATTTTATTTAATAGTATATATATATATATATATATATATATATATATATATATATATATATATAGATAGATAGATAGATAGATAGATAGAGAGAGAGAGAGAGAGAGAGAGAGATAGAGAGAGATAGACAGATAGAAAGAGAGAGACAAGGTGTGTCAAAAAAGATTTTTTGTACTTTTTGACACACCTTGTATTCTGAAAAAAAAAAAAAAATAACTTTCCATTCATCCTTCATTTCTATCTCAGTAAATACAGCTTCAAACTCAGCACTTTTATGACACACTTTGTATTCTGAAAAAATTAACGTTTCATTCATTGTTCAATTCTTTCTTGGTAAATACAGCTTCAATCTCGATACTTTCTGACACCTTGTATGTGTTGTGTGTATATATATATATATATATATATTAATATTGATAATATAGTTTGCTATATCTATAAATAAAGAGTGCTCAATATCACTGATAGAGCATGTATATCTAAGTTTCTCGCCTATACGATTTTCAAATCAAACACTTTAATTTACATTTTGAAACAAGGTATCAAAGAATTTTCCAAAATTCCTGGACCATGTATCATATATCTATATCATTTTAATATTTTACAAATTAGAGAAACATAAGCTGTTTTACACATACACACACCCACATATATATGTGTATATATATATATATATTCTTCAGCTGCTACTCCCACGTTGTAGTAGCATTAGTAGTTAATCCAAAAGTGCTCAATATATTTCATATAATATAGAGCATTAATAGATGTAATAAAACAAAAAAACTTCTCTCTCTCACGGTTTCGGTGCTCAAGATGCATCTTCTTCAGGAGAACTAAATAGGCAAGACAGCTACATCTTATATATACTAGCCCGCATGAAAAGTAGTCTTGTTTGTACGGTTATTTTTTTAACTTTTTTTTTATAAACTTTGGTTTTTAAATATAGTCACTATTTCGGTTTCTTCTTAAAAAAATTAAATATATATATATATATATATATATATATATATATCAAGAATGGAAAAGAGTAACCTACTCGAGTTTCATAGATTGATTCTTCAGGGTTACTTTACATACACACACAAAAGGAACAAGAAGTAATATTCATTTTCAACAAAGCAAAAGTTCAATAGCATCTATATAGGCAGGAGATTATTTTTCTCCAAATATTAGTGGCTATGAAAATAATTTATATCTGTATGTTAATGGGGTGAAGAGCTGGTGTAGTCAAATATATTTCTTATTGTAAAATCTTATACAATAAATCTGGGGAACCATGTGGCCAAGATTTTCAGATTTTTATTACATTGAAAGACAATTTGACCATTCTGTAGAGATTTAAATTTAAGTCCCATTCCAACGGGCATGTTTATAACACCTAAGATTAATCGTAAACTCGATTAATTTAAAGTAACCCTGAAGAATCAATCAATGAAACTCGAGTAGGTTACTCTTTTCCATTCTTGAAATAAATTCATGCTCTACATTGTATTGAGCACTTTGTATTTGTTTTTTCTCAACCTTAACCTCTGGATATTGTGCGCTTCCAACGATTGTTCTTAACCCACCGGTAAGTTAATACTTATACATTTACAAAATATATTATATATATATATATATATATATATATATATATATATATTATATATATATATGTGGCACTCCACCTCAGACACTAAAATAATCTCCTTGGTCTAGCGCTAGTGAAAAAGGGATAGACTCCCTCACTGTATGGCTGATACCGACATTAGGCCTCCCCGACGACTTTACAGGGTGTCCCAAAATAATGTATACACTCTCAATTTATGTATTTTGACTTGTAAATAAGATTGATACAATAAAAAGAATACGTATACATTATTTTATATACTCCCTGTTGAATCGTTATGTATTTTGACACGTCCCGTGAATCGTTGTGTCACATTAGCAAAAATATGTATACACTCTTTGAATCGTTATAACTTATTCAATTTATGTATTTTGACTTAAAAAGAATACAAAAAAAGAGTGTATTTTGAGGGTGTGTATACACCGTTTTGTAAATAAGATTGATACAAGAAATGAATACCAAAAAAAGTGTATACATTATTTTGGGACACCCTATATATATATATATATATTTTTTTTTTGGGGGGGGAGAATATGTGCTTAATTGAAGTCGTACCTAATTTTGAAAATTAATTAATTAATAATTAATGAATTAGGTGGGCTTACCTATTCAAATGTAAGGCTAAACAAATTGAGAAAAATCAGATTTTTTTCCCAGATTTTTCGTTTTGTTTAGAAGTAGGTTATATTCCACTTATGGTGACTTACTACACGACAGTATGAGAAGTAAACAAACAAACAATGGGAAAGGCCAGCTGGTGTAATGGTTAGAGTCACCGCCTGTCAGCTTGACAGGGTTCGATTCTTCCTGTCTATAGCTCTGCTGATGAAGCCTAATAGGCCGAAATGTACATACAGAGATTGATTTTTCTTGATTTGTTTAGCCTTACATTTGAATAGGTAAGCCTGCCTAATTCATTAATTATTATTAATTTTCAAAATTAGGTACGACTTCAATTAAGCACATATTCTCCCAAAAATTGTCGGCAAAAAAGCCATATCAAAACACATTGTTTGTTTTTACTTCTCATATATATATATATATATATATATATATATATATATTATATTATATATGTGTGTGTGTGTGTGCAAATCTTAAGCAGATTAAATGTTGAAATTTCATCTCTTCTAGAGGCGGTATAAAAAGGATGCAACCCTACTGAACAACTTTTATTTCACAAATTATTTTGATGCTGGAACTTTCTTCCCCTGGGTCTAAGAAGTATACACACCAAATTTGGCAATCCTCTACGCCAAACTGTTTCCATGGAATCATAAGTGGCGTAATGGCCATAGTCATATTAAATTGGTGCATAATTAGTAGGGCTTTTTTTTAAAAAAAAAAAAAAAAAAAAAAGCAATAATTATGCACTAACCCAATAGGTTTGGTTTGGTTTAAGGCATATCAACCTAAGTGGGTCATTTAATGCCAACAAAGATTTGAAATAAATCCTACCCATGCGAACAGGTTGGATAAATACAAGGTGTTCCATCATGGTGTAATTGTTGGCATCCTTTCGTCTACAAGAGACGAAGGAGTAGTGACTGATTTTTTTTTTTTTTTTTTTTTTAACTATGTAGCCTGGATGGGTTGATATGGAGGATGAGCTGTTGCCCAAGCGGCAAATTCCCCCCTCTCCACACTGCCGCCGTGATCCAAAGGAAAGGTAAGAAACCAATCCAGTTTGGCAGCGGTAGTGTCGCAGGAGTTTCTGGGTGATACTAGAGTTCAGCATCATACCACCTTAGGGATTCCGGCACCAGAATTGTTTTCGGGGGTTTACTGGTGTAATGGTTCCCCACTATAATGATCCTTGTGTTTGACTGGCATGGTGGGATTCCAGTAAATACTACTGAATAGTGAGTTCAATCCTCACTGGATGGGGGCCTCTCTAACCACTTGTCTAGCCTAAGTAAGCCATCTACAGGGTTGGATTGTTTTGTTTTACGGCATATCAACCTTAGTGGGTCATTTAATGCCGATAAAGTTTTTGAAATAAATCAATTCTTAATAGATAATACAATTTTTTTATAAATACATTTTTCTATTTAACCCATAGATGGGACCCTAACAGGTACTACCACTCTGAGTCAGAGTGGACAAGGGAGCAATGGTGATGAAGGGGTGCTCCACATTACCCAAACCTCTAAAACTGGAACCTTACCATCAGATAGAGTTTAACGTCATTCCCAGGATATGTAGACCCTCAGCTACTGCCTTTTAACACCCATATGATAAAAAGGGGTTTGCTATAAGAGCAATAGGGTATATCCTACCTGTGGCAAACTTTTTGGGTAAACACAAGGTGTCCATTCTGGTGTAATGTTTAGCAAGCTAGTCTCACAGATCCATTACTACTGAATAGCAAGTTCACTTTTGACCTTGTGTCACATCCTACCTGTGGCGAACGGATTAGGTAAATCCCTACTCCTCAAGGAGTATGCAGGATTCAGTTTTTACATCAGACTGTTTGTCCATCTCTCATGTGTTTGTAACATTTATACATAAAATAAGTCACACTCATGAAAAATGACACAAAGGGGTGGATGCTTGACTAGAACATGATGATATATATATATATATATATATATATATATATATATATATATATATATATATATGCACAGAGATATATATATATATATATATATATATATATATATATATATAATTTACCAAGCGTGTTGGTAGATCCTTGCGGAGAGAAAAAACCCAGCAGAAAGTTTGATTGTAAAAATATACTACCAAACATCAACCAGGAAGAAAAAAATTTTTGAAAAAAAGAAAAGACCAAGATATTCGTACCAACAAAAAATAATCTATTGGTATAGTATTTGGCCAAAAGAAAAAACAATTTATATGTATATATATATGTATATAAGATATATATATATATTCATATAACCGCTAGGAGAAGCTAATTTGTAAAAAGTGCTCGATACCTAAGTAGAGCCAAGTAATAAGGATATCTACTGAGTCAGACGAACCTACTATTAGTTTCGCATAAAGCTCTTCAGGGCTAAAATCTGACAGATTTTAGCCCTGAAGAGCTTTATGCGAAACTAATAGTAGGTTCGTCTGACTCAGTAGATATCCTTATATATATATATATATATATATATATATATATATATTAGCTCAGACGGTAGAGCATTGGCCCAGAATTCGCAAGGTTCCTGGTTCGATACCAGTCCCCGCCAACTCAGTGCAAATTGGATAATCTAATCTGTGTGGTAAAGTGGGGAGCTGACGATAGGTGTGGCACTCCACCTCAGCAAAACCAATCTCCCCAGTATAAGCACTAGCAAAAAGAGGATAGACTCCCTCGCTGTCTGGTTGATACTGACAATAGGTCACTCTGCCAATTTTTTTTTTTTTTTTAAAATACCTCGCATTGTGTGCTGTCTAGAAAGTTAGTCTACTAATACCAGACCATCGCTAGTGAATTTAATTCTCACTGGGTGCCTCAGGTCAACTAAGCTTAATAAATAGTTATGTTAGCAGAGTGGCTTATCATCGCTATCAATCGGACAGCAAGGGAATCTATCCCCTTTTCACTAGCACTATACCAACGAGATTGTTTTCGCTGAGGTGTACTGCTACACCTAGCATCAGCTCCCAGAATTAAACTCCTATGTCAAGGTCCCATTGTATTAAAAACATCTACTTGAAGATATATATTAGTAAAGTTGACTGAGTAGCTTATTGTCGCTATCAGCCTGACCGTGAGGGAGTCTACCCTCTTTTTGCTAGCACTAGACCAGGCAGATTTATTTTTTTTTTTTTTTTACTGAAATGGAGCACCACACAGCTCTCAGATCAAAACATTTGCCTAGGAATCATAATGTTCCAGATTCGATACCAGTCCTCACCAACTCAGCACATGAGTAGCACAGCTTGGGTAATCTGAGCTCACCTCAGTAAAAAATAATCTCCCTGGTGTAGCACTAGCAAAAAGTGGATATTCTCCTTTGCTGTCTGGCTGATATTGACAAAAACACTACAATGCTGACTATGGGCAAGAATAATTCAAATCATCCTTGCTCTTTGCGCATAGGCAATTTGTCAATAAAAAAAAATCTCAGATTATTATTGATAATATATATATATATATATATATATATATATATATATAATAGTAGTAATAGTGAAAAAGAGTGATGGTAAATCACTAACTCTTTTCCACTTTTATTATAAGTAATATTAGTAGTGCTTATGTTTTTATATATTGAGCACTTTTGGAAAATTTACTAATGCTACTGCAATGGAAAAGTTTAAGCACCAATAGGATATATATATATATATATATTATATATATATATATATATATATTTATTTATATACTAGCATCAGCCACCCGGCGTCGCCAGGGTAGGGGGGGTTAAAGTTAGTCCTGCAGATCCATTATTACTGAATCGTGAGTTAAATCCTTGTGGGATGCCCCATTTAAAACCCTACGTAAAAAAGACCTTGCATTGATCCAGCTATTCTGAAAAGAAATGTTAATGTCTACTATCTAAAATATTACATGAAAAAAAAATTCCATGCTGTTATCATTTAAATTCTATCTTTTAATTATCTTCACGAATATAAATCAAATCTCTTATTTTTGCTCCTGGTGATATTTAATGTGTATATATTTTTACTTTTAAGCTTTTGAAATAATTTAGGGTATTATTTGCCACCATAAAAATTCTTTTTAATTTTATTATTTTGATAATTTAAAAAAAAAATTGTTGGTGATTTGAAAATTCAAATTGTTATATTTAGTTTTAAACTTCAAATATTTTAAGTTTACTTTTAAAAAAAGAATTTTTTGAACATTTTGCAAAAATTTTTTTTTCTTTATTTTAAACAAATCAATTTATATCAAACATGTTTTTTTTTTTTTTTAAAAAATTTAATTTAACATATTTTTTTTTTAAAAAATAAAAAAATTTTTTTTGACAACATTTTTTTTTATTATTTTATGTTTGAATATATTTGTCTTTTTTTTTTTGAATTAAAAAAAATAAAAACTTAAACATAAACTTTATTCATTTCTAAGTTAGAAATTGTTTTAAAGGATACATAAAAAAAAAAATTATTTTTAAATTTAAAAATTTTTAAATTTTTTATACTAATTAATTTTAATTTATATTTTTAAATTTTTAAATATAGTAAATTCTAAAAATAAAATAAATAATATTTTTTTTATAATATTATATATATATATATATATATATATATATATATATATATATATATATAATCAGAGTGTAAAGAAAAAAAGAAAATTTTTTAAACTTTATCAACTTCCGGTGAAATTTTTAAGCCTATTTTAAAAACTAACAAAATCTACATTTCTTTTTCTTACGTTCCAAGATTTTGAAAAAAGAAAAATTAAATATTAGATTTTAAAAAACACATTTTTATTTATTTATGAAATGACGCTTGATATGAATAATTATATTTCGGACTGTTGTCCTCATCTTTATTGTGTTACTGTTATAAACACAACATTAAGGCCACTGTAACCTCGGGCACATTTATTTAAAAACATATGAAAATAAATTTTATTCTATTTGTAATATTGTAAAATGATTTTACAATCTATTAAATTAATATCTTTTTTGTTTAGCTACGTGAAATTAAACGTTTGTTGTTTATTGTTTAAAAAATAAACAAAAATTAAAAAATAAAAAGGGGGCGGCACCCAAGTGAATTCTTGTTTGTTTAAAATTGCGGACACAAGAGACATTGTTGTTTTTTGTTGTTAAATGTTGTACGAGTTTAGTGTCAGATTTCTATAGAAACCGGTAAACTCAAACTATCGATTATCGATTACAACAGATTTTTAACCGCTTGTGCGCTAACTCAATGCAGCATTTATTTATCATGTATTTTTATTTTTTATTTTACATTCGAATATTTTTTTTTTATGTGTTCAATTCCACGCACGTGTCGAACTTGAAGTATGGCGGAGAGAACTTGCTTAAAAATATTTTGGAGGAAAATAAACGAGAAATAAAATAAATACATTTTTTTTAAAAAATGGTATGGAATTGATTTTGTGAAAATAAATATTTATTATGTGTAGCAAGCAGACAATACATATAATAATAACAAATATGATTAAAATAAAATATTAAAGGATTTTTTTAAAAGTAGAGCCGCGATTGAAATAAAATGGATAGATTAATTTTTTAAATTTAGAATTTTAAAAACAGCTACTTTTTTTTTTTTTAAATACTGAATACGTAATTTATTATAATAAAAAATACAAAAAATAAAAACAATAAATACTATATAGCGAACTAGTTTGTTTTTGTTTGTAATCAATCACTAGAAATTAAACAAAAACAAAAAAACAAAAACATGGTACTGTACTAAGTGTGTCAAAGTCATTTTTTATTTTATCCGTCAAAAATAATATATATTGGTGAGTAATTATTATCAGGTAGTCTGTGAATTCAGAGACGTAAAAGGACAGTATTTATGTTGTATAGATCACAATGTAACAACATTAATTAATGCTGTCCTTTAATATTTTTTTAAAAACTCATTTAGATTTCAATTCATATTCCACTAACATCTGTCCGGTAGACTGGTAAAATTTTACGTCCCTGAATTCACAGTCTACCAAATTTTGACTATCTTCCAAATGACGTTAAAATTTGATGCATTAGAGACTAAAAATAAAGATACGCATCGATGATTATTGCACAACAATAAACCAGTGGATATGGAAATCGGAATCAGAATCAGAATAATATCCTGGCATGAGGAATATTCCATATAAACACACACACACACACATCTACGTTATTATATGGAAATAAATCAAAATCGCAGCTATTTTAAAGATCAATAATAATACAACCTTTTGTTTGTTTGTTTTACTCTAGAGATGAATAATGTAACCAATACAAAAATGTTTCCTTCCAACCACCCACCCACCCACACCCTTTTGTCGTCTCCACCGAAACAATATAGTTTCGGATTCCTTTAAAAAACCTAAAATAAAAGCCTACAATCGACCATGTGGTGGTGCATTTAGTCTCTTAAAAAAACAATAGATCAAATTGCAGTACTTTTGTTTTTTAAAAGGTACTATAAGAATCAATAATACATAGTAAATTCTAAAACAACGAAAGACACTAAATCATTTTAAAAAGGAAGAAAAACATTTAAAAGGAAAAAGAGAGAAAAAAAAAAAAAGAAAAACAAAACAACTCCAAACCAATGCAGAAATATTCTGATTTCTTAATAGTAAACAATAAATTATGAAAATAAATTTAAATCAATTAAATAGAGGAATGGTGCAGTGTGTGTGTGTGTTTTTATTAAATAAAGAACTTAATAAACACACACACACACATATATATATATATATATATATATATATATATGTGTGTGTGTGTGTGTGTGTGTGTGTGTGTGTGTAAATAAAGGTTTTAATAAATATTAAATATATGTGTGTGTTCATTAAATAATGGATTTAAAAATATTGTGTGTGTGTGTTGTTTATTAAATAAAGGATTACACACACACACACATTTATATATTTCGTGAAAATCAGAGTATTAATTGATTTTTCATAGAATTTTTTTTAAATTCTCTTATCGTAACTTGTTTTTAGCTACGTTAAATTTCAGTTGATTTAACAGTGCAAAAATGAAAACATTGTTTTTCAATCATAATTTTCATTATTTCCGTAAGCTGAAATTTTTTTTTTTAAATCATCAGGAGTTTGTTTAATGTTTTTTCTTTCGAATGGAAAAAAGATTTTCAAGAAAATATTAATTTTTCTGCAAGTTTCATTGTGTTAAATATAGGGGGGGGGTAAATTTCACAGGGTAAAATTGGTGGTACCTAATTATATATATATAAGAGAGAGAGAGAGAGAGAGAAGAGAGAGAAAGAAAGAGAGAGAGAGAGAATGTGTGTTTATTAAATAAAAGATTTGGAAAATGCAGGGGGCGATTTTTAAGTAAATAACAGTAGTAGGAATAAGATTAAAATGGAAATATTTGTTTGCAAGCCATGCAACTATATCTTGCCTATCAATATAATAAAGGATTTGCAAACATGCAGGGATGATTTTTAAGTAAATACACAAAATAGGAATAATATTAAAATAGGAAATGTATTGTTAGCAAGCCATGCAATAAAATCCAATCTTCTTTTTAGCAATACTGCAACCAACATGGATACTACTAGTATTAGAAAAATAAAAAAAAAAAACATCTAGCCCTTTGTTTTGAAAATAGATAGATAAATTAAACATTTTCAAATATTTTTAATGCAAAATATGTTTTTTTTTATTATACATATATATCTTAACCAAGATTTCCAAAAAAATGACAAAATATTTTTTCAATTACGAACAGCAAATCCTACAAGCAACACGTTGAATTTATCGGTTTTAATAATTTATTATAATTATCTGAAGTCTAGAAATCTTAATTATTTATTAATTAATTAATAATTTATTTTAGCAAGGAAGCAGGTGCTGCTAGTGAATTTAAAAATAAATACTTTTAAAAAAATAGTAGCATGTATAAAAGGAACAAAGAAAGTAATATCATTTTTTTTTTCCACATTTCTGTTTTTGTGATGTGTATCTTTTTTTCTTTTCTTTTTTTAAGGAAAATAGACTCTTTTACTCACCTAGCCAGGACAAGCATTTGTTAAAACGACAGAAAGGCCTTCCTCGGAATTTATCGTCATTATTAAAAGGCGAAATGTGTAAATTTTCAATGGAACTACATGTCCATAAGCTGTGGGCTCGTCTCCGGGTGAATGTCAGGACGTCGTCATCCATGGCGTAAAAGAACAGAGGGACTACTGACTTTACTTAAAACCACAGATGATAATATAGATATATGCAATAATAAAAAAAAGATTATTAAAATTCAATAATGTGTGTTTCTTTTGCGATAAAAAAGCAGCTTTATTTTTTTATTTTAACCATCAAATAATTTGCAACGTTGAAAAATTCTTCCTACTTAAATTTTGTTAGCATTTTGGGCCAGCAATAATATATAATCAAGCACTGCCTTTTTTAAAAAAAATTTTACGATGGTGTTGAACTAAAACGAACCATAATGATATTAAAAAAATGAATCTTTTAGATGACAAAACGATTCATTTTCAGTGTGAGGGTGTCGGTTTTAAATTAATCATCATTTCGATTAACTAAAACGAATCAATCACTGCATTTTCTTTACGATGGGGTTGGTAGTAAATATCGAACCATGATATCAAAAATGAATATCTAATATGACCAAACGATACATTTTGAGCGTGAGAGTATAGGTTTTAGATTTTAAAAATTGTAACTTTTTAAAAAAAGTGTATCATCTAGATAGAGACAGCACGGATGATGATGATGTTGATGATGAAGAAGAAGAAGACACTCAGGAAGAAGAAAGTATTAGGCTAAATAAGGTCATAATGATGAAGATAACTGTGAAAGAATACTGGGAGGAAAGTTAAGAATCGCATCCTGATTGCACGTGATCAATATTAAATGATATATGAGCTTTGTGTAAAAAAGCAAGCATCCTATGTAAGTGTCAAGAGGTAAAGACGACGAGATACGGTTAAAAAGGCCAAAAACAGAAGAGATGTCGTCGCACATCTCGGTTAAAAATTTATAAAATAAAAACACACACACACTATTAAAAAATAAATAAATCCAAACTAAGGCTGGGGCTGTTTGTTCTGTTTTAGATAATTAACCAATGCTTGATTAACAGTGCGACACGGCAAAGATAATCTAATTTTTTCCATGGTTAAGCCAAAGATCTCTGCTTCTTAATACGGTAAAAAAAAATGTAGTTTTAACCACGGTAGTTCACAGTAGCAATGGTAAAAAATGTTGATTTAACCAAGGTAGTTCATAGTAGGTGGTGGTGGTGGTGTTTGAAGGCACTTTCTGTACGGTTCAACGTTATTTTTTGTGTAAAATATGGTATCTTAGACCGCTCAGTTGCTTCGTATAGTGAGTCATCTTATATGCCAAAATGTTAAACACATTTTGGCTATTCCGAGGGAGCCAGAAATGAAATCCTATCAAGCAATTTGTTAATCAATGATATTACACTACAATGGTAATACTACAACAACAACAACAACACTATTATTCAACTCTGTTGCTGCGGGAGTGTGATGCGATGACACTAGACGAAAAAGGAAATGCGAGAGACCTTTAAAAATATACTAATAGTAGTAGTAATAGTAATAATAATACTAAAACACATTTCTAACTAGGTTTATTTTTTTTATTATCTTTTTAAATATTTTATTTACATTTTGTTAACGACAGACGAAAAAGGAAGTGCGAGACCTTTAAAAACCTACCAATAGTAGTAGTAGTAATAATAATAATAATAATAACAATACCAAAAACATTTTTTATTTATTTTATTCATTCTTTTAATTTTTATTATCTTTTTAAATATTTTATTTATTTACATTTCGTTAACGGCAGACGAAAAAGTGCGAGACCTTTAAAAACCTACCAATAGTAGTAGTAATAATAATAATAACAATAATAATACCATAAACATTAAACATATTTTAATTTATTTTATTCATTTTTTAATTTTTATAATCTTTTTAAATATTTTATTTATATTTTGTTAACGGTAAACGAAAAAGGAAGTTCGAGACCTTTAAAAACCTACCAATAGTAGTAGTAGTAGTAGTAATAACAATAATAATAATACCAAAAACATATTTCTAACTTTTTTCTTTTTTTAAATTTTATAATCTTTTTAAATATTCTATTTATTTACATTCCGTTAACGGTAAATGAAAGGGGAAGTGCGAGATGTTTAAAAATCTACTACTACTAGTAGTAATAATAACAATAATAATAATAACAATAATAATAATAAAAATTTCTAACTTATTTTATTTCTAAATTATTTTTAAAAAATACTTTATTTACATTTCGTTAACGGCAAACGAAAAAGCAAGTGCGAGATCTTTAAAAAAATTACTAGAAGTAATAGTAATAATAATACTAGCAAAAACACATTTTTAAGTTAACCTATTTGTTTATTCTATTTTATTTTATTATATCTTTTTAAATATTTTATTTACATTTTGTTAACCGCTTTTATTTTCTCTAAAATAAAAGAGTTCTAGTGTCAGAATGCCAACGTTTGGCAAATAAAAAAAACAAAAAAAAAAAAAAAACATTATGAAACCAAAAAAAAAAAAAAAGGAAACCAAAAAATTCTTAATGAATGTTTAATTATTGAAATCGAACCAACACATAAAAAGCATAACATTAAAGTAGATCTTTAGTTAACCTACTATTAGTGAGTTCGATTCTCACTAAGTGCCAGCACACTTCTGAACATGTGCCACATGTGCCATAATTTAAGCTGATAGGCAAATAATTAGGTACATCGAATAGTGTAATGGTTAGTAAGCTAGATTAGCAGACCTTGCTAGTGAGTTTGATTCTCACTGGGTGCCCTATACTTCTGGCCTTGTGCCACAACTAAGTTAAGCTTGGTAAATAATGTAGGAAACATAGATGGGTGCCTCGGATAGTGTAATGGTTAACAAGCTAGATTAGCAGACCCTTGCTAGTGAGTTTGATTCTCACTGGGTGCCCTATACTTCTGGCCTTGTGCCACTAGTAAACTAAGCTTAGTAATAATATAGACAAATAACTAGGTGCCTCGGTAGTGTAATGGTTAGCAAGCTAGATTAGCAAACTATTGTAAGTGAGCTTGATTCTCACCGGGTGCACCATACTTTTGGACATATGCCACATCTAAGTTGAGCTTAGTACATAACTATCAATTAGATTGAAAAAGAAGGAAATATTTCAAGAATTATGAGACAACTAGAAGCAGCCACCCAGCATTGCCAGGGTAGAGGGGGTTTTTTTTTAAAGTTAGTCTCGCGGATCCATTATTATTCAATCGTGAGTTGGATCCTCGTCAGATGCCCCATTAAAATCCCCATGTAATAAAAAAGACCTTGCATTGATCCAGCCACTCAGAAAATAAATGTTAACATCTACTATTCAAAATATTAAATGCAAAAAAATATTCCATTCTGTTATCATTTAAATTTTATTTTTTAATCCTTTTCACAAATATAAATCAAATCTCTATTATTTTTGCTCAAAAACCAAGCCCTGGTGATATTTGATGTGTATATATATATTTACTTTGTTTTTAATTGTTTTATTTCCGAAGTTTCCTCCGGACATACATATACACACAACTACCCTTTATATATGTATAGAGATAGATTAACTCCAACCTTCTTCTTTCTTTTTTTTTTAAATGAATAAAACAGCATTTTGGCTGAGCCATTCTACGGCCTTCTTCAAGAGTGTGGATAAAACAAAACAAAGACATTACAAGCCAAAATAACCACTGATAATAATATATCACCTTAAGAACCAAAAAATCCAGGGGAAAATAATAAAAATGAGCGAGAATAAATTATTTTTTTTTAAAGATAAATTAGATAAATTGCTAAAATATATAAAATAATCTGACTTCAAATAAAATAAATTTAAATTTAATTTTTTTTTAAAATTGAAATAGATCACTAAGTAGGACTGAGCCTATTCTAGTAGTGACCACCCCAAGTGGAGATTTAAGAGGTTTGAATTCAGAGTTTTCCTTCTCCTAGACTGGTTGCCTAACCAAGGTTAAAGTGCCCAGTTGACCTACTATTTACCCATAGCTGGAGGGAGAATTTTTTTATAATGATAATGAAATTTATTGTGTACAGCGCTCAAGTGCACCACAACTCATCAAAGTCTCATGTCAAGTACACAGAATAATGTATTAGTGTCAGGAACATGAACAGCGATCAGTAATATACATGTGTGTGTGTGTGTGTGTATATGTGTGTGGATGGGAGTATCAGATATAGTGTTGGCGGATTACAGGAAGCATGGAGGCTTTGAAAGATGCAGTGTTTTGGCAGCCTACAACAGATGTGGGGAGCTTATTCCATGCCTCTGTAAATCTGAGCGTGAAAAAATGTTTCCGAAAGTCATGTGAGCTATGCTGTTTTCTGACTTTATAGGCATGCCCACGTGTGTTAGAAACATGGAGATCAAAAAGGTGCTCAAGGTTGCTGTTGTTAAGATGATTAATGAACTTAATAGTTGGATTCATACCAACTATTCTAAAATTAAATTAAAAAATTAAATTTTTTTTAAATATAGTTTTAATAAGTACCAAATTTTAATTAAATCTGAACCACGTAAATTGTAAAACCTAAAAATAAATAAATAAATCTTCACACTAGGGGCAGGGTTCGGTTTATTGCCTGGTGCCTGAGACGCCCCCCTTGAGGAGGAAATCCGACGAGATCAACATGGTTTTTGCGCCTGCCTCCCACGAGTTTGAGCGGTCCCACATTAATAGGGCCTTGTGCCTTACCCGTACAACGTGGGGTACATGGTAAATACCTAATCAAGTTAAAACTATGGCAAGGGTAACCTGAAGCCAAACTTTTTTAAACCTTATTTTGCTGATGCAGGTATCATCGGGGAATGAGAAAAGTTTTGGTAAACGAGCTAAAGACTGGCCCGTTAATGACAAATTTTCTCGTTCCCCAATGATACCTGCATTGGCAAAATAAGGGGTGCATATCACATAAATGCATCCTGGCCTCCTGCCCTAAAAAATGCTAAACGGTGCCTGCTGAAAAACCAACCCACAATACCATTGAACTCCCTAGCTGTTTGAAGGGGTTCTTTCCCAAAAAGTTAATGCGATAGGAAAGCAATATTTTACCCCCAACCCCAGGTCTTTTCTTAACAAGTAAATGTAAATATTTCATTATTCATTTAGATTGTTTTTAATTTATAAAACTCGGTCATATTTATTTAAAAATACATGACATTTTTTTTTTTATTAAAATAAATGGAAAATACCAAAATAAAAAATTTAAAAAAAAAAGATAAATTTATGACAGTTGTTTTGAATTAAAATAAAATGAAAATACCAAAAAAAAAAAAAGAAGGTATTTGGAGGGGGGTATATTTACTTGTATACATTCTACTTTACTTGTCGATTAAAAAAAGTTATTTGTCGATAAAAACAACTTCAAACCGCTAAAAAAAAATATTTCAAAGAGGGAGAGAGTTAAAATATTTACATTTACTTGTGGGTAAAATAACGCTTTCATATCGCATTAACTTTTTGAGAAAAATGCCTTCAAACAGCTAGGGAGTTCAACTGTAGTGCCGGTTGGTTTTTCAGCAGGCACTGCTTAGCGTTTTTTAGGCCAGGACGCATTTATGTGATAATACCCAAATAAGGTATAAAAGAGTTCGGCTTCAAATTACCCTGACCGCGCTTTTAACCTGAATTAGTAAAAATGATGAAAATTTTTGTAGTATACTGCAACATGATTTGTTTTTTTGTTTTTTTAATTATTACTCTGACTTTAATTTGTATATTTTGCTTATTTTGCAAAACCAAAGTTTGCTTAACTAAGCTAGAAGTCAAATTATTACATAATAATCCTTAATTAGTACAAATTTCTGACATTCTAAATAACTCGGAGGGAATTCATTTTTTTTTTTTTTTTTTTTTTTCCCCATATAAAGAAGGTTCTATGTTGGCTCCAACAGAAGGAAGAATTCAAAATAATTCTTATAAAAACCATCTTAGAGTAATTCAGATATATTAAAGATAATCTTTTGGCATTGACCATTATATTCATTCTTAAAAACAAATAAATGCAATATGAAATCAGTCCATGGAAGATGTAAGAGATTTATTTTTTTTTTTTAAAAAGATTTAAAAGTAAGCTAGAATTGTGTTTATTTATCTTTTTTATTAACTTTTGATTACATTTCTAGTATGGGACTTCAGCCCAGGGCTCACAAAACTATAGGGTCCCCCTCCCTATAATGTAATAATCAATAAATTAAATTATATACCCAGCAATATTTAACTTTCAAAGAATGAAAAACTTAAACAGTCAGCTCGTCATATTTTTCATTTCAAACAGAAATTTAAAAAAAAAAAAAAGTCTAGACGGGTTTTACAAATAGGTATTTGTAAAACCCATCTGATGAGGCCAGACTTTTTTTTTTTTTCTAGTTTCCGGTTGAAATAAAATATAACAGGATGATGGTTTGTTAAGTTTTTCTTTTAAATATATATATATATATATATATATATATATATATATATATCATAATGGTATACACAGGAATAACCGACTCGAGTTTCACCATAAGGATCTTCAGGGTTAAATCCACTGAATTAATCCAGATATTGATTAATTGCAGCCGAGTATATACCATTATAATAATAAATTTGCTCTACTTACATATTGAGCACTTTATATTTGTTATATCGCTGTCTTATTGTGAAACTTGTATCAACTAACCATTGTGACCAATTTCACTGGTAAGTCACCATTGTGTGTGTGTGTGAGTTTGTATGTAAATGTAAACAGACACTCAATTTCACTGGATCGAAATACTGCAGCATTGGCAAAATAAACAGCACTCATTTTATGAACTTGTGTTTTTTCAATTTTTCACTATATTACATTATATATATATATTATATATATATATATATATTATAAAAAAGAAGGTCCGCAAAATGTATTATGTTTTCAGAAAAAAAATGTATTCTTTTTATCTTGCATATGCAACATGTGTTTCAGATCTTCACGTATCTTCTTCAGGCTTTGATCAATAATATTATCGATCAAAGCCTGAAGAAGATACATGAAGATCTGAAACACATGTTGCATATATATATATATATATATATATATAATATATATATATATATGTATGTATGAGAGTACATAAATAAACACTGTGTCTATTTGATATGGCTTTTAGCCGACAATTTTTGGAGGATATGTGCTTAATTGAAGTCATACCTAATTTTTGAAAATTAATTAGTTAATTCATTAATTATTAACTAATTAATTTTCAAAAATTAGGTATGACTTCAATTAAGCACATATCCTCCAATATATATATATATATAATATATATATATTATAGGATAGAGAGTAAACATATATAATGAATGGGTCCCTAAAATGCCCAGTAGCCCTTAGGGTCCTCTTAAAGCTTAAATCCTGCTGTGAATGTAATAGATTTATCTGCATCATTTCCTTTCAGATCAGATTAATCTAAAGAATCAAGAGATTAATTAAATTAATTGATCTACTGACAGGTACTTGGGAGGGGGTGGGGGTTGAAGAATCTGTCCGGAGTGAAAAGAGTTTACTTGTCTGAATTTTTTTTTTTTTTTTTTTTTTTTTTTAGAATTTGTGACATTTATATGTCAGGCATCCTTATAGCCAAGCTTTAAATTTGGGGCATCTGTATATTGCCAGGTTATGGAACTCGGGGCATCTGTATATTGCCAGGCATCTCGGGGCATCTGTATAGCCAAGTATTAAATTTGGGGCATTTTTATAGCCAGGTAATGAATAAAATGTTAGTGAGCTTGATTCTCACCGGGTGCACCATACTTTTGGACATGTGCCACATCTAAGCTGAGCTTAGTAAATAACTATCAATTACAGTTTCTTTTTTTCTTTTTTATTTTTTTAGATGAGGTTGATGTGTTCCTCCTCTTTTATTATACTAGCAACAAAAAGAACACCTTCCGGGCAGTGTAAAAATTAATTTTGAAAGATATTGCTGAAAGGTGTGGGAGTTAAAAATTCAATGTCAGAGGGTTTGTATGATAAACTATCCCCTTTTCACTAGCACTAGACCAAGAAGATTGTTATTGCGTCTGAGGTGGGGTGCCACATCTACCATCAGCTCCTTACTTTACCGCACAGATCCCTGTGCTACTCATATGCAGAGTTGACAAGGGTTGGTATTGAACCAGGAACATTGTGGTTCTCTAACAGCCGCTCTACCGACTGAGCTAAACCCGGCCCTTTGTATCATAAATAAGCAAAATCCTCAGATTTATTAAAAGAGTAAAAGTAAAATAAAACAATTTGAAATGGAAACTTAGTCCTGTCCCCCTCAAATAAAATGTTGTGTGCATATATTAATTCTTAATCAAACAATTATTTTGAATATTTAGCACATAAATTTTACACAAAATTGTAGGTATTTATTTATTAGTAAACTTTTTAGTTAACTTCTTGTTACTGTAAAAAAAAATTAAAAAAAAAAAACGAGAGTAAAAACAATTTTAAAATTTGCTTACTCAAATTTTGGGTGTATATAGCATAAGAATATTGTGACGTAATCTGGGACTTAGAGCTATGACGTAGTTTTTGTTACAGACAGAAATACAGACAATCTCCATTATTAATAGAATTATTTTGAATATTTTCCACATCAATTTTCCACAAAATCGTAGGTATTATTTATTTGTAAACTTTTTAGTTAACTCTTTTTGCTGTTAAAAAAAAAAAGGACGAGAGTAAAAGAAAAAAAAAAAAAAACAATTTTTAAAATTGCTATCAAATTTTGAGTCACAAGAATGCTGTGACATAGTTTTTGTTACAGACAGAAATAAACACAATCTCTATTATCAATAATACATACAATGTAATATTAAATCTTATTATAATGGAGATTGTGTTTGTCAAACTAAATCACTACTCAAGTCACAATTCCCTTAGTTATTGACATCACATTCACATGAATTATTTTTATTCAAACTCAATTATGATAAAATTGTATATCTTTTAATATGTTGGATCTACATACTAATAACATGCAAGTATATTTATATATTATACGGTTACAATGTGAACGGGTAGCTAATTTGCATATTGATATTAGAATTTGATTTTAATAAATATATGCTTACTATTATTGATTTTCTAATTGTTGGTTTTCTCTTAACGAATCTGAGCAAAAATCTCGGAATAAATCTTAAAAGAAATCTATAAAACAAGACGAAAACTGTAATTTTATTAAATAATTCATAATCTAACTAAATAGATAAATTAGGAAAAATGAAAGACGGGAGTGATGGCAAATGATGGAAGAGCTAGATTAAAGCTGTTCTATTTTTTGATTTATACCCCCTCAGTTATCATTTTCTAAATAGTTTCTAATTTGATATAATATTTTATTACATCAAAACCTAAATACTTGCACCAGAAGTGTGCATGTATTTGCTAGTCTTATTATAATGGAGATTCAGTGTTTGTCTGTCTGTAACCAAATCTATGCCACTGCTTACATCACAATACCCTCAGGAATTGTAAGTTTATCAAGGAGAATCATAGATCTTATAAATATATAAATATAATAAGTGTAATCTTTTTTATATTCATCCTTATTCAATTTTGTTAGCATTTCTAATATATTTCATGGACCATATGACCTGTAGGCACCCCTTTTGCAATCCCGATTCTTGGGGACATTTTTTCCATTTACACCGTCAAAATCCGGTTAATTGTTAACAGATGATTTTTAGAGTTTTTTTTTTTAATTATAAAACTAACCCTTAACCCTAAACCCTAACAAACAACCGGATTTTGACAGTGTAAATGAGAAAAGTGTCCTTGTGAGTCAAGATCGTGAAGGGGTACCTAAAGGTCATATGGCTATTCATTACATTAAAATTTTAGATACGTACGCCCTCATATTTTTGCTAGTTGTATTAATTGACTTGTCTTTTTCACTACCGATTATTCTGTGTTAGGTTTTGTTTTTGTTTGTTTGTTTTGGTTTGGTTTGTGGCATATCAACCTCAGTGGGTCATTTAATGCCGATAAAGTTTTGAAATAAATCATTCTTAATGGATAATACAATTTTTTTAAAAATACATTTTTCTATTTAACCCATAGATGGGACCCTAACAGGTACTACCACTCCGGGTCAGAGTGGACCAGGGAGCAATGGTGATGAAGGGGTGCTCCACATTCCCCAAACCTCCAGAACTGGAACCTCACCATCAGATAGAATTTAACGTCATTCCCAGGACATGTAGACCCGCAGCCACTGCCTTCTAGCACCCATACGATAAAAAGGAATTGGGGTTTATCATAAGGGCAATAGGGTTGGGAAAATCATATAGGTGCTAGGGCTTGACGTGACCAGCCGATTGATCGGAGGGGGCCAAGATAGGGCCAAAATGGAGTATTACATGTCATGAACTGCTCATCCACCTGGGCTCTATGCTTAAGCATCACGGGTCGCCACCCACGGCCAACAGGTGGCCCCATTGGGGGAGTCTTACCCCTCTGCAGAGGTGCAGTCTAACACCCCAGCCGACAGGGCGGTCTGTGTTAGGTTACCCTCTTTAAGATAACCTTTTGCTTTAGAAGAAAACTGATGTTAGCCAAGAGTTAACACCTCACAAATTTTATAACAGCATTTTTGCTGAGTTGGGACAAACAAAATCAAAAATATTCATTTGTCTGAATTTTTGAGATGAGGATTGATAATTTGTAGTGTTTAGATTTTTTGGACTGTGTTCCTCATCTTTATCATCATATACACGTTTTGGCCAATGTGTCCACTGGTCAGGTAATGAATTTGGACATCTGTATAATCTCAGGTGAATGAATTGAACCTGGGGCATCTATAAAGCCGGGTATTGAACCTGGGGCATCTATAAAGCCGGATTGAACCTGGGCATCTATAAAGCCGGGTATTGAATCTGGGGCATCTATAAAGCCGGGTATTGAATTGGCATCTATAAAGCCGGGTATTGAATCTGGGGCATCTATAAAGCCGGTATTGAATCTGGGGCATCTATTGGGGCATCTATAAAGCCGGGTATTGGATTTGGGGCATCTATAAAGCCGGGTATTGGATTTGGGGCATCTATATTACCAGATAATGGATTTTGAGCATCCTTATAGGCAAGCATTAAATTTGGGGCATTTATATAGCCAGGTAATGGATTTGGGGTATCTAAATAGCCAGACATTGAATTTGAGGCATCTATATAGTCTCATATAATGAATTTGGGGCATAGCTCAGCCGATAGAACTTTCGGCTAGAAACCACAAGGTTCCTAGTTCGATACCAGCCTTTGCCAACTCAGCGTATGTGCAGCCCAGGGATCTCTGCGGTAAAGTAAGGATCTGATGGTAGGTGTGGCGCTCCACCTCAGACGCAAAAACAATCTCCCTGGTCTAGCACTAGTGAAAAGGTGATAGACTCCCTTGCTGATTGGCTGATATCGACTTTAGGCCACCCGGCGACTTTACTTTACTTTACTTATATAGTCTCAGATAATGAATTTGGGGCATCCATATAGTCTCAGGTGATGAATTTAGGGCATCTATAAAGCCAGCTCATGAATTTGGGACATCTATATAATTCCATGTAATGAATTTGAGGCATCTAATAGTCTCAGGTAATGAATAAAATGTTAAAAATACTTATAATTCCATAGAATTTATATTTTTAAAGCATTAAATTTTAAATTCCCATTTTCTAACATAGTTTATATTATAAAATGTATCAAATTTCACACAGACACTGCAAAATGATTTGTTTGCACAAAATGCACATGATTTGTACTCGAGATACAAATGGTTTTAACACATTGGCTGCAATTGCTAATGCAATACATATATCTATACAGCGTCATATTCCAACTCCTATGACTTTAGAAGCCAGATATCGAAGTGAAGGATTGAGTGCAGCTTTGCAGAGGTAAGTCCAAATCTGGGCATCTATTTAGCCAGCTGATAAATTTGGGGCATCTATATAGCCAGCTGATAAATTTGGGGCATCTATAGCCAGCTGATGAATTTGGGGCATCTATATAGCCAGCTGATAAATTTGGGGCATCTATATAGCCAGCGGGCATCTATTAGCCAGGCACTGATGAATTTGGGGCATCTATATAGGCATCTATATAGTCAAATTTGGGGCATCTATATAGCCAGCTGATAAATTTGGGGCATCTATATAGCCAGCTGATAAATTTGGGGCATCTACCTCTGGAAAGCTGCACAAAACAACATTTTGTGATTAATTTGAAGACATCTAACGAGGATTCATTGAAATTCAAGGAAGTGAGTATTTTTTTTTTTTTTATTATTTTGTCATTTGCAGTTACAAATAAAAACAATTCTGTTATATTGTTGTTTACTTTGAACACTGCTTAACAGTATTTACATTTTGTATTTTGAAATTTGATAATTAAAAACTGATTTATGGGCATTTTAATAATAATGCAAATAATATAAGCAAAGGAAGATTATCATATATACATATATATACATATACACAAGTATATATTGGCAGCATTTTTTCATTTAAACACGTTTTGTTAAACTCCACGGATAATTCTTGTCGGACGAGTTTTTGTTTGATCCTTTCTGTCTGGCCATCTTTATAATATCTGGGTGGAATTGTTTAAACGAAACCTGTGAGCCCCTCCTACTACTAATTCCTAATGCTACTGCTCGTTTTAAAAATGAGACAACGGAAACATCCTACCACTTCCAAACCTGATGATGGCACAAAGTCATGCAGAAAGCACTCGTGATAAAACCTTTTGCGGATTCCTACACCAATTCCACTCAGATATTAAAAAGATGGTTAGACAGTTAAAAAGGATCGAATAAAAACTTGTCTGACAAGAATTGTCCTTCGAGTTTAACAAAATCACACACACACACACACACACACATATATATATATATATAATAATGAAATTTATTGTGTACAATGCTCAGGTGCATCAAAACTCATCAAAGGCTTTTGTATAGTACATAGAATAATGTACTAATGTCAGGAACACGAATAGCGTACAATAATAATATACATGTGTATGTGAACGTGCATATGTGTATGGAGGGGGATATCAGGTATAGTTTTGTCAAAATACAGGAAGCATGGAGGTTTTGAAAGAGGCAGTGTTTCGGCAGCCTACAACAGATGCAGGCAGTTCATTCCATGCCTCAGCAACTCTGAGCGTGAAAAAATGTCTCCAGATGTTTAAGAATATATATACTTTTATAGGTGTGTACCAGATACGACGTATGTCAGAAAAGTTCCAGGACTGGTGTCACAAAAAAATTTATTTCAAATCTAAACTATAAACTACAAATTATCCCCTTCAAAGTAATCCCGCTGGAGTCTAATGCACTCTGCCACACTTGCATGCACTCCTGGAAGGATTCTTCCAGGATTCTCCGTAGCTCGGTCACATGCAGCCAGGTCGGGCGAGTAGGGAGGTTGCTTCAGCACAGTGTTGTTCTTCTGGGCCAGGGACTCTCGGATACTCAGGGCAGTGTGGGCAGGTGCATTGTCATGGTGAAGCAGCCATGAGGTATCCTGCCACATCTCTCGCCTCTTCTTGTGCACTGAACGAAGCAAACGCCCTAGTATCTCTTTGTAGACATGCTGGTTGATTGTCTGGCCCTGTGGCAAGAATTCACAGTGGACAATGCCCCTCACATCGAAAATTTCTGACATACCACGTATGGCACAACATTGCAGTTTGGGACAGTTCTTTGTGAACCCTATGTGGCACACATTGTGGCCAATGTGTTAATAAAATAATTATTGTATGGTTTACAAAATGCTGCCCCAAAAATTCTAAAAACTTTTGCAAGAAAAAAAGAAAGAAAAAAAAAAAGACACTAGCAGATATTTTCCACCATATTTTTTGACATAGTATTTCAAAGGGAAAGCAGAACCTTAGCATTAGAATACTGCTCAAAAAGAGTAGTGCCAAAAGTCTGTACAACATTTAGATTTTGCATGCTGCTAAAATTTCTGAAACTTTTACAGTAGAACCATGCACATGTACTTTTCTTTAACATCTTTCATTTATTTTTAGATAAATTATTATTATTTATTGTCAAGCATTATTATCATTATGATTATTAACTTATATTAATTATTATCTATTATTATTATTATTCATTATTGTCAACCATTATTATTATTAGGGATTATATTAATTATTATTTAATTATTATTCATTATTGTCAACCATTATTATTATTATTATTATTATTAGGGATTATTATTTATTATTATTCATTATTGTCAACCATTATTATTATCATTATTATTATTATTAGGGATTTATATTAATTATTATATAATTATTCATTATTGTCAACCATTATTATATTATTATTATTATTATTAGGGATTTTATTAATTATTATTTAATTATTATCATTATTGTCAACCATTATTATTATTAGGGTCAATCTATACTAAAATTTATTTATTTATCTAAATATATAGGATTGGACTTGCTATTTAGATGTACAAGAGAATCTAACATTTAATGGGATATGCTAAGGTACATAATGATTTAGTTTTACTGAGCACACATTACCAAAATATTGCAAACTTTTGACTCATTAGTATTAATCAAAATTAATAATATAATAATAATATAATAATAATAATAATAATTGAGACCATCCAGACCACTGCACTGCTGCAACAGAATACTCAGAAGAGTCCTGGAGACCTGAGGAGACTTGTTGCCACTCAGACTCCAGTGAAAGACCATCAGCAAATGCTGATGTGAAAAACTCAAAAACAGTGATAATAATAATAATAATAATAATAATAATAATGAAAGTCAAAGTGATACAAATTGTAGTTGGTGCACTTGGAATGGTCCCAAAAAGACTGGAAAATCTGGAAATCAGAGGAAGAATTGAGACCATCCAGACTACTGCACTGCTACAATCTGCCAGAATACTCAGAAGAGTCCTGGAGACCTGAGGAGACTTGTCACTCAAACTTCAATAATAATCCATTTATTTTAATTTACAATCTCAAAAATTTGAAATTTTGAAATGTGATCTCAACATAAGATATTTCGGTTTTGGTTTTATTCTGTTCTTTTTTTTCTTTTTTAATCAATATAAGTTAATCTTTGAATGTTTTTTTTTTTAATTTTATTCTTTTAGTATTAAAATCTTTTTAGTAATTGATGACCAATTAAAGAATATTACCAGCTTAATTATGAATGAAAGCTTAAAAAACAAACGTTGTGTCTAAATCCCTCCCCCATGATTAATCTAAATTGGCTTATATAACAATTGAACATTTATGATTTAATACTCTTATCTACGTTAGCCACTTATAGATGAAATTATGCAGCAATCATATTGATTCCTGGGAATCTATCATGAAGCAAAGTGATAGTGGCCATGCAAAATAGATTTTACTAAGTTACTAAATGAGACCAAGAAAGAAAGAAAAGAAAAAAAGACTGAAGCATTATTTCTTATACTCGTATGTATTTATAAGATGAGGCTTGATATGGATAATTTTGATAGTTCCGAGTTTAATGTGGACTGGACGTTGTGGAAATAATGAAATTTATTGTGTACAGTGCTCAAGTGCACCACAACTCATCAAAGTCTCATGTCTAGTACACAGAATAATGTATTAGTGGCAGGAACATGAACAACATACAGTAATATATATATATATATATATATATATATATATAATAAAGATGAGGACAACAGTCTGAAATATCAAAATTATTCAGCCTCTTCTCAAAAATTCAGACAAATAGAAAACATTTTTAAAAAAAAAAAAAAAACTATTTTGAATCTGAATAATTGCACATTTGTGGGCAAAAATAAATAAATAAATAAATAATAAAAAAAGACTGAAAAAACTGAAGCATTATTTCTTATACTGGTATGTATTTATAAGATGAGGCTTGATATGAATAATTTTGATATTTCGGACTATTGTCCTCATCTTTATTTTGTAAAAACACAATGTTCTGAAGTTAATGTGGCCTGAATGTTGTGTTTATACACAATAAAGATGAGGACAACAGTTTGAAATATAAAAAAAAATTTTTTTCTATTTAACCTATAGATGGTACCTTAACAGGTACTACCACTCCAATGGCCAATGATAAAAAAATTTAAAAAACTCCAGCATTATTTCTTATACTTGTATGTAAGTTGAAAAATGGAAGTGAATCTGACAACTATGTTGAAAGATAATGTTGTATGGATAAAAATTATTTATTGGAATGCCGACATGTTTCAACCAAGACTTTGTCCTTGTATACATTGTATTCTATTCACTATTATTAAAAAAAACAAAAACAAAGACCAATAAAATTAATAAAAATAAAAAAGACTGAAAAAACTGAAACATCATTTTTTATACTTATAAAGCAAGTTGTCGGGGTGGCCTAACGTCGATATCAGCCAGACAGCGAGGGAGTCTATCCCCTTTTCACTAGCACTAGACCAAGGAGATTGTTTTGATGTCTGAAGCAGAGCGCCACACCAACCATCAGCTCCTCAATTTACCGCACATATTCCTGTACTATTCATACACCAAGTTGGCAGGGGCTGGTATTGAACCCAGAACCTTGTGGTTCCTAGTCAGACACTCTACCGACTGTGCTAAACTGGCCCTATACTTGTATGTATTTATGAAAGGAGATATGAATATTTTCAATATATAGGACTGTTGGCCTCATCTTTATTGTGTATTAACACAACATTCAGGCCATAGTAAAGCTTGATTTAGTTGTTTGGATTTTACGGCATGTCAACCCTTGTTGGGTTATTTTATGCCAAAGACATTTTGTTTTACTCATTCTTGATGGGTACCAAAATTTTCTTTTTTTAAATCTTTTTTTTTCTATTTAACCCATAAATGGGACCCTAACAGGTACTACAACTCCGGGTCAGGGTGGACCAGGGTGCAATGGTGATAAAGGGGTGCTCCACATTCCCCAAACCTCCAGAACTGGAACCTCACCATCAGATAGAGTTTAACGTCATTCCCAGGACATGTAGACCCTCAGCCACCGCCTTCTAACACCTATATGATAAAAAGAATTGGGGCTTATCATAAGGGCAATATGGTTGGGGCAATCATAGAGGTGCTAGGGCTTGATGTGACCAGCCGATTGATTGGGGTGGGCCTCTCTGACTGCCCATCTAGCATGCTGGTTGATCATCTGGCCGTGTGGCAAGAACTCACAGTGGATGATGCCCCTCACATTGAAAATGCAATCAGCTTGGAACTTTTCTGGCATACCTTGTATATATACTTTTATAGGTGTGTACGATATATGGCACAATATTGCGGTTTTGGACAGTTCTTTGTGTACCATATGCAGAGATGCTGATAGGGATGATAGACAGATCTCTGACGCACAAAAATTTAAAAGGATGCAGTAAAATCATATCTTCTCACACACTGAACAAAGCAAACGTTGCAGTATCTTTTTGTAGACATGCTGGTTGATCGTCTGGCCCTGTGGCAAGAACTCGCAGTAGACGATACCCCTCACATCAAAGTTTTCCGACATATCTCATGTATGTATGTATGTATGTATAAACCTGGACAATAATGGGTAAACACGGCATGGGCAAATATAACAGCAATGGTCTAATATTATTGCAGTTCTGCTCGGAGATGGGTTTTTATGTTGGTAACACCATGTTTCAACAGAAAAACAAATATAAAACATGTATGAAGGACGTCCTTTCTATGTCATATTTGCATCAAACTTTGTGGATCTGTAGCGGGTTTGATGAGTCATTTGAGGGCTCATGCAAGGAAGGGTTCTGGTAGTGGAGTTATGGGATTGTGAGGGACGGCAATGATCTGTAAAGATTATGCTATTGCTTGCTGCTATGTATGCATATACCAATTAGACATGAATGAATAAAAAAAAATATCACAATAAAATAAGTAAAGAAGCATAAAACATGCTACTACCATTCAAAAAGTTTAAAGGTAAAACAAAAAGTAAAGGGGTCATATTATCTGGAATAAGTATGTGTCTCGTTCTAATAAGATTGAAAACTAAACTAAATCTATGGTACAACTATTGAGAAAGAAGCCTAAAAAGAAAAAAAAAAAAAGTACCATATGACCTTTAGGCACCCCTTTTTTTGATCTCGATTCAGAAGGACATGTTTTTCATTTACACCGTCAATATCCGGTTGTTTGTTAACAGACGATTTTTAGAGTTTTTTTTTTTAAATTATAAAACTAACCCCTAACCTTAACCCCTAACAAACAACCGATATTGACGGTGTAAATGAAAAATGTCCTTCTGAATCAAGATCAAAAAGGGGTGCCTAAAGGTAAAAAAATAATAGTTACAATAAATACATCGAGGAGATTAAATAAATACACTCCTTCCAAAAATTCGGAGTTAAGGTATATGATACCTTTCCTGTTTTAGAATGGCCACTATTTCGGAAAACTACAGGGTGGTCCGAAAGTCTTGTCACTCCCTACATATTTAACTCTTAACGTCCTATACTTAAGTTGATTTAATATAGGTCCCCAAAATTCAGTCACATCAGATGGGTATCAATTTACTTTTGAAATTGCACTTCTCAAAAAACAAAAAGTAGAATTTAAATTTTACTTTTTTTTCTTTTTTTTTGAGAAGTAAAATTTTTCAGTTATGCAATTCAAATAACCTGATCTTCCATCTGATGAGACTGGATTTTGGGGAGCTATATTAAATCAACTTAGATTTATATAGGCCCCAATTTTGGTCGAAATAAATTTATTATGGAATTATGGTGTTGAGTTTTTCCTTCTTTTCTAAGATAAATATATATATATATATATATATATATATATTAGATAAGAGTAAAAAGTAGTAAAGTTGTCCGAGTGGCCTATTGTCAGTATCACTCTGACAGAGAGGGAGTCTATCTCCTTTTCACTAGCGCTAGACCAGGGAGATTATTTTCAATCTGTGATACTCGTACGCTGAGTTGGCGGAGACAACCAGGAACGTTGCAATTCCCCACCCACCTCAGTGCATGAGTAAAACAGCTTGGATCTGGGTGGTAAAGTGGGGAGCTGATGGTAGGTGTAACACTCCAACTTAGACACAAAAACATTTTCCCTGGTCTAGCACTAGTGAAAGGAGATAGACTCCCTCGCTGTCCAGTTTATACAGACAATAGGCCTCTCTGCCTACTTTACTTACTTTTTTTTTTTTTATATTATATTTTGGTAGAGGGTGACAAGACTTTCGGACCATCCAAGAGATTATTTTCCCGAATTGCAATTTCAATGTTTTGATGTTTGTTGTTTTGATTTGTTTTGTTTTGTTTTTTGTTTTTTTTTGGGGGGGTCAAGTATATAAAAAAGAAAAAGAAGAAAGAAAGAAAAAAAAAAAGAAAAGGAAAGAAAGAATAAAGAAAAAAGAAAGGAAGGAAAGAAAGAAGGAAAGGAAAGAAAGAAGAAAAAAGAAAAAAAAGAAGAAAAGAAGAAAAAAGAAAAAAAGAAAAAAGAAAAAAGAAAAGAAAAAAGAAAAAAAAGAAAAAAAAAGAAAAGAAAAAAAAGAAAAAGAAAAAGGAAAGAAAGAAAAAAGAAAGAAAAGAAGGAAAGAAAAGAAAAAGGAAAGAAAAGAAAAAGAAAAAAAAGAAAAAAGAAAAAAAAGAAAAAAAGGAAAAAAAGGAAAGAAAGAAAGAAAAAAGGGAAAGATTAGAGTTACTGTTTTGTTTTGCTATCACTAAGGAGGCGGCCATTTTAAAACGGGAAAGGTAATAATTACCGGAGTTAATAAATGTATTTAATTCAAGGCGATGAACAAATTAATTGTAAGGAAAAGAAAAAGAAAAAGAAAATAAACTTTTTTTTTTTTTTTTTTTTAAATTTAAATGCAATTTTTGCAAAAAAACAAACGTAAGTTGAAAAAAAAAAGAAAAAGAAAAAATGCAAAAATACGTTTCATTCTTTTCAACATTTCGTGTTAAAGTGTAAATTAAATATGCAAAATATTACGATAATTAGGTTTTGAAAATATTAATTAAATTTAGAAAAAAATAAATCTCTGAAAACTGCTATGGGCAGTGCAAAAACACTAGAGAGAGAGAGAAAAACAGTGACGACGAAAGTAGCCAAGGGATTTATGAAGGTCATGCAGTGCTAACTGCTGGGAAAAGGGGAGATAACTCCCAATGTCTTAAGTTGATTTGATCAATTTTGAAGCAAAAAAGAACAGGAGAGCGAGAGAGGGAGGGGGGCGACAAAAACGGGCTGCAACCATTAACTACTTACGAGAAGGCCTGAAGGCTAAAAAGAAAGGAATGTTACGATGAATAGATATTAGAAAATGGAAATAACAAGTGAGACAAATTACACAACAACTGAAAAAAAATAAATAGATTTTTGTCCAAATTAAAATTATCTAAAAAGAAAAAAAAAAGAAAACATATATGGAAGGCCAGAAAGTTAAAAAGAAAAAGTAAAAAAATTCATTTTTTTTTTTTATTTAATTTTTTTTTTTAAATAGTCAATTCCTGAAAATCAGTATTTGGGTTTTTTTTTTGTTTTGTTTTTTTCTTCTGTTTTTGTTTGTTTTTGTTTTTTTGTTTTGTTTTTTTTTGCACAAAAACTGTCAAACAAAAAGTCAAGAATAAATTGTCAATCGATAAAAACTCGAAACAGTTTTTTGATAAGAAATAAAGCCAGATTGAAAGAACAGAAAAAAATTCAAAATTAAAAAAAAAAAAAGTGCACAATGATAGGAATGTGGTCCCATTGTGTACGTCATCATTTTGTTAAAGTCTTTGATATTTTTTGAATACATATAATAAAGAACAACCCTGTATTATACATACTCTGAAATTAAGCATGCAATATTAAACGGTCTATATTGTTAAAACAAGTTTTCATAAATACATGCCTGGTATCATTGATTTATATTACATATATATATATATATATATATATATAGTTATCTAAGAGTTTTACAAGAAAATTATTTACAAACAAGAAAGTCACATAATGTTCTGCTACATTAAATTTTTTTAAGTGAAAAAAAAAAAAAAACTGTTTTGATTACTGTCATAAAACAATTCTTTTAGGACATCTGGAAGATGAAGGTAGGTGTGGCACTCTACCTCAACAAAATAATTTCCCTAGTCTAGAACAAGTGGCTCTATCTTTGTTTGACTAATACAAACAATAGACTACATTGTTTTTTTTTTTATATTGGAGTATTCCAATAACAAGAAAACAAGAACATGTGCTACCCATTTGGTCTGTTATGCAAGTTTTTTTTTTTTTTTTTGGTTTTTTTTTCTGAGTTTTCCTAATTTAAAGAAAAAAAAACAAAACATGTGTCTTGTTTGTTTATTCTTTTTATATAATTTCTAAACAATGAAATCTCAAATCCTAAATTTTTGCAAGATTACCCAATAATAAATGAAACTCAAAACAAACCACAGAATTTTCAGATATTTATTCCTCAATTACCATATTACGCTAACTACGTTAATGCTCCTCCCAAACCTAATATAAGTATCTCCTAAAACGGATACAAATACTAACATTCACCTCATATATATATATATATATATATATATATATATATAAACTATGTCACTACTTATATCACAATATGCTCAGTAATTGAGCAATTTTTTTGTTTGTTTTTTTTTGTTTTTTTAGTCCTATTTTTCTTCTGAGTTTTCTTAATAAACTTTTTTTCAAAAAATCCAGAACATGTGCTCGCATGATGTGTCTTTTGTTTTTGTTTATCAACTCTTCCTACTTTAGGATTCAGTTGCTCCTATCATTTCTAAACAATGAAATCTAAAATCAAACATTTGAAGACTCAAAATCCAACAAAAGTACACAATCACGTTTATTTGAAAAAAAATAAAATAAAATGAAATAAAGCTTCGTTTCTGGAGAGAGAACGAAATGCTATTGAAACGTTTTCAAAAAAAAAAAAAAAAAAAGAAAAATCATAAGAAATAACAAAGAATGAATATTAAATGAATATTAAATGAATATCAAATTAATCCAGTGACAATTTTGGTTAATGAAGCAATTTAAATTCTCTTTACTCGAAGATGGATTTTTTTTTTCTTTTCTTTTTCCTATTCGCTTGATTTGGTCTGGTTTGAAAAGGATCTTTTATTTCTTTCAGAATATTTTCATTTTCAAGAAAAAATGAAGTATTAAAATGGAATTAAGTAGTCAGTTTAAAATGTGTGTGGGGGGAGGGGGGTTAGCACGTAGGCATGTATTTACCCAACCCCTCCACACGAGTAGAACGCGACACATGGTCAATTTTTAAGCAAAGTTTAACAGGTTGGGATTTAATAAAAAAATAATAATAATAATAATAATAATTAGAAGAAAGAAGAAGAAGAAGAAATAGAAGAAAGAAGAGGAATGAAGAGTGAAGAAGAAAGAGAAGGAGAAGAGAAAGAGAAAAGGAAGAGAAGAAGAAGGATATATATATATATATATATATATTTATGGTCTATATTGAGCACTGTTTACTTATAGATACAGCATCCATATTTTATATATATATATATATATATATATATATATATATATATATATGTTGTCTAAGAGTCTCCATATGCTTCTAGTAAGTATATATATATTTGTGTTTATATAGGTATATGTATCCGTTTGTGGGAGGTACATATATCAGGTTTAGGCATTAGTATGAAGCATTAAAGAAAGAAATATCAGAAACTTAGTTGTTTTTGTGTAGAGTTTCGTTTATTTAGTAGTAGTACCCAAACCTGATATATGTACACCCACAAATGGATACATATACCTATATAAACACACACACACACACACACATATATATATATATATATATATATATATATATATATATATATATATATATATATTTATGTTTTTTTAATGGGTTTTTTTTTTATGTTGAAGTTGGGCATTATTATGAAGCATTTAAAAATAAATGAAGGAACTCGATGTTGTGGAGTACTGGATTCACTTATTTTTTATTATTTGTTATCATAAATTTTCGGGATCGTTAGATTCCCTTTTTCAAATGTTTTTTCAAAAATATCTTACAGACGCTGCCGCTGTCAATAACAACAAAGACAAAGGATCCGTTGAACAGGAGCGACATTCATTTGAAGAAGGGAATCTAACGATCCCGAAATTTATGATAACAAATAATAAAAAAAGAAATAATATCAACATAAAAAGACATATATATATATATATATATATATATATATATATATTATGTATGTATGTATTTTAATAGACCACGCATTTCCAACAGCGCAATCTTGAAAACAAGTAGAAACCAAATGGATTTTAAAACTACGAACTCACGTGAGGCAACTAAACGCCGATATCGGAATACTTCATTCAACAGGAGCGACATTCATTTGAAAATGGGAATCTAACGATCCTGAAAATTTATAATAACAAATAATAAAAAATAAGTGAATCCAGTACTCCATAACATTGAGTTCCTTCATTTATTTTTAAATGCTTCATAATAACGCCCAACTTCAACATAAAAAAGACATATAAATATATACCGAGAGAAGCATACGGAGACCCCTAAAATACAACATGAATATATATATATATATATATATATATATATATGACAGCAGAAGCCATAAGATACAAATAAATGAATGAATGAGTTTGAGTATATATATATATATATATATATATATATATATTAAAAAACATAAAACCAACAATTCTCTGAAGTACGAGGCCCAGCTACCAACAAGTGTAAAAACATGAACACACGTGTTCAGATCAACTGATCGTGACGGTTGAAAAACTTGGCAAAAACATTCACTGCCATAAATCAGCCCGGGGGTGGAGGTGGGGGCATGACCATTAGTCAGTCAAGAGGCCAGGTAGTGCCACACACAAGAACTGGATGACCAGTTGAGAAGGCAATCAGCCATAATGGTTGGTTGGTTTATTGATTTTAACGGCATATCAACCCGCCCGGGGTTATGTCATGCCTAACAGTTAGTGTGTAATACATATTGTGTATTCATATATATACTTTTAGTAATTGGTTTTAACAATGTGTTAGCATTATTGGGAATCATACTGTATGCCATTGATTTGTTTCATGTCTATATTCTATGGTATAATTTTATTTCCCTCAAAAAGGAGAAAATATCCTCCATGTTGACGTTTTCAAACAGATCTTTCATATTGTTTGCTTTAAAATAACGATTTCTGATGTGAGCCAGAAATCTGCATTCCATGAATAAGTTTTAACTGTCAGGGGTGTTTGACATGTTTCACATTGTGGTTGTTGTTCTTGTTTGAGTATATAAGAGTGTGTTAGTTTTGTATGACAATCAGCCATAAGTCTGTTGACCAATCATCATAGATCATTGAAAATTGTAATATCAATAGAAACTAGAATCTCGTGCCTTTAATAAACAGTCGACCTTAAGAGGGGTTGACCTTTGATAGCCAAAACATCAGGTTGCAGAACCAAATACAATGAAATTTGTGGACCTTGAACAATTCATTTTTCTTTCATAGGATGTATAACCTTCGCATGAACAGGGCAATGAAAACTTCTCGAACAGGGCAGTGAAACCTTAAAAAACAGACTTCCAAGACAGTTCCTGATCGACTGCCCAAGCCTCCGACACACCCAGGCATGCGGATGGTGTATCCCATCAGATCTTTGCCCTGAAGAGCACTAAGTGAAACTGTTAGTAGGTATATCTGACTCATTAGGTTTAATTTTATTATTTGCTCTACTTAGGTATTGAGCACTCTTTTTTTTTAGCTTTAGAATATCCTGGCGGTTTATATATATATATCTTATTATAATGGAGATTGTGTGTTTTTCTGTCTGTAACCGAAACTATATTCCTACTCAAGTCACAATTCTCTTAGTTATTGACATCACATTCTCCATGATTGTATTTTTATCTAAACCTCAATTATTAATAAAATTGTCTTACATTATTAATACTGTTAACTATGTCTACATACTAACAACATGCAATTATATTTATATATACAACAAAATAGCGGTTTACAGTGTGAACGGGAAGGCTAATTTGCATATTAATATTAAAAAATCGAATTTAATAAATATGTGCTTAGTATTATTGATTTCTAACTGTTTGGTTTTATTTTAATGAATATAAGCAAAAATCTCTTCAATGAATCTTAAATGAAATCCATTAACAAGATAAAATAAGTGTCATTTTATTCTTTACTTCCTCTTATAAATAAATACTTAAATTAGAAAAAATAACAATGAAAGACGAGAGTGATGGAAGAGTAAGAGTTGTTCCATTTTTTATTATACTCCCTCTGTTTCAAATCTTTTATTATACTCCCTCTGTTTCAAATCTTTTTATCTGTATTCTTATTTAGTTTCATTAGCCTTTCTAATTTAATACAATATTTTATTACATTAAAACTTAAATACTTGCACCCGGAGGGTGCATATATTTGCTAGTATATATATATATATAATATATATATATATATATATATATATATACACAACTTGTTTTTTTTCTTTTGGCCAAGTATTATAGTATCAACCAATTATATATATATATATATATATATATATATATGAGAGATGATAGGAGCAGAAAATAATTACATTGTACTTACTTAGAACTTTTCATTGTTATGATGACGGTTATTATGTTTCTTGTATATTGATTTAATACATTATGGAATGATACATTTTCTTTTTCACCAAGTTTATTCATTTTCTGTTTATTATTCTTGCATAAAAAGAATCTTTCATAAAAAATGTAGAGAGCTTTTCTTTGGTTATTGATTAGAAAGAATAATGAAAAATTCAATCAATATGACAACTTATTTGCTTGAATTTACTATATAGGTACTATTCTTTGTGTTAAAAGTAAGAATAGACTTAGATAAAAACCAATTACTACCTTATAGTAATTGCTTTTTACTATAGTCTATCTCTCTCATATATTTTCTCTCAGAAAAAAATGTTTAATTCTTTTTATCTTACATACGCGACACGTGTTTCTGATCTGTTGTCTTCTTCAGGCATTGAATTATTATTTTGGCAGAATATGTCCGATATTTGATAGGTTGTGTGTGTTTCTGCCTATCTCTCTCTTATAGTAATTGGTTTTTACTATAGTCTATCTCTCTCTCTCTCTCTCTCTCTATATATATATATATATATATATATATATAAAGTGTTGTTATGGTTCCAACAGGAGAAAAATAGATATTTTATAAAAAAGGTTTGCAAAAAGGATTATGTTTTTTGTTTTTTTAAATTTTATTAACTTACATATGAATGCGACACGTCTTTCTGGTCTGTTATCTTCTTCAGGCATTGAATTATTATTTTGGCAGAATATGTCAATATTTGATAGGTTGTGTGTATTTTTGTAACTTTTTTATTATAATGGCTGTGTAATAACGGTTGAACGATACGTTATTTTTATTTTTTTACGCAAGGATTGAAAAAAATAACGTAGCGTTCAACCGTTATTACACAACCATTATAATCAAAAAGTAAGTTACAAAAACACACAGAACTTATCAAATATCGAACATATTCTGCCAAAATAATAATTCAATGCCTGAAGAAGACAACAGATCAGAAACACGTGTCGCATTCATATGTAAGTTAATAAAAAAATTTTTTTTTTAAATTTTTTTAAAAAAAACAATCCTTTTTGCAAACCTTCATATATTATATATATATATATATATATGTGTGTGTTGAAAAAATGAATAAAGGAAAGAAAGTATTGAATGGATAATATAGGATATTTTAATCAATTTTACTTACACTTGTTTCGGTACTTATACTTGTTATACTTTATCTTGTCAGTGAGATCGAATTTCTATATGATTGATAATTATCTATGGCAGACCATGCCTTCCCTATAAATCACTTTATGTAGATGAGATATTACTACCTAGGTACGTGAATTGTTCCACCAATTTTAGAGGCTTACCATCAAGTGTGGAGATGTCTCATTTTGTTTTTTAATAATACTAGCAAATATATGCACCCTCTGGGTGCAAGTATTTAAGTTTTAATGTAATAAAATATTGTATTAAATTAGAAAGGCTAATAAAACTAAATAAGAATGCAGATAAAAAGATTTGAAACAGAGGGGGTATAATCGAAAAATAGAACAAATGAAACTTACTCTTCCATCACTCTCATCTTTCATTGTTATTTTTTCTAATTTAAGTATTTAGTTAAAAGAGGAAGTAAAGAATAAAAATGACAGTTATTTTTTCTTGTTAATGGATTTCATTTAAGATTTATTGAAGAGATTTTTGCTTATATTCATTAAAATAAAACCAAACAATTAGAAATCAATAATACTAAACACATATTTAATAAAATCACATTTTTAATATCAATATGCAAATTAGCCTTCCCATTCACACTGTAAACTGCTATTTTTTGTATATATAAATACAATTGCATGTTATTTGGATGTAGACATGGACAACACTAATAAAAAGGTGAAGCAATTTTATTAATAATTGAGGTTTAAATATAAATAAAATCATGGAGAATGTGATGTAAATAACGAAGGGAATTGTGACTTGAGTAGTGATATAGTTTCGGTTACAGACAGAAAAACACACAATCTCCATTATAATAAGATATTGGGTCTTTAAACATTGATATTGTAACTAAGTATAAAGTGTTTAGCAGTTTAAAATGATTGTGAATATATATTTATGTAGTGCATATAATTGGAGACTGTTGTAGAGAAGAATTGATACCCCTCTACAATAGAATGGACTGTTCTATTCTCAATAAAGACGATTTATCCTTGGGGGACTGTCTTTCCTAGCGAACACTCGGATGGCATACAGAGGACATGAGGCCTCCAAAAACGCGTAAAAAGACCATATTAAGACAACGCTGAAGAAATGCACCATGACACCTTCAAGCATGGAGGATCTGGCCTCCAACATACAGGGTTGGCGAGATGATAGATACATATAGAGAGATGTGATGGTTGGGTCACACCATCCACAGACTCCCCCATAAAATACTTTATGGTGAACTTCAGGAAGCAATAACATCAGTTAAAATTTTGCAAATCAGAAATCATTAATAACTTAAAATTGGTTAACTTTAAGACTTTTTGATAGCATTTTTGGATTCCTTGGGCTAAAATGCTTTTATAAACCAATTTTTAGGAATAGGAAAGCTCTAGAACTCATTTTATAGACAACAACAGATTACAAAAAGTCACCATGTTTCGCGACCCCTCACTCAAATTTGGAAAGTTATGTCGATTTTTAGAATCAACATAACTCTGCCAATTTTTGGAATTGGAAGCTCAAATTTTGGGGATTGTCTAACATTAAGATAGTCCATACCTGGACAAAATTTTAAAAAAATTTCAAAGTGCAAAATTTTAACAAATTTTTGCAAAATGTTGTAGCTTCAGTTCTGAGCAAAAATCAAACTATCTTTTTGGTACAAATGTTCAATATATATGAAATAATAATAGAAACATTTTTTTGTCATAGATGCAGTGCCACATCGGAATATTGATCTTACTATGAAAAAATCAGAAATCATCAATAACTTAAAATTGGTTGATTTTAAGATTTTTTTGATAGCATTTTTGGTCTAATATAAACCAATTTTTAGGAGATGGGAAACTCTAGAACTCATTTTACAGACAAAAATAGATTACGAAAAATTGCTATTTTTTGCCGCGCAAATTTGGAGAGCTAGAAATTGACATAACTCCACCAATTTTTGGAATTGGAAGCTCAAATTTTGGGGATTGTCTAACTTTAACAGTCCACATGGACAAAATTTCAGAAAAATTGAAGTGAAGTGGGTGGGTGCCATGGCCAGGATGATTTGACATGGAATTACATGCTGAAGACATTTTGTTTTATTCATTCTTACTGGGTATTCAAATTTTACCTTTAATTCAAATTTTTTTAAAACGCATTTTCTAAAAGTTATTCAATCCATCGATGAGGATCCTAACATGTATTACCACTCCAAGTTTATTATGGAATGTATTAGTCAAGAGCAGGATTTCCGAAAAATCTTATACATTCCTAAAAATAAAGGAAAAGTCCGCTAAATAGTGTTTATCAGCCAGACAGATGATAGACATAAAAATGTTTGTTTTGTTTTGCATTTTGCCAACTGTTTGATACGCTCTACTTAATAATTCTGATTTTTCAGATTGTTTGTTTGTTTTTGTTTTATGGCATATCAACCTCAGTGGGTCATTTAATGCAGACAAAGTTGTGAAATAAATTCATTTTTAATGCATAATACAATTTTGTTTATCAACTCATGTTTTTCTATCAAACCCATAGATGGTACCCTAACAGGTACTACCACTCCAGGTCAGAGTGGACCAGGGAGCAATGGTGATGAAGGGGTGCTCCACATTCCCCAAACCTCCAAAACTGGAACCTCACCATCAGATAGAGTTTAACGTCATTCCCAGGACATGTAGACCCTCAGCCACCACCTTCTAGCACCCATATGATAAAAAGGGGTTGGGGCTTGCTATAAGGGCAATAGGGTTGGGGCAATCATATAGGTGCTAGGGCTTGACATAACCAGTCGATTGATCATTACCAAGGTAAATAAGGAACACCTGAACAAGTCCTGAGGATACAGCAGCCTGAACGTAACGTCTTTTTATGTTGGGATTTTAATGGAGCCTCCTGTGAGGATCCAACTAGGGATTCAATAATAATGGATCTGCGAGACTAATTCCCCCCCCCCTGCTACCCACGTGATTCCAGTCAAGAATGAATTAAACAAAACGTCTTCAGCATAAAAATAACACAACAGGGGTTGACATGCCGTAAAACCCCAACCAACCAACCAACCAACCAACCTACAGGTCCACTCTAACTTGGAGTGGTAGTATCTGTTAGGCTCACATCTATCAGTTAAGTAGAAAAAAAAAAAGTTTTTAAAAAGATTTGGGACATTTCCTATAACTCCAAAGTTAAATAAAGGGGAACCACTCTTGACTGATAAATTATTTATTTATTTATTGATCTACTAGGAAAAAAGAAGACGGGTTAGGGTAAGTTTAATGGGAAAATAAATAATGTATCAGTCAAGAGTGGTTCCCCTTTGTTTATGTTGGAGTTATAAGAAATAACCAACATTTGAATACCAATCAAGAATGAATGAAACAAAATGTCTTCAGCATAAAATAACCCAATACGGGTTGACATGTCGTAAAAAACCAACCAACCAGTCAAGGACAAAATGTCTTTAATAAAAATTGAATACCCAACAAGAATTTATAAAACAAAACGTTTTCAGCATAAATTAACCCAATAAGGGTTGACGTGCCGTAAAACCTAACCCACTAACCAACAAAATCAACCAACCCATCTATGGATTAGATAGAAAAAAGGTTTAAAGAATATTGAGTTGAAAAAAAAAAAAAAATTTTGAATACCCATCAAGTATGAATAGAACAAAACGTGTTCAATATAAAATAACCCAACACAGGTTGACATGCCGTAAAATCCAACAAAAAAAACAAACCAAACCCATTCTCCATGCACATTCCACACACAAACATTCCCTCCTTATGGTTTTGCAACAACAACAACATATGACCTTGGAACTCTTCAATGTCTAAAGTCATAAAAGTACCTATTTATTGATCCTTATTTGCCCAAACTCATTTCCCATCCATAATTCCACCCCCACCCCCAACCTACTTATCTCCCCCACTCTACAATCATTCTATTGCTGAGTGATGGCCAATTTGGTCTCAACTTACAACTAATCTTCATCATCATCATAATAATAAAGTCGTGCCAACAGAACGGATCTCCATGAATATTCCTAACGCCATCACTTTTGGCAGGGACTCTGTACAGCATCCAGTATCTGCACACAGCTGATCAATGTATAGGCTGGTCCAAAAGTCTTGTCACCCATTAATTTTCCCAGGGACTCATTTAAAGCAAAAATGTGCGTCCAAGGACGCACTAAATGAAAAAACCTATCAGCATCACTGTATACATATATGGGGGGTAAAATGAAGAAATTAATCATCTTTTTAACTACATAAATCCTTTTTTCACCTTCACTAGTTTCATATTCCTGAAGAAGTTTCTTTATAAACCGAAATGTTTGAACATCAATACTACGACTAATAAATTTCCATCCATTCTAACATCTTGTGTTTGTTCTACATTTCTCCATACACACACACACACACACATACACATATATATATATATATAACAACATTTACTGAAAAATAAACTTTATAAAATCTAAAAAAGAAAAAAAAATGTTAAATTAATTTTAAAGATAAACTTAAAAATAAACTTTACAGAAAATGACTAAAAAATAGTTTTTCCTTCACATTTTTTTAGAGGAATTCTGTTTCCTATGAAAAAAAAAATGTGCAAAACTATTTTTCCCTAATAAATTGGAAGGAAACATTCCACATAGTGATTGTGTGTTTGTGTCTTAAGTGGCTGGAGATTGTTTTTCAACTGCCCATCCCGGTGGGGAGAGTCAACTAAATATACAGGTCAAACACTTATTGAAAAATACTTCCCAAATAAACACACTGAAATGACATTCTCAGCACTAATTAAAAAAAAAACACAAACCAAATGACCTTTGTTACTCTATATGGTAACTAGAAGTGGCTACCCAGTGTTGCCTAGGTACAGGGAACACAAAAAGTTAGTCCTGCACATCCATTATTACTGAATCTGGAGTTGGATCCTCACAGGATGCCCCATTAAAATCCCTACATAAAAAAGGCCTTGCATTGTGTTGCCTGGGTATAGGGTGGCCCTCCACTCGTCTTGTACTGAACTAAGCTAAAGTTGATAAATATATTTTTAAGTAGAAAGTTTTCAAATAGAAACCGAAACATTAATCACTAGAACCTCACCATCAGATATGGTTTAACGTCATTCCCAGGATATGTAGACCCTCAGTCACCGCCTTCTAGCACCCATATGATAAAAAGGATTTGGGGCTTGCCATAAGGGCAATAGGGTTGGGAAAATCATATAGGTACTAAGGCTTGACGTGACCAGCTGATTGATCGGAGGGGGCCTCTCCGACCGCCCGTCTAGCCCAAGATAGAGCCAAAGTGGAGTATTGCAAGTCATGAACTGCTCATCCACCTGGGTTCTATCCTTAAGCATCACGGGTCGCCACCCATGGCCAACAGGTGGCCCCATTGGGGGAGTCTTATCCATCTGTAGAGGTGCAGTCGGTGCATTCTAACACCTCAGCTGACAGGGCGGACGAATATAATTCAAATCTTCATTATTTTGACTCAAAAAGCCAGATCTGGCGATAGTGAATGTGCACTTATATTTACTTTGTTATCAATTGTTTTATTTTTGTTGTTTCCTCCAGACATACATACACCCACAACTGCCCTTTATATATGTATATAGATTACCAGTTTATTTATTGGCATTGCAGTCTCAGAAGACTATATATTTCTTGTGCCCCTGAAGTTACAGTGCCTTCTGTGACTGAAATCCAATGTTTGAAAAACAGTCCGACCACAGATGTAGATGTGAAGGCTGTCCCTGAAGATGTTGATGTGCCAGTGCTTTGTTGCCGCTACATTCTTCTGGACCTCTTGGCTTCATGGTGTTGCACCTGGGTGACTTCAAACATGAACAGTCCACTACGAAGAACCTACCGCCTCCGAGGGCAGTCCTGAGCCAAATTTTCCCAGTTGGAAGGGGTAATGCCAAAGCACCTGAGATCATTCTTGCAGACATTCTTGAAATGCAGTTGGGGGAATTACCAGTTAATAAACTGATAATAAATCTCATTTTGATGGAGGAGGTATGTTGTGTAATGGTTATTGTCATTTTAATACATTATATATCGTAGCGTTGGACAGTAATCCATCTAGACAAGGAAAAGTCTATTTCTCGGAAATTTTGAGATGAGGCTTGATAATTTGAATTATTTGGACTATTGTCCTCATCTTTATTGTTATCTACACTATTTCTCTGGAATTTTGAGATGAGGCTTGATAATTTGAATTATTTTGAATATTGTCCTCATCTTTATTGTTATCTACACTATTTCTCTGAATTTTGAGATGAGGCTTGATAATTTGAATTATTTATTTCCTCATCTCATCTTGTTATTGTTATCTACACTATTTCTCTGAAATTTTGAGATGAGGCTTGATAATTTCAATTATTCAGACTATTGTCCTCATCTTTATTGTTATCTACACTATTTCTCTGAAATTTTGAAATGAGGCTTGGTAATTTGAATTATTCAGACTATTATCCTCATCTTTATTGTTATCTACACAATGTTTCAGCCAATGTGCACTCCAGCCTTCCTCGGGTATTTCTTGTCGGACTCTTATTAGGTTCGAAATATCATGAATGCTCCCAAGTTTGAAGAGAAGATTCCCAAGTTCGAAGGTTCCGAAGTTCGAAGAGGGTTTCTCAAGTTCAAGAAGGTTCCCGAGTCCGATAAGAAATACCTGAAGAAGGCTGGAGGGCACATCAGCTGAAACGTTGTGTAGATAACAATAAAGATGAGGTACAATAGTCCGAATAATCCAAACAATTAAAGGGAAAATTTTGTTATAAAACCTCCACTGCGGCTATACCTCATACTAAGGAAAGACAAGGGGAGTAAACCCTAAAATCAAATCCAGAGCTGGAGTCCCTAAAGTATTATACTTCAGTGCTATCCAGCAACTCCTGCAGCACTACGGCAATTAACTGGTTGATTTTAATAAGCGTTCCTATCAACAAGTTGAGTGCTGCATTTTCAAAATAGACACTAATTGTGAAAAAGCAAAGGTAGAAAATCTTTCTCTACCCCCGCCCGACCCCGTTTTTTCATATCATTTGGTGGTTCATGACTATAAAGATATCACCGCTCTACAATCCTGTTAATCTCGATATTGTTTTATTTTTTATAGTTTCCTCCAAACATGGCAATAGCATAATCTTTACAGATCATTGCCGTCCCTCACAATCCCGCAACTCCACCACCAGAACCCTTCCTTGCATGAGCCCACAAATGATTGTTTTATTTTTTATAGTTTCCTCCAAACATGGCAATAGCATAATCTTTACAGATCATTGCCGTCCCTCACAATACCACAACTCCATCACCAGAACCCTTCCTTGCATGAGCCCACAAATGATATTGTTTTATCTTTTATAGTTTCCTCCAAACATACACCCCATACATACATACACACACACAAACTGCCCTTTATATATGTACAGATTGTCGTTGTTTTATTTTCGTAGTTTCCTCTGGACATACACCCATACACACCAACAGCCCTTTATATATGCATAGATTTTCTACACACACACACACACACACACACTAGATTTATTCAAAAAGTATTGAGATTGAAGTTATATTTACATAATGACAAAAATCAATGAAAATGTCTGCAAAATCTTCCATTTGGCAGAAAACCAGAAAGTTTTCCATTAATCAAAAGCCCCAACTGATATTATTACTCTTTCAATAGGTCTGTTTAGTTGAATTTTACGGCACATCAACCGTTGTTGGGTTATTTTATGCTGAAGACGTTTCGTTTTATTCATTCTTGATGGATATTCAACATCTTTTTTTAAAACTCAATTTTTTAAACAAATCTTTTTAAACTCAATTATTTTTTTCTATTTAACCCATAGATGGAACACTAACAGGTACTACCACTTTAGGTATGGGTGGACTTGGGTGTAATGGTGATGGACATGCACTCCACACTCCCCAGAGCTCCAGAATTGAAACTTCACCACTAGATGCAGTTTAACATCATACACAAGAGACTAAAACCCTCAGTCACTGCCTTCTAGCACATATATGATAAAAACGGTTGGTAGCTTGACATAAGGGCAATAGGGTCAGGACAATCAGATATATATATATATATATATATATATATTATATATACATACATACATACATACATACATACATACATACATATTTATTTATTTATAATTAATAATACAATTGAAAAAGTTGGTCCTACCATTGGTTTCTGAATAACACTTTTTCGGTGTTATTCGTCGTCAGAGGCGTTGACTTTTCTACACCGAAAAAGTGTTATTCAGAAACCAATGGTAGGACCAACTTTTCAATTGTATTATTAATTATAAATAAATAAATAAATAAATAAAGCTCTTACATAAGTAATTGAGCCCTCTATAATCAATTCTCCAACAATAATAATAATTTAACCTACATATATATATATATATATTTAGAAACCCTCGCACAAGCAGGATGTGACACAAGGTCAATTTCTTAAGGCAGAGTTTACGGTTTG
>CM042170.1:2668571-2692608 GCA_023376005.1 Doryteuthis pealeii
AACTGATAATAAAATCTCATTTTGATGGAGGAGGTATGTTGTGTAATGGTTATGTCATTTTAATATATTATATATCGTAGCGTTGACAGTAATCCATCTAGACAAGGAAAAGTCTATTTCTCGGAAATTTTGAGATGAGGCTTTGATAATTTGAATTATTTGGACTATTGTCCTCATTTATTGTTATCTACACTATTTCTCTGGATTTTTGAGATGAGGCTTGATAATTTGAATTATTCAGACTATTGTCCTCATCTTATTGTTATCTACACTATTCTCTGGAATTTTGAGAATGAGGCTTGATAATTTGAATTATTCAGACATTGTCCTCATCTTTATTGTTATCTACACTATTTCTCTGAATTTTGAGATGAGGCTTGATAATTTGAATTATTCGGACTATTGTCCTCATCTTTATTGTTATCTACACTATTTCTCTGAATTTTTGAGATGAGGCTTGATAATTTGAATTATTCAGACTATTGTCCTCATCTTTATTGTTATCTACACAATGTTTCAGCCAATGTGCACTCCAGCCTTCCTCGGGTATTTCTTGTCGGACTCTTATTAGGTTCGAAATATCATGAATGCTCCCAAGTTTGAAGAGAAGATTCCCAAGTTCGAAGGTTCCAAAGTTCGAAGAGGGTTTCTCAAGTTCAAGAAGGTTCCCGAGTCTGATAAGAAATACCTGAAGAAGGCTGGAGGGCACATCAGCTGAAACGTTGTGTAGATAACATAAAGATGAGGACAATAGTCCGAATAATCCAAACAATTAAAGGGAAATTTTGTTATAAAACCTCCACTGCGGCTATACCTCATACTAAGGAAAGACAAGGGGAGTAAAACCCTAAAATAAATCCAGAGCTGGAGTCCCTAAAGTATATATTCAGCGCTTCCAGCAACTCTGCAACACTACGGCAATTAACTGGTTGATTTTAATAAGCGTTCCTATCAACAAGTTGAGTGCTGCATTTTCAAAATAGACACTATTGTGAAAATCAAAGGTTAGAAAATCTTTCTTACCCCCCGCCCAACCCCGTTTTTCATATCAATGACTATATATACCGCTCTACAATCCTGTTAATCTCGATATTGTTTTATTTTTTATAGTTTCCTCCAAACATGGCAATAGCATAATCTTTACAGATCATTGCCGTCCCTCACAATCCCACAACTCCACCACCAGAACCTTCCTTGCATGAGCCCTCAAATGATTGTTTCATTTTTTATAGTTTCCTCCAAACATACACCCATACATACATACATACACACAAACTGCCCTTTATATATGTACAGATTGTCGTTGTTTATTTTCGTAGTTTCCTCTGGCCCTTTATATATGCATAGATTTCTACACACACACACACACACACACACACACACACACACTAGATTTATTCAAAAAGTATTGAGATTGAAGTTATATTTACATAATGAAAAATCAATGAAAATGTCTTCCATTTGGCAGAAAACCAGAAAGTTTTCCATTAATCAAAAAACTGCTTTCAATAGGTCTGTTTAGTTGAATTTTACGGCACATCAACCGTTGTTGGGTTATTTTATGCTGAAGACGTTTTGTTTTATTCATTCTTGATGGATATTCAACATCTTTTTTTAAAACTCAATTTTTTAAACAAATCTTTTTAAACTCAATTATTTTTTCTATTTAACCCATAGATGGAACACTAACAGGTACTACCACTTTAGGTATGGGTGGACTTGGGTGTAATGGTGATGGACATGCACTCCACACTCCCCAGAGCTCCAGAATTGAAACTTCACCACTAGATGCAGTTTAACATCATACCCAAGACACTAAAACCCTCAGCCACCGCCTTCTAGCATATATATGATAAAAACGGTTGGTAGCTTGACAGAAGGGCAATAGGGTCAGGACAATCAGATATATATATATATATATATATATATATATATATATATATATTTACCAACCCCCTCCACACGAGCAGGATGTGACACAAGGTCAATTTCTTAAGCAGAGTTTTTTTTAAGACCGTTGCCAAGGTTAACCAAGTCTGCTATTTACCCATAGCTGGAGAGAGAGTAGAATTCTAGTTAATGCAATTACACATCCAGGATTTGAACTCAGGGCGACGTGTCCATTTCCTATGACTTTTCAGGTGCTTGGGCTTGATATGATCAGCAGATTGATTGGAGGACTGCCCATTTAGCCTAAATTAGGGCTAAAGTGGAGTGTTGCATGTCACGGACTGCTCAGCAATCAGGATCCTGTTCTCACACATCATGTGTGGCCCCATTGGGGGAGGGTCTTAGGGGCCGGGTTAGCTCAGTCGGTAGAGCGTTCGGCTAGAAACCACAAGGTTCCTAGTTCGATACCGGCCCTCGCCAACTCAGCATATGAGTAGCACAGGGATCTGTGCGGTAAAGTAACGAGCTGATGGTAGGTGTGGCGCTCCACCTCATATGCTAAAACAATCTCCTTGATCTAGCGCTATTGAAAAGGGGATAGACTCCCTCGCTGACTGGTTGATACCGACTTTAGGCCACCCCGACGACTTTACTTTTACTTACCCCTCTGCAGTCAGCATATTCTACAGCCCCAGCCAACAGGGCAGTCTTTTGATAGGAAACAAGAAACAGTTGCAAAGAGCTGTGCGTCTAGTGAGTACATAACGTACTGCACTTGCACAATGTTGTGTTTCAGAAAAAAACATTTCATTGAAAAAGTAGAGACTGGCTTTCTAATTCTTTTTTTTTAAATCAGAGGATGTATATATATTCGTGAATTATGGAGACGCATGGTGTAAGGGAGTTAGATTTGCCTAAAAACAGCCCCCATGTTATTTATGCGTTTAAAATCCTCCTATGTATCTTATATACTAAGAAATAAAAGGTTTATATAACATATGGAATGCCTAATTCGCATACTGGTTTTAACAAAACTGGGTTTAATAAATAATGACTTGGTGTTATTGATCTAATATTATTGTTGGTTTGAATAACATCAGCTAACTAAGTACAACTTAAGCAGTGTCCAAGACAGTTGGTATATATAGAAATCAAGAATGACCCATTCATGAATTTGGGTGATTTGGGTCATTCCATTCATTGAGTTCTGCTTGACTGCTTGATTTGAATGACATTGTGGAGTCTTATATATATCCTGTCATTCTGTAGTAGACTTTGTGACATTCGGGTTTGTATTTCAGTTACAACCGTTTGTTGCCTTGTCTTCCCAGTTCGACGGTAATTGGAACTTTAATTATTTTTCAATTCTCCAACATATTAAAATCAATCCTATAAATGATTTTAAATAGAAACCAATTAAAATATAATTAAAACAAGTGTCATCTTTTTATATGCATTCTTATTTCCAGATCATAGATATTATTTGCATACTGGCTTTAACAAAACTGGGTTTAATAAATAATTACTTGGTGTTATTGATCACTAATATTATTTCATTCTCCAACATATTAAAATCAATCCTATGAATGATTTTATATAGAAACCAATGAAAATCTAATTAAAATAAGCGTAATCCTTTTATATACGTTCTTATTTAATTTTGTTAGTCTTTCTAATATATTAGTACTTATACCCAGAGGGTGCATATTCTTGTTAGTTGTAATAGTTTTTAAAGAGTTCTGCTTGACAGAACCCTAACAGGTACTACCATTCCAGGTAAGAGTAGAACAAGGAGTAATGGCAATGAACAGGTAATCAAAATCATTAATACATCCAATAAATCTTATTAACTCAGACTGAAAATCTGAGTTAGATTTGCCTCAAAACAGCCCATGTTATCAGTGCGTTCAAAATCCTGTAATATGTCTTATATATCACTAAGAAATACATTTTTACATAATATATGGTGTGGTTAATTTGCATACTGGTTTTAACAAATAATTGGTGTTTTTGATCTCTAATATTGTTTCATTCTCCAATGTATTAGAATCAATCCCTTGAATGATTTTATATAGAAACCAATTAAATATATTAATTATTTTTTATATATTCATTATATCAAATACTTTATATTCTTGCAAGTTGTAAAAATTAATTTTCAGATACAGATTTTAAAATATTATGGTTTTATTATTCATTTCTAATTTTGTCTTTTATTATCTTTATTAAATTAACTTTTATATTAAAATTAATTTGGAAAAAAAAAAAAATTATTCGTGTGTCCATGAAAATCATTTAGCAAAACATTGTATTCTACAACGAATCTCGGTTTTATATTCAATAATCAAGGGGAGACATGCCGCATCGACATAGACACTTGGGAGGCTCGTGCAGAAGACCGTGCAACCTGGCGCCTCCTCGTCAAACAAGGAACAAAAAGAAGTGAAGAAGAGAGGAAAAAAGCTGCCACAGAAAAGAGAGCTAAAAGAAAGGAGAAACAGCAGCACCCCCAACACCTACAGAAAGCATCACCTTTTGCTTGCAGCCATTGCACCAGAGACTGCCATTCGAAGATCAGTCTGTTCAGCCACTCACGTAGCTGTAAGTGAGAGAGAGAGAGAGAGAGAGAGAGAGAGAGAGAGAAGGGAAAACAAACAAAAAAACTACACCATCGTCTAAAATAGAAGGTTGCCAACTAATCAAGGGGAGATAACTCTTAATCCAACTGATTTTGTTAGTCTGTCTAATTTAATATATTTCATTACATTAAAATTTAAGTACTTACACACGGAGGGTGCATATTCTTGCAAGTTGTAATAAATAATTTTCAGATTTTAAAATTAAATTATAACAAAGAATTCATTTCTAATTTTGTCTTTTATTATCTTTATAAATAAGTGATTAACTTTTATAATTAAATTAATCTTCTGAAAAAATTTTTTTAAAAATGACTCGTGTGTCCATGGAAAATCCTTTAGCAAAACATTGTATTTCTACAACGAATCTCGGTTTTATATTCAATAATCAAGGGGAGATAACTCTTAATCCAACTGATTTTCAAGCAGGAGATAAAAAAGCCAAAGTGTATACAGATATACAGTATTGAATCAATGCGAGCGAGACACACTTATCATAAGGTTATTGATTGAAATGGAATTGGCAATCAGAGTTCAAATCCTGGACGTGGCTGATTGCATCTCAATTTAAGTTAGAGCATTTCTTCATAGAGGTATGACATGGTTTTTTTTTAAAGCTCTGTAAAAAGGTTTTTTTCTAACATATTTCTTAATCTAACAGGTTTTAATATAAATATTCATCATAATTTATTTCTAGTTTTAATGTAAATATTAATAGCAAATATGAAAATGATTTCAATTTCAATGCATAATTTTATGAATATAATATAAATTTATTGTCATTTTTCCATTAAACCACAATCAGGGCTCTTGTAAACCCAGTTTGGTTTGGTTTGTTTTACGGCATATCAATCTCAGTGGGTCATTTAATGCCAACAAAGTTGGGAAATAAATTCATTCTTAATGGATACTCAATTTTTATTATAAACTCATGTTTTTCTGTTTAACCCATTGATGAGACCCTAACAGGTACTACCAGTCCAGGTCAGATGAAGGGGTGCTCCACATTCCCCAAACCTCCAGAACTAGAATATAACCATCAGATAGAGTTTAACGTCATTCCCAGGATATGTAGACACTCAGTCACCGCCTTGTAGCACCCATATGATAAGAAGGATTGGGGGTTGCCATAAGGGAAATAGGGTTGGGAAAATCATATAGGTGCTAGAGCTTGACATGACCAGCCGATTGATCGGAGGGGGCCTCTCCGACCGCCCATCTAGCCCAAGAAAACCCTAAAGTGGAGTATTGCAAGTCATTGACTGTTCAGCGACCTCGGTTCTATCCTTAAGCATCACGGGTTGCCACCCATAGCCAACAGGTGGCCCCATTGGGGGAGTCTTACCCCTTTACAGAGGTGCAGTCGGTGCATTCTAACGCCCCAGCCAACAGGGCATTGGTACATATGTGTACCACTAGGTAATCAATGTGTTAAGTACTATATGAAGATACTGCTATGTTATAATGAAAGTATAAATTCTAAATATTGTTTAAAAAATAATTAAAAGAAGTGAAATATTTGCAGTGGTACATTATATATATATATATATATATATATATATATATATATCACTATGTGTAAAATGAAACTGGAGGTGAATCCGACGTATGTTGAAAAAATAAATAAAGGAAAGAAAGTATTGAATGGATAAAATAGGATATTTTAATCAATATTACTTACACGTGTTTCGGTCAGGAGTTTATCCATGTGTACATTATTCAAACTATTATTATTTTTAAATAATCAAATGAAATGAAATGAAATAATAATAGAAAAAATGTAGAAATGTTCCGCACACAAAGAAAATTCGACCTTCATCAGAGTAAATCCTTATTTGAAATGAAATTCGTTTGAAAAAGCAAAGAATTTTTGAAATGTTCGAAAAAGAACTTTTTTTTTTAAATTCACGTAGAGACGCGACCGATAAAGACTGTTAATGACGTCATATCGCATGCGAACAGATTTTATCACTATGTACACCAGTGATATACATAGGGATACATATTTGTACCAATACAGTCAATGTTAATTGAGGTGGGGGAGGTCAAAATATTAAACTAAATTTTACCAAACTTGAAAATTGTCAGAATACACAAGTATATAAATAAATCTTTTTCTTTTTCGTTTTTTTTTTTTTTAATTATTATTAAGTATAAATATTTTTTAACTAAAAAAAAAAAAAATCTATTTTTGAAATTGTTATTTTTTACCCACTACGAAATTTTCTTTTAAAAATGTGAACTACCAAAGTATTTCTAAGATCAGAAAGTAAGGGAGATAAAAAAAAATAACACTAAGTAAGAGTTATGTCCCTTGCACTACTGAACAGAAATAAAAAAAATATTGTATAATCCAGTCTAACTTCTGAAAATTCTCATATTATATATATATATATATATATATAATATATATATATATATATATATATATATATATATACACACACAAACACACGATGATAGGTACGCGTCCTGCGTCCATGACGCACAAAAGCCTAAAAGGACGCAGCAAAATCATATTCATGCGTCCCAGTGTTTTTCTTTTTTTCCTCCCCTCACGAAGCTAACTGTAAATTCATGTTAGACAGCTTTAGTTGAGACCCATAAATTTTCCCGGGGACTCATTCAAAGCAAATATATGTGCCACAGGACACAATAAATCTATAAAAAGCTATCAACATCACTGTGTATGTGTATATATATATATACACACACAGACATATATATAAAGAATTTTCAGAAAGCAATGCTCTCTTATAATACAGATGGAGCACTGTCTGGCAACCGTTACATATAAACATATGTATGTATTTATCAGTTAAAATTCTCTTTGCAGTCTATAGGTGCTGATGATAGCCAGGCAGTGGGAGACTGCTCCGTGTGTGACTCGAAACCTCGACTGCCAAGCTGACAAGGTTTCGAGTCACACACAGAACAGTTCCCATGTCTATAACCTTGCTGATGAGACCTAATAGGTCGAAATGTACATTCAGGTATTGATATTTTCTCGATTGTTTAGCCTTACATTTGAACATATATGCCCGCCTAAATTCATTAATTATTAACTAATTAATTTTCAAAATTAGGTATGACTTCAATTAAGCACATATCCTCCAAAAATTGTCGGCGTATAGCCATATCAAATAAACACATTGTTTGCTTACTCTCATATATATATATATATATATATATATATATATATATATATATATATAGTACCAGTAGCACATTGAGTGACCTGGCACATACATAATTTAAATAAAGAGTTTGGTTTGGGTTTTACGGCATATCAACCTTGGTGGATCATTTAATGCCGACAAAATTTTTAAATAAATTCTTTCTTAATGGATAATCAATTTTGTTTATAAACTCCATATTCCCCAAACCTCCAAAACTGAAACTTCACCATCAGACAGAGTTTATCGTCATTCCGAGAACATGAAGACACTCAGCTACCGCCTTTTAACACCCATATGATAAAGGGTTGGCGGTTGCCATAAGGGCAATAGTGTTGGAGCAATCATATAGGTTCTAGAGCTTCACATGACCAGCTGATTGATCGGAGGGGGCTTCTCTGACCACCGTCTCACCCAAAGGGAAGTATTGTATGTCATGGCACTGCTCAACCACCTGGATTCTATCCTTAAGTATCACTGGTCGCCAGCCACAGCCAACAGGTGGCCCCATTGGGGGAGCCTCACTCCTCTGCAGAGGTGCAGTCGGTATATTCTAACGTCCAAGCTGACAGGGTGGTGATAAAGCGGCTTTTAAAGCACTAACATTTTTTTTTTAAATAAAAGGTTTTTTTTTTTTTAACCAAAGTTAGCAGGATTTTATCATTTCTCATCACAGATTCCTTTGACTCTCTCTCACCATCTGTCCCTATCAGCCACCATACTTGGTAAGTCCTCCAGATGGCACAGAGCTGATGAAAGTAAGTTTTTCCTGGTCAGCCAACTCTGGTGTGTCCATGTGCAGTAGTCCATGTTGCATACGAGTTTGTTTTTTTACTTGCAGAACATTACACAGTCAAAATGGATATTATTTCTTACTAAATCTTACGGCACTGAAACTAACCAAATATAAAATTGCCATAACTGTGTCACCAAAAATAAAATTGTATATATATATATATATATATATATGTGAGAATGGGAAATGAATCCGACAATATGAGGAAAAAATGAGTAAAGAAAAGAAATGTAGATGGATAAAAATGTATTTTATCGATATCACTTTTAATCGATATCACTTACACATGTGTTTCGGTCTGTTTATCAAAATGTATACGGATTTACGTTATTATTATTATTAAAATAATCAGATAGAGTTGAAATGATGATGATAATAATAATAGGAAAAATGCATAAAATGTTCCGTACACAGATTTTGCCGACCTTCATCAGAGTAGTATTTTTATTTTTTTATCTTTTATATATATATATATGTATATGTTGTGTGTGTGTGTGTGTGTGTGTGTGTGTGTGTGTGAAGAGAAAAATGGAAGTGAATCCAACTATATGTAATATAGTGAAAATTTTGAAAAAAACACAGGTTCAAATAAAATGAGTGATATTTATTCAGCCAACGCTGCAGTGTTTCAATCTGTTTAGTAAATCTTTTCAGGGCTTTTGTTGATATAAGGAAAAGTAAAAATTTATCACAGAATAATAAGGAGACTGTGATAGTTTTTGTTGATCAGTTTGTTTAAAATGTTTTGAATGGAAACGCTCTTAGAATAGTACGAAATTTAAAAATGGGATAAACGGTTTTGAAGGATAACATCGAACATTCTTTTACGTTGTGTGTATTATTCTGTGATAAATTTTACTTTTCCTTATATCAATAAAAGCCCTGAAGAAGATCTACTAAACAGATTGAAACACTGCAGCGTTGGCTGAATAAATATCACTCATTTTATTTGAACGTGTTTTTTCAAATTTTTCACTATATTACACACACACACACATATATATATATATATATATATATATATATATATATATATATATATCTGTAGATGGGTTACCAAGTAAGTTGGTATTAGGATGATTCTAAGTTGGACTTTTCTTCCAACAGTGGAATGTGAGAGTTGTTCAGGTCCAAGTTGAGAGCTTGATGTTCAATATTATTGAACAGAGCAATAGAATTGTTAAAGAAAAAGGCTTAAAAATCAGTCATTTTACAGTTATAGATCTATTTATACACTGTGGGTAGAAATAGATCTATAACTGCAAAATGACTGATTTTTAAGCCATTTTCTTAACCAATAAATAAATATATATAGTTTAAATGTTGTAGAATTTGGTAATAAATAATACCTAATAATATCTATTTTTGATTGTATAATGTTTTACTGAAAATAATAAAATGCTGGTATCTTTAGTTTAAAAGAAAATTAACTTTTTATTTGAAAAAAAAAATTGGTTAGGGTGTACTTACAGGGTGACAAAAAAAAAAAAAAAACAGAATTTGTGCGCTGGTAGTCTGCATCAGTAATAGTATATATACAGGGTGCCCCCCCCCCCCAAAAAAAACAGAATTAGGGTTCTGTTTTATTTTGTGCTGGTAGGCTGCATCAGAAATAGGATATATACAGGGTGACCCCAAAAACAGAATTTGGGTTCTGTTTTGTTGTGCTGGTAGTCTGCAATATACAGGGTGACGACCGCCCCCCCCCAAAAAAAAAAATTGGGGTCCTGTTTTTTTTGGGGGGGGTACCCTGTATTTATGCCTGATATTATTTGTGTGTGTGTGTGTGTGTGCGTGTAAAGACAATTATTTATGTTCTTGTCAGTGTTACTAAAAGTTTCATGGGGTAAAAATTGCACAATCATCAGACAGGAGATTTTTTTTTTTTCTGTCTGATGAATATAGCATTTTTTATTACATGAAACTTTCAGTGACAACAATAAGAATTATGAATAATTGTCTTTTTTCTTTTTATAGTACTCTTCTTGTGAGATTTCGAGCACTCCGATTTTCTTGCCAAGGTTTGCTTTTCATATGGCTACTAATCATTGTTAGTCTATACCAGGGATCACCAACCTTTTTTTCACAGTGGGACAGATAATGAAAAAATAACAAGCGTGGGCTATATTATTATAGTGTTCAATAATTTCTTTCAAAGCAGATCGCTTCAAATTAAACATTCGCCAAGTATGCTATAATTGTATGACCTTCACCTAGAGTGTAGTATATATGAATCTATTATATATAAATAGATATATAATATATATATATATATACACACACACACACACGTTTTAAAAATGAATGGCTTAAAATCTTCGACTGCAGTTTCTCGCAGTAACTCGAATCTTCAGGGAATTCCCTGAAGATTCGTGCTACTATGAGAAACTGCAGTCGGAAGATTTTAAGCCATTCATTTTTAAAACGTATATTTATCTCTTTATAGTGGAGCACTCTTAAATCGGTTTTAATAAAATTCAGAAGTAAATGTGATTTATATATATATATATATAGTCATATTGTTTTATATTTAATATATATATATATATATATATATATATATATATATATATATAAGTCATATTGTTTATATCTATAAATATATATATATATATATATATATATATAAAAATATGACATACATATATATATTACAATACATAAGTATATATCTCATACTGCTAACCTCAGTATCATGATTGATTTATCTACATAAAGTTTTAACGCAAAACAAAATCTAATAAGAATAGATTTTATCAGTTCTTTAGAATAAGCATTACATTCTGAACTCTACATAAGAGAATTCTCAAACTAGGAAGAGAAAGGAGAAAGAAAAGAGAAAAAAAAAAAAAAGAAAAAAATAAAAAAAAAACCTGAAAACAATAGAATAATTCAAGAACAATATGTATTAAAAAAAAAAAAAAAAAAAAAGAAAAAAAGAGAGAGAAAAAAAAAAGAAAAGCCACACTTACCCACAGCTTGAGGTGAATTACATCGATGCTGTAGTGTAGGCGAACTGACTCCAATAACAGATCGTCTTCCATGACAACGACTAAAAAAGACAAACAGATTATTATTGAATGCATCGAAAAAGAAAAAAAAAAAAAAAGAAAAAAATTTAAATTCAAAAAATTAAAACAAATTTTTTTCAAGATTTTTTCAGAGACCTATTAAACAAGAAATACAAAAAAATAATTTCTCTGAATGTTTGAGATGAGGCTTGATGATTAGTATTATCTGCGTTATTCGGACTATTGTCCTCGTCTTCATTGTTATCTGTACAACGTTTCTTTAGGACATTTATCTATGCTGTTTCTCTGAATGTTTGAGATGAGGCTTGATGATTAGTATTATATTTATTGGTTATTAGGACATTTATCTATGCTGTTTCTCTGAATGTTTGAGATGAAGCTTGATGATTAGTATTATCTGTGTTATTCGGACTATTGTCCTCATCTTCATTGTTATCTGTATAACGTTTCGGCCAATATGCCCTCCGACCTTCTTCATCTATTTCTTGGAATGAAATTTCTCTGAATTTTTGAGAAGAGGCTTGATAATTGGTATTATTCGGACTATTGTCCTCATCTTCATTGTTATCTGTATATATCTATGTATCTAAGCCACATTGATGGCTTTAGTGGTGTAGATCCTTCCTCTTCAAAGTATTCCATGTAGAGATTGGCCAACACTGGAGACAATGGTGATCCCATACCAGGCCCTCCTCTTGTCGGTATATGTCAGAACTCATGTCGAAGTAGGTTGTTTCTACACATAACAATGAAGATGAGGACAATTATTATTGTAATATAAGTCCTTATGCTCAATTATAATGAACTAACCATCAGTTTTTTGTACTTTGCTTGGGTGTGGTAGGAGAGCTGCTGCGAGCGGCTTAACTCTTGGCCAGCCAAATATCCCCCACGGCTGTACCAAATTTTCTTGGTATTGTTTTACCTGTATGATGGGATATTTCAAAACTGACTATCTATTTACTTCAGAACTCATTCTATTCAAATAAAGTTTTATTTTTATTGTAATCGTCATCCTTCTGCTCAGTTATAATGAACTAAACATCAGTTTTTGTACTTTTCTTGGGTGTGGTTGGGAGAGCCACTGTGAGCGGCTTAAAGTAGGCAAAGAGTTAAATAAAATCCTTTTTTTTAACTTTGAAAAATCCCATTATACAGGTAAAAAAATGTTTGTATGCTAATACCCTTGGGAAAGGTATGCATCCAACTATTCTTCCTCCAGCTATGGGTAAATAGTAGGGCAGACTGGACTCTTTAACCATGGCTTGGTAACCAGTCTAGCAGGAGAAGGAAAACTTTAAACCTGTTTAACTCTGTTTAAGAAATTGACCTTGAATTACATCCTGTTTGTGCAGAGGGGGTTGGTATATATTATATATATATATATATATATATATTTGTCGGCTAAAAAAGCCATATCATAAACACATCGCTTGTGTATTTACTTCTCATATATATATATATATATATATATATATGCTAATACCCTTGGGAAAGGTATGCATCCAACTACTCTTCCTCCAGCTATGGGTAAATAGTAGGGCAGACTGGACTCTTTAACCTTGGCTAGGTAACCAGTCTAGAAGGAAAATTCTGAACCTGTTTAAATACCAATCTTTCTTAGTATCTTGGTATGATGGGATATTTCAAAACTCACTATCTATTCACCTCAGAATTCATTCTATTCAAATAAAGTCCTATCATGATTGTAATCGGAGTCCTTCTGCTCAGTTAAAATGAACTAACCATTCATTTTTGTACTTTGGTGGGAGAGGCGTTGTAAGCGGTTTAAAGTAGGCAATTTTGTTTTGAATTTACCTAAAAGATCAAAATTTAAAATGTCCCTTGGTTTTGTTATCAACTGATTGATTTTAATGGCATGTCAACCCATCTAGGGTTATTTCATGCCTAGAGGTTAGGGAATTGCATTCATTGTACATTTATATTTACATTTTTTTTCACATGGTCCTATCGAATACAAATAATTCTTAAACAGATCTATTTGACCTATAGATGGCATTTTAATAGGTATTACCACTCTGGGGTCAAAGTGGATCTGGGAGTAATGGCTATGCAAGGTTACTCCACACTCCCCAGATTTCTAGAACTGGAGCTTTACCATGTGATACAGTTTGAGGTCATATCCAGGACACCCCTTTTTTTTGGAGGGGGGTCTTAATCCTCTGTAGGGGATCAGGTCAAAGTATTCTAAAGCCCAACCAATATGGTAGTTGATTTTGAGAGGATAATGCAGCAAAAATGGTTTTGTATAATAGAATGTCCGAGTTTTATAGGAAATTTCCTACAATCTCCAGGGTACAGAAAAAAAGAGAAAAAAAAGGAAAAAAAAAGAAAAAAAAGAAAAAAAAAAAAGAAAGAAAAAAGGCTGGGCAAGATGTATGGAGGCCCTGGATTGCCCAAGCATCAGGGCTCCCCTCTCTGCCTTGACAACTAAGAATCCGAAGAAATGGTTAACCAATACATTCAGCGTCAGTTTGGCTGCAATAGTTGCTAGAAAATGTTTTAGACACTGAATGGCTTAACGAAGTCCAGCCGTGATTTCTGTCAGGGTTTTTATCCTTAGCATTTTCCTATCCAGAGGATCACCCACAAGGCAGTGGGGTTATTTAGACTATTACGCGCCTGGATACCAACCAAGGTATTTCTATGTTCTCGCGTTAATGTGCTACATGTCCGTTGAGCAAGAAGCTTTCTCTGCCCTTTCACAGGTTTTGATATTCATCCTGCTGGGTGTCTAGCCACCCTCCTTTGTGTAACCTGATATTATATACAAGTAAATGTGGTAAGTTCTAAATATTTGTGTTAAAAAGAAAACCAAACTTTAAAAACAAAGTGTTAATGTGACGTGAGATGTGAAAAAGTGACATTCACATTTTGTATTAAACAAACAAAAAAAAAAAAAGATGCATCATACCACGTTGGTTAGTATTGCAATTTTTTTTTTTTTTGGTGACAAAAACGTTGCTTTCTCATTTCATTTTTTGTGATAGGGGTGTTGCTATTTTATTCTATTTTTTTTGCTTTTTCTTTGTGTGTGTGTTTGAGAGAGAGAGAGAGGGGGGGGGAGAGAGAGAGAGCGAAAGAGAGAGAGAAAAGAGAGAGAGAGAGAGGTTGCTATTTAAGTTTTGGTGTCAGGAGTGTTACTTTTTTTTTCCTTTTTGTGTGTATGTATGTGTGTGTGTGTTTGAGAGAGAGAGAGAGAGAGAGAGAGAGAGAGAGAGAGAGGTGTTGCCATTTAAGTTTTGGTGATCATAAATAAAAATCCTACAATCTATTAAGAAACTTTAGTTGGAACCCATCATTTTTACCGGGGACTCAAATCAAAGCAAATATGTGCATCCCAAGACGCACTAAATCAAAAAAGCTATCAGCAGCAGCAGCAGCAGCACTGAATGTGTGTGTCTGTGAGGAGAGTGGGATTGTGCCATTTTGTGAGTGCGCGCAGATTCATATCACCTGTGGCTAAAAGAAATGCAAAAGCAACTGTGCAGACTTTATTTACCTGGGGTCCAGCATAGATTCACACCTGAAAAATCATTAGCATAAATTAGAATATAGATTTATTATTATTATTTTTTTTTTTTTTTTTTTTTTTTTTTTCCATATATATGGTTTTTGCATCAGAGAGAAACTGGTATGTTATTTCAAAGGAATTAAGTGCTTTTTTTTTTTTTTTTTTTTTTTTTTTGAGGATATGTGCTTAATTGAAGGCCTACCTAATTTTGAAAATTAATTAGTTCATAATTAATGAATTTAGGCAGGCATATATGTTCAAATGTAAGGCTAAATAAATCGAGAAAATGTCAATCCCTGAATGTACATTTCGACCTTTAGGTCTCATCATTAATTATTAACTAATTAATTTTCAAAATTAGGTATGACTTCAATTAAGCACATATCCTCCAAAAATTGTCGGCTAAAAGCCATATCAAATAAACACATTGTTTATTTACTTACTCTCATATATATATATATATATATATATATATATATAAGTAAAAGTAAGTAAAGTCGTCAGGGCGGCCTAATGTCGGTATCAGCCAGACAGTGAGGGAGTCTATCCCCTTTTCAATAGCGCTAGACCAAGGAGATTATTTTAACATCTGAGGTGGAGCGCCACACCTATTACTTTACAGGGGTGACGTGTTCCAGTTTTTTTTTTTAATTATATTAATGTGGAGGCTCCAATGCAGTACACACATTTTCAAATGCCTATAACACCTTTCCCATCAATTCTTCTCCTTCCAGCCTCCATATTAATATAATTCACTAAAAAAAAAGGAACACATCACCCCTGATGATGGCACTTTGAAGTGCCGAAAGTACTCAGGACTTGAAATTTGGTGGACTTATCCACGAATTCCACCCAAATATTAAAAAGTTGTCCAGAAAAGATCAAAAATAAAATTGTTAAACAGGAGATGTGTCTTTTGTTTAATTCTACATGTATAAATGAAAGAATGCTGCCCAAATACACACACACACACACAATATATATATATATATACCATTGAAAGGAAAGAAAAACTAAAAAAAACATCATTCTGTAATAAATTTATTTCGATTAAAATTTAAGGGGCTTTTAGAAATTTAAAGAAATTCCCAATGGTAAATATTGCTGTGTATTTAATCTAAAAAGATTATTATACATTGAGCTCCATTAAGGATTATTATAATCCCTGTATTTGCACCTACTAAACATGCAATAACCATACAGTGGGAATTTTAAAATCCCATGTAGAATCATCCCTTACTACCAGGTTTTGCATACCTTACATTTATATATATATTTGGGGGAGAGAATATGTGCTTAATTGAAGTCGTACCTAATTTTGAAAGTTAATTAATTAATAATTAATTAATTAGGCGGGCATAACTTATAGTTAATTAATTATTAATTGATTAACTTTCAAAATTAGGTACGACTTCAATTAAGCACATATTCTCCCAAAAATTGTCGGCTAAATAAAGCCATATCAAAACACATCGTTTGTGTATTTACTTCTCATATATATATATATATATATATATATATATATATATATATAAATAAACGTGACCCGTTGGGTAACCCATTGAGCTCTAAATAGATAATTGTGATCAGGAGGAAAATTAGTTTGTAAAGCAAATCAAATTATTTATTTTTAAATAAATACGGCTAGAGAATTGAAAATTTAAAAAAAAAAAAACAACAAAAAAAAAAAAACAAATCATTTTTCTAAAATTTGCAATTATGTCAAAAACTGACCCGTGTCTTACTTCACATTCTGCCTGTCACTTTCCCCCTCTCTCTATATATATATCTTAATTAACTACACCTTACATATGTTAGTTTTCTCTGAGCGTGAAAAAGAGAAAGATTGGAGAGTGTGAGAAGGGAGATTCAACTTCATTTTATTTGTATGTTATATACAAGCCAGCACTTAGCTGATGAAAATTAAGCTAAATTGACCTTGTGTCACATCCTTCCCCCCGTGGTAGCCTAAGTAAGGGTCTAAATGGAGTGTTGCAAATCATGGACTGCTCATCCACCAGGATTCTGTCCTTAAGCATCACAGGTTGCCACCATGACAAATATGGAGAAGAAAGGTAAATAGTTAGGTTTGGTTTGGTTTGTTTTACGGCATATCAACCTCGGTGGGTCATTTAATGCCGACAAAGTTGTGAAATAAATTCATTCTTAATGCATAATACAATTTTGTTTATCAACTCATGTTTTTCTATTCAACCCATAGATGAGACCCTAACAGGTACTATCACTCCGGGTCAGATTGGACCAGGGAGCAATGGTGATGAAGGGGTGCTCCACATTCCCCAAACCTCCAAAACTGGAACCTCACCATCAGATAGAGTTTAACGTCATTCCCAGGACATGTAGACCCTCAGCCACCGCCTTCTAGCACCCATATGATAAAAAAGGATTTGGGGCTTGCCATAAGGGCAATAGGCTTGGGAAAATCATATAGGTGCCAGGGCTTGACGTGACCAGCCGATTGATAGGAGGGGGTCTCTCCGACCACCCGTCTAGCCCAAGATAGGGCCAAAGTGGAGTATTGCAAGTCATGAACTGCTCATCCACCTGGGTTCTATCCTTAAGCATCACAGGTCGCCACCCACAGCCAACAAGTGGCCCCATTGGGGGAGTCTTACCCCTCTGCAGAGAGGCAGTCGGTGTATTCTAATGCCCCAGCCGTGAGGGCGGGGTAAATAGTTAGAGTAGTATAAATACTTACATAACTGAAAATGTGACACACAAATAATAGGTAGGTATGTATATAGTTACAAATAACAGAGATAACAATACTAAGAAATTAAACTTCTATTCTTGGTGACTATATATATCCCAATTTTTTTCTTTTACCATAATTATAATAATTGGCATTTTGGTAATTTTCACCTTTAGTTAACTAAATTCCTAGCAAATAAGGCAATTAGAGTAACCTCCCTTGACTTTCACTTTGAACCAAGCCGGTAGACATTTAGAAAGTCTCGTGCGAAATCTTAGAAACTTTTTCGAAAACTATACAACTGCATGCTTTAACACAAAAATATCATAAAATGTGTTCTTAATAACAATTAAGTTCATTTCAGATAATGCGCACACACAATTTTATGCTAGGAATTTAGCCAACTAATGGTGAAATTACTTATTTTTTACCAGTAATTTTATTTATTTATAATTACCATTTATTTATATAATTTATTTATAATTACTGGTAATTTTACCAGTAAAATTTACCGGTAATTTTTACCAGTAAAAAAATGATGGGATATTTCAAAGTTCACTATTTACCTCAGAAATCCCATTCAAATAAAATCCTATAATTATGATAATCCAAGCTCTTCTGCTCAATTATAACGAAATAACCATCAGCAGTTTACAGTAGGATCACAGTGGTGAGAGAGCCACTGCGAGGGTTTTAAAGTAGGCAAAGATTTCAACATCTTTAACCCATTGCCTATCAAATTACCTTCACGACTGTACCAAAGTATCTCAGTATTTTTTACTTGTATGGTGAGATATTTCAAAGTTAACTATCTAAAACATTGGGTTTTTATATAACATGATCAGAGATACTGATAGGTACGCATCCTGTGTCCCTGACGCATAAAAATCTAAAAGGACGCAGTAAAATCATATCTATGTGTCCCAGTGGTTTTCTTTTTTCTTCACCCACCATTTCAAGCAAACCGTAAATCCATTTCAATACTTTCTTAGAAACGAATTACACAGGATAGGTTACAAGGTAGGAGTTAGACGGCTTTAGTTGGGACTCATAGTCAAAGCAAATATGTGAGTCAAAGGATGCACTAAATCAAAAAGCTATCAGCATCACTGATTTCATTACATTAAAACTTAAATAGTTATGCCCGGCGGAGGGCACATATTCTTTATAACATAGATTCAATCTCGGACTTGGGACCTTCTTTTCAAACTCTGGAACTTCTTGTCATAATCGGTCCGAGAAGGTTCCCGAGTCCAGGACAAGAAATACCTGAAGAAGGCCGGAGGGCATATCGGCCGAAACCTTGTACAGATAACAATGAAGATGAGGACAATATGAATAACACAATACTAATCATCAAGCCTCATCTCAAACATTCAGAGAAACAGCATAGATAAATGTAAAGAAACGTTAACAGATATGAAGATGAGGACAATAGTCTGAATAATCCAAATAATACTAATCATCAAGCCTCATCTCAAAATTCAGAGAAATAGATTCAATATTTTAGAAAAATTATAAAAACTGGAACATTTGAATTTTAAAAAAAAAAAAAAAAAAGAAAGATTAGTCGTGAAAGGCCATCAAAACAGCGTGCCTCTTGAAAAAACAATCTATATTTATTCTAAGGACACTTCATACTCTTATTCACAAACAACCAATCAGACACTTTCAGAATAAATCTATTACTTCATTTAGAATATCAGCATCCGCACATCTAATGTTAAAGATATACAGGCTTTGGGTTAAATCAAACTTAACGGACCTAAATTCCACCATCGTATGTCACCTCGCCGAAAGAAAAAAAAAATACCAAAAATCGGGGAATGAATAAAAGATATAATGAACCAGTTATTTTATTTAAAAACTTTTACATTTTTTCAGGTCAGTTAATTTGAGGCGTAACACAGATTCTCAAAGATACATGGTTCAAAGTTAACTGATCTGAAAAAAATGTAAAAGTTTTTAAATAAAAAAAACCTAGTGCATTATATTGTTTATTCATTAATATATCAACACTGAACATTTCATTAAATTTGGTTAATTACTTGATTTTTGGTATTTTTTTTTCTTTCGGCGGGGTGACATAACGATGGTGGAATTTAGGTCTGTTAAGTTTGATTTAACCGTTTTTCTTCTCTCTCTCTCTTCTCTCTCCTTCTCTCTCTCTCTCTCTCTCCCGCCTCTTGAATAAAAACAATCTATATTTATTCTCAGGACACTCCATACTTTTAACAAACAACCAAACAGACACTTTCATAAATAAAACTATTACTTTATTTAGAATATCAACATACACACGTGTAATGTTAAAGATATACAAGTTTTCCTTTGGTGGCCTTGAGATACCTTGAATTAATAAGTTGTTTAGATGGTTGGTTGGATTTTATAGCATGACAACCCTTGTGGGGATATTTTATGCTAAAGAAGTTTTGTTATATTCATTTTTGATGGGTTGTTGGTATCCTTGCGTCTACGGGAGACGATGGAGTAGTGTACAAGTTTTGGGAATTACATAGCTTAGGCGGGTTCATATGGAGGATAAGCTGTTGCCCAAGCTGCAAATCCCCCCCCTTTCCACACTGCCGCTGTGATCCAAAGGAAAGGTAAGGAACCAATGCAGTTTGCCAGTGGTAGTGTTGCAGGAGTTGCTGGGTAGCACTGGATTTCAGCATCACACCACCTCAGGGACTCTGGCTCCGGATTTGTTTTCGGGGGTTTACTCCCCTAGCCTTTCCTTGGTTGTCAATTTTTTTTTTTTTTTTAACTCATACTCAATTTTTTTTTTTTAATCAAATTTTTTAAACACTTTTTTTTAAACTCATTTCTTTCTATTTAACCCATAGATGGGACCCTAATAGGTACTACCACTCCGGGTCAGAGTGAACCTGGGAGTCAAGGTGATGAAGGGGTGCTCCACATTCCACAGAGCACTAGAATTGGAACTTTACCATCAGATAGAGTCATACCCAGGGCATTAAGAGCCTCAGCCAAGATATATACAAGCTTTTCTTTGGTGGCCTTGAGATATCTTGAATTAACAGGGCGATAATCATTGTAGGAAATGAACAAAGCAACAGGAGTTAAAATCATGGACAAGGCTGGTAGCATTTCACATAGTACTAATACCATTGGGAAAGGTTTGGAGAGTACATTGGCCAAAATGTTATGTATATAACAATAGTGCGAAAAATTCAAATAATACTAAGTTTATTTCTTCCTTAGAAGTTATCATCAAGTTGTACTGATAGTATAAATTCCCTTGACTCTCTCTCGCAATCTGTCCCTAACATTCATCAGAGATGCTCATATGTATGTGTCCTGCGTCCCTGATGCATGGAAATCTAAATGAATGCAGAAAAATCGTATTCTAGTGTTTTTCTTTTTTCTTCCCTCACCATTTCAAGAGAGGTTTCATACGATGTGTGTCGGAAAAGTTCCAGGACTGGTGTCACAAATTTTTTTATTTCAAATACAAACTACAAGTTATCCCCCTGGAGTCTAATGCAATTTTCCCACCCTTTTCTGCCACGCTTGCATGCACTCCTGGAAGGATTCTTCTGGGATTCTCTGTAGCTCTGTCATCACAGCCTTTTTGATGTCGTGCACATCTCAAAATAAGCCCCTTGAGCTTGAGGAAGAGCAAAAAAAACATGGAGCCAGGTTGGGCGAGTAGGGAGGTTGCTCCAACCCAGTGATGTTCTTTTGGGCCAGGAACTCTCAGATATTCAGGGCAGTGTGGGCAGGTGCGTTGTCATGGTGAAACACCCACAAGTTGTCCTGCCATATCTCTCGCATCTTCTCGCACACTAAATGAAGCAAATGCTGCAGTATCTCTTTGTAAACATGCTGGTGATCATCTGTCCCTGTGGCAAGAACTTGCAGTGGCCGGTGGACAATGCCCCTCACATCTAAGAATGCAATCAAAGTTGGAACTTTTCTGACATACCTCGTACATTTCCCAAGAGTATTTAATTCCATAAATTAATGTCATAGTATGACTGTAGGTCCAACACGCTTACTCAGATGTTACAGTCTAGCATGTTAGCCACAAGGTCATGGGGACGGCCTCGCACCACCACGCTAATTCTTGGCTACAATTTCCATGTTAGTCCCAGAAAAGACCCGTTTACCAGATTTGCCGGTAATTTTCATTACTTTACAGACAGCTCTTATTAGTTTTTATTTAGGCGATCTTATTATGATATTTTTCATTTTTTTTTTTTTTTTTTTTTTTTTTAAGTTCAGCAAAAACATTTTCCTCATTTTAGCCAAATATTTGAGACATATCGAGTTTTTTTGAAATCTCAATAACTTTTTCTTTCCTCATTCGATTTGAGAGAATTTTTTGGATGTGTTTATTGTAGATCATATGTCCTTTATTTGGGTGTAAATTTTAGCTTGGCCTTTCACTCCCCCCTCCCCACCCCCCAGGAACCTATTTCTATTGGACGAAATAGGTCTTCCTACATTTGCATATTACTCAACTTGTCAGACATGATTAACTAAGACCAACTTTTCATTCATTCAACTCTTCCCCCCCCCAAGCACTTTCCACCACGCATCACCCTCCCACCCCCCCCCCCCTCAAGATCTGTCTTCTTTCGATAAAGAACAACATTCACTAAGTCGCAGCAAGTCTTAACTTGTCCAGACTTTCTGCTTCATTTCTTCTTTATCGAAAGAAGACAGATCTTGAGGGGGTGGGGGTGGGAAGGGTGATGGTCGTGGTGGAAAGTGCTTGGGGGGGGGGAAGAGTTGAATGATGAAAAGTTGGTCTTAGTTTAATCATGTCTGACAAGTTGAAGTAATATGCAAAATGGTAGGAAGACCTAATTCGTCCAATAGAAATAGGTTCCTGGGGGGTGGGGGCGAGGGGGAGTGAAAGGCCAAGCTAAAATCTTACACCCAAATAAAGGACATATGATGCTACAAAAACACATCCAAACAAATTCCTCTCAAATCGAATGAGGAAAGAAAACAGTTATTGAGATTTCAAAAAACTCGATGATGTCTCAATACTTTGGCTAAAATGAGGAAAATAGTTTTTGCTGAAACTTAAAAAAAAAAAAAAAAAAAAAAAAATAAAATATCATCAATAAGGATCGCCTAAATAAAAACTAAATAAGAGGCTGTCTGTAGAGTAATGAAATTACCCGGCAAATCTGGTAAACGGGTTCTTTTCTGGGACTAACATGGAAATTTGTAGCCAAGAATTAGCGGTGGTGGTGCGAAAGGCCGCCCCAATGACCTTGTGGCTAACATGCTAGACTGTACACACTGACCGTAAGCGTGTTTGGACCTATCAGTCATACTATGACATTATTTATGGAATTAAAATCTCTTGGGAAATGTACGAGGTATGTCAGAAAAGTTCCAACTTTGATTGCATTCTTAGATGTGGAGGGGGCATCTGGTCGCAACCGGCCACTGGCGGAGTTCTTGCCACAGGACAGACCGATCAATCAGCATGTTTCAAAAAGAATACTGCAGCATTTGCTTCGTTTAGTGTGCGAGAAGATGCGAGAGATATGGCAGGACAACTTGTGGGTGCTTCCACCAATGACAACGCACCCTGGCCCCCCCCCCACACTGGCCCCTGAATATCGCAGAGTTCCTGGCCCAAAGAACATAACTGGTTGGAGGCCAACCTCCCTACTCGCCGCAACCTGGCTCATGTGATTTTTTTTGGCTCTTCTCAAAGCTCAAGGGGCTTATTTTTGAGGATGTGCACGACATCAACAAGGGCTGTGATGACAGAGCTACAGCAGAATCCCAGAAGGAATCCTTCCAGGAGTGGCATGCAAGCGTGGTCAGAAAAGGGTGGGAAATTGCATTAGACTCCAGGGGGATAACTTGTAGTTTGTATTTGAAATAAACAAATTTGTGACACCGCAGTCCCTGGAACTTTTCCGACACACATCGTATGAAACCTCTCTTGAAATGGTGAGGGAAGAAAAAAAGAAAAACACTAGAATACGATTTTTCCTGGCATTCATTTAGATTTCCATGCATCAGGGACGCCAGGAACACATACATATTGAGCTTCTCTGCTGAATGTTAGGGACAGGATTGCGAGAGAGACGTCAAGGGAATTTATACTTATCAGTACAACTTGAATGCATAACTCTAAGGAAGAATATAAACTTAGTATTATTTGAATTTTTCGGCATAATTGTTATATACATACTTTGGCCAATGTACTCTCCAACCTTTCGCCAATGGTTTAAAGTACTATGTGAAATGCTACCAGCCCTTG
>CM042170.1:2692708-2755918 GCA_023376005.1 Doryteuthis pealeii
ATGAGGCTGTATAATTAGTATTTATATTGTATTATTATTCGGAAACTATGTCGTCCTCATCTTTATTGTTATCTACACTATTTCTCTGAATTTTTGAGATGAGGCTTGATAATTAGTATTATTTGGATTTTATTCGGACTATTGTCCTCATCTTTATTGTTATCTACACTATTTCTCTGGATTATATATATATATATATTAGTTTTGGTATATTTATTTAATTACATGGATGCTTATCTGCGACCATTTGGTTTCATGCTCGTCTAAACAGAGCAATCATCAGGCAGGAAAATCTTTTGCCACCTGATGACTTCTCTGTTTAGATGATATATATTCTCTATCAATGATAGAACACTCTTAACTTATATAGAAAACCATGTTATCTATATATATATATATATATATGTGAAAGAATGAATAAAGGAAAGAAAGTACAGAATGGATAATAAAGGATAATTTTAATCAATATCACTTACACATGTGTTTCGGTCAGGAGTTTATCCATGTGTACATTATTCAAACTATTATTATTATTAAATAAACAAATGAAATGAAATAATAATAATAGAAAAAATGTAAAAATATTCTGTACACAAAGAAAATTCGACCTTCATCAGAGTGAAACTTTATTTTAGTTTGAATGATGTACACATATATAAACTCCTGACCGAAACACATGTGTAAGTGATATTGATTAAAATTATCCTTTATTATCCATTCTGTACTTTCTTCTTTTCCTTCATTCATTCTTTCAACATACCGTCGGATTCAATTCCAGTTTACACATATATAATATAATAAAATAATATATAAAGGTTTTACATATCTATTTATTTGGTGACAAAGGAAAATTCACTACCATACCGGTTTCATGCGAGACAATCATCCTGCAATAATACTGCGTTTGGTACACCGTTCCAGCAAAAGCTGAAACAGTGACCATCCAACACTATATATATATATATATATATATATATATATATATACACTAGCAAAAATATGCGCCCTCCAGGCACAAGTATTTAAGTCTTACTATAATTAAATATTACATTAAATTAGAAAGACTAATTAAATTAAATACGAACACAAAAAAAAATTACTTATTTTTACTTAATTCTAATTGATTTCAGTATAAAAAGATACCTAGGATTGGTTTTAATACATTTGTTTTGGTTTGTTTTGTTTTACGGCATATCACCTTGTGGGTCATTTAATGCCAATAAAGTTTTGAAATAAATCAATTCTTAATGGATAATACAATTTTTCTATAAATACATTTTTCTATTTAACCCATAGATGGGACCCTAACAGGTACTACCACTCCGGGTCAGAGTGAACTAGGGAGCAATGGTGATGAAGGGGTGCTCCACATTCCCCAAACCTCCAAAAGTGGAACCTTACCATCAGATAGTTTAACATCATTCTCAGGATATGTAGACCTTCAGTCACCGCCTTCTAGCACCCATATGATAAAAAGGGGTTAGGGCTTGCCATAAGGGCAATAGGGTTGGGAAAATCATATAGGTGCTAGGGCTTGACGTGACCAACCGATTGATCGGAGGGGGCCTCTCCGACCGCCCGTCTAGCCCAAGATAGGGCCCAAGTGGAGTATTGCAAGTCATGAACTGCTCATCCACCTGGGTTCTATCCTTAAGCATCAAAGGTCGCCACCCACGGCCAACAGGTGGCCACATTGGGGGAGTCTTACCCCTCTGCAGAGGTGCAGTCAGTGCATTCTAACGCCACAGCTGACAGGGCGGTAATACGTTTGAGAATAAAACAATAATATTAATATCAATAACACTATGTAATTATTTATTAAATACAGTTTTATTAAAACCAGTATGCAAATTAGTCACACCATGTGCTATGTAAACATTTATTTGTTAATGATTTATAACACACATTGGGCACCTCATGTGGTGTTAATGTTTAGCAAGCTAGATTAGCAGACGATCGTTAGTGAGTTTGATTCTCACTGGGTCCCCATACTTATGGCCTTGTGCCACATCTAAGCTAGGCTTAGTAAATAATAGGGACTAGAAAAAAAATCGGATACTACGAGTTTTAAAAGCGAATTAAGAATAATTAAAACTTTTATTTAAGGTTAAACTTTGTCTAAATCGATAAGTAGTAGCATAATAACCAACATTAAAAAAAAGAAAAATATCATTACATATGCAGTTTATTTTAAAAAGATTTAAAACTATTTGTTTTGGTCAATTTCGACGATATCCGCCATTCAGCCTCTTTTTCAATGGTTTTAAGTGCTTGTTTATAATTTTACTGTAACATTCGCGATTGCAAAAAAATTTACCAAAAATCAGGTAATTATCTGATTTTAATGAAATTTTCAGTATTGATTTAACAATTAATGAATTTTATAATGCATTAATTATTTTATTTCAAAACTTTAATTTAGTATTTTTGCTATGAAAAATTAATATATAAAAATTCATTTAAAATATGAAATCCCGATGTTAAGTTTAAAATGTTATATTTTTAGATTCTAAAATAAATATCTACTTAATGCCAACATCATTTTAGCGAAAGTAATAAGTTTGAAGAAAAACTCAATTGAAAATGTACCCCCTCCCCCTTTTAAGTAGAAAACACATCGATGTATAATTTTTTCTTATAAAATAATAGCCAATTAAATAATTATCGAAATGAGTAAAAAAGAAATCTCCAAAAAATTAATTATTTATTATTTTTTACATTTTATTTTTCGATTTTCGGTACTTATTTTCTCACAAAAGCGCAACCGTAAAAAAATTTGTTTTGTTTCTATTCATAAGTTCGGTCTTTTATCTCTGTAATTAGTATCGAAAATGATCAACTTGCAAAACATTTTACGCCCCCAACATAAGGGGGGTCATAATTAAGTGACCTGAAAAAAATGAGAAAGTTTTTAAATAAAATAAATAATGCATTATAAAGATCGTTCTTCAATAAATAAACATTGAAAATTTCATTAAAATCCGATAATTTCCTGATTTTTGGTAAATTATTTTCCGTAGTGGGGCTAAAGTCATTTTGACAAAAACGAATTTTAGACTCCGTTTGCTAGTCCCTAGTAAATAACTATAACACGCATTAATAAGATGCTAATCAAGATCAAATAATGATTATCGTAAATAACTTAGGGAATTGTGACGTTGGTGGCGACGTACTTTCGGTTACAAACAGATAAACACACAATCTCCATTAAAATACGATATATAAACTTATATATCAATGAGCTTTTTATGCACAGAAAACGGGAGGAAATAGAAGAGAATTCTTTTTGCGAAATACACAACAGGACTAAAAGAATAAAATGTATTCTTGCTATTTAAATGGCAGTTTTAATTTTTTATTATCCAAATAAAAAGACAAAATATACAAGAGAATGAAACAGGACATGAAACGACAACGAAATCTTAAAACAAAAAATGAAACAAGCAAAGCACAAAAAATAAATAATGTTCATATTTTAAGCTAAATCAACTGAGTAAACATTCATCTTTGAAAAGTTAATGGGAGATTAAACGGTCCGTTTCTTAAATCTATCTTATACATTGGAAACTGAAGAAAAATATATTAGAACAACAGGCATACGATAAATAATTTGGAAGTAAACAGAAAACATTCTCCATAACTAGAAAACAGAAAGATACACGAAAAGACACAAAGTTGAGGGTGAGATTAGATCAGAAACAAAAATTTTACTCAGAAAGAAAAGGAAGTCGAATTTTGAAATCATGCCACGAAGATATTTAGAATATTAAGGAAAAATACACTGACAGAAAAGAAAATTGCAACATTCTCAGAAGACAATGCCAACGTTTAACCAAAGTTCTATCTCTCCCCCCCCCTATATATATATATATATATATATATATATATATATGGAAAAATAAATGATAATGTATTTATATGTATTCGTACATACATATTCTTATACATTCTTAAATGTACTATTAATACAACACTATGCACCCCTCCATAATTGCACTATTGATACACTCCCTCTGTAATTGCACTACAATAATCTAGCTGTATTCAACTCTTTGCCCCCTTTAAACTGCTCACAGTGGCTCACCTACCATAAACCACTGGCAGCAGCTCTTACACGTCACTTGTTTGCACTCGGATTACAATGATAGGACAAGTTCGGAGATGATTAGATAGTGAACTCAGAAATATCCATCACACAGAAAATTTGGTACAGTTGGGGGGGGGGGGGTGATTTGGTAGGCAAAGAGTTAATAGAGAAAATTAAAACAATTAGAATGTTGCAATTTTTAGTTTCTGTTTCTAGACAATATCACCTAAAAAAAAACAACAAATTGAAAAAAAAAAACCAACAAAAAAAAACACAAATAGCTTGATACAACATTCTTTACAGATATAACCAAATTAAAATTATAAAATTACAATTGCCCATTTCTCTGGAATTTTTGAGATGAGGCTTGATAATTTGGATTATTTGGACTATTGTCCTCATCTTTATTGTTATCTACACTATTTCTCTGAATTTTTGAGATGAGGCTTGATAATTAGTATTATTTGGATTATTCAGACTATTGTCCTCATCTTTATTGTTATCTACACTATTTCTCTGAATTTTTAGATGAGGCTTGATAATTAGTATTATTTGGATTATTCGGACTATTGTCCTTATCTTTATTGTTATCTACACTATTTTTCTGAATTTTTGAGATGAGGCTTGATAATTTGGATTATTTGGACTATTGTCCTCATCTTTATTGTTATCTACACTATTTCTCTGAATTTTTGAGATAAGGCTTGATAATTTGTATCATTTGTATTATTTGGACTATTGTCCTCATCTTTATTGTTATCTATACTATTTCTCTGAATTTTTGAGATGAGGCTTGATTATTTGGACTATTGTCCTCATCTTTATTGTTATCTATACTATTTCTCTGAATTTTTGAGATGAGGCTTGATAATTTGTATTATTCGGACTATTGTCCTCATCTTTATTGTTATCTACACTATTTCTCTGAATTTTTTAGATGAGGCTTGATAATTTGGATTATTTGGACTATTCGGACTATTGTCCTCATCTTTATTGTTATCTACACTATTTCTCTGAATTTTTGAGATGAGGCTTGATAATTAGTATCATTTGGATTATTTGGACTATTGTCCTTATCTTTATTGTTATCTGCACAATATTTTGGCTGATGTGCCCTCCGACCTTATTCAGGTATTTCTTTTCGGATTCGGGATTCTTCTCGAACTTGGGAACCTTCTTGTCATAATCAGGAGCCATCACGGAACTTTGAGCCCAAAGTCAAGGTAAAAAAAATCATACATAAATAAAAAGGTAGATATTCTTGGTAAAACAAGACATTAGGTTTATAAATTCCCAAAATTCACACTGAATTGTCCAATTTGACACATAGCATAGTGGATAAAGGCGTTAGGTTAAGACAGTTCTAAGTGACAGTTATCTCTAGGCTGTAGGTTCAATCCTGGTCAAGGGCGACAATAACATAGAATAATAATTAACACAGCTTAATACCAGGTATGGTTAGCGGAATAAGAACAGAATTGAATAAAGGATTAGGTTCAAAGTTGCGTGAAGGCTCCCAATAAAGATAAGAAGGTTCCCGAGTTCAAGAAGGCTCCAAAGTCCAACAACAAACACCTGAAGAAGGCCGGAGAGCACATCGCCTAAAACGTTGTACAGATAACAACAAAGATGAGGACAATAGTCCGAATAATCCAAATAACACTTACAATCGCCCATTTCAAAAGTATTGAAACTAAAACTAAGGAATAATTTAGTATAACTTTCGAGTAAGACAAAGATAAAAAATAAAAAAAACATTATTAGCTCTGAATGACATAAAAGACAAAAAAAGTGCAAACCAAAAAAAAAAAAAATCTTTTTGTTTTCCTTGTGAGTTAAATAATCATAACCTACAACATCTGTCCCATAATAGTTGTCACATTTGCATATAAACTTCATACACTAAATGTAACTATCATTATGGGACAGAAATGGTACAAGTAAATAAAAACAGGGTCGGACTGAGCAGTTGGGTAATTAGGCAGTGCCCGAGTGGCCAAAGCACCAACAAGCCCAAATAGCAAAAGTCACTTTTTTTAAGTGGTTTTAAGATGATGAATCTCTGTAGTTGTTGAGTTTTATGGCACAGCAACATCTATTGGGTCATTTAGTGCCTCAAATTAGTATTTTCAAATGGTCTTCATTCGAGGACGTACACTTTGTTGGCGGGAAGACTGGTGGATAGTTTTATTTTGTAGACTAACGTTTTTCTTTTTTTTTGTGTGTGTGTGTGTGTGTTTTGGTTTTTTTCTGTTTGTTCAGTTTTTTTTTTTTTTTTTTTTTTTTTGGGGGGGGGCAAAAATCTGTCATATATTCTATCACATTTTAGTCATTAATTTCACTTTATTTATTTATTCATTTTTCATTCGGGTTGGCTCAGTCAGTAGAGCGTTCGGCTAGAAACCACAAGGTTCCTAGTTCGATATCGGCCCTTGCCAACTAGCGAAAAAGGGATAGACTCCCTTGCTATCCTGCTGATACTGACAGTAGGCCAGTCTGCCAACTTTACTTACTTACCCGTCTACTACTGAGGAATCGCAAGGTTCCTGGTTCGATACCGGCCCTCGCCAACTCAGCATATGAGTAGCACAGGGATCTGTGCAGTAAAGTAAGGAGCTGATGGTAGGTGTGGCGCTCCACCTTAGATGCAAAAAAACAATCTCATTGATCTAGCAATAGTGAAAAGGGGATAGACTCCCTCGCTGATTGGCTGATACCGACTTTAGGCCACCCCAACGACTTTACTTTTACTTCTATTGATAGACGCTGTTAGATAGGTAGTCAAAACTATCTATAAACCTACACTTGCATTTCATTTAGCGCTAATATCCTTGGGAAAGGTATGAATCCTACTCTCCCTCCAGCTATGGGTAAATAGTAGGGCAGACTGGGCTCTTTAACCTTGGTTAGGCAACCGGTCTAGGAGAAGGAAAACTCTGAATTCAAACCTGCTGAACTCCGCTTAAGAAATTGACCATGTGTCGCATCCTGCTCGTGCGGAGGGGTTGGTAAATATATATAAACCTACTTAGTAGGGTTGTTGTTGTTGTGAGTTTTATGGCACATCAACATCTATTGGGTCACTTAATGCTTAAAATTAGTGTGAATCTTAAGATACAAATAAAGTGAGTAGTTAAATGTGTCTCTATCAATCACTCTCCCTTCTCCCTCTTACTCACACAGATAAACTAATATATATATAAGGAGTAGGTAATCAAATGATACATAGAGAGGGGGAGAGTGATAGGCAGAATGTTAAGTCAGGGATGGGTTAGTTTTTATTACTTAATTCCAAATTATGACTAATTAGAACCAATTAAAATGAAATTTTTTCAAGCATAATTGAATCCTAAAACTAAGGAATAATTTAGTATAACTTTCGAGTAATTAAACTAAACAGTAAGCCTTTAGGATGCAGAAGTTGATTCACTCAGCTTTAGTATAATAATAGATATCTACCAACCCCTCCACACATGTAGGATGTGACACATGGTTAATTTCTTCAGCGAATTTTAACAGGTTTAAATTAAGAGTTTTTCTTTCTCCTAGCAGTCTGTCATATTATTTACCTCTAGCTGGAGGGGGAGAATATTTGGATTCATACCTTTCCCAAGGTTATTAGCACTATGTGAAATGCAAACAGCCTTGTCCAGGATTTGAACTCGGGTCAACTTCCTATGACAATAACCATTACAACGTGCTTCCATTCATTTTCCATGTAAAATAAAGTTGGCAGTGAGGGAGTCTATCCCCTTTCCACTAGCACTACATGAGGGAGTTTGTTTTTTTATCTGTGGTGAAGCACCATACCTACCATCAGTTCCCCATGCTGTGCTGCAACTCATGCAAAATCTCCACAAACTTCCTGGTTCGATCCCAGCTCTCACCAACTCGGTGCATGAGTTGGCGAGAGCTGGGATCGAACCAGGAAACTTGTGGAGATTTTTACTTGGTAGACTAATATCTTTCTTTTGAACTAGTGCTAGACCAGGGAGATTGTATGTGCATCTGAGGTGGAGCACCACACCTACCCACTTTACAGCAAGGGCTATTATTGAACCAGGAACGTTGTGGTTCCTAGGTGGATACTCTTCTGACCAGGTCAAACCAGACCAGAAATTGCCTTACCCCCGCCCCCCAATTTTAGCCTCTATTCTACTGAACTAAAAAAAAAAACTGGAGACTGGCTTCTCCTGGTTATATATGACCATTTTAAGCTTAATTAACATTGGCATAAAACAGATTAAGGAACATACATAGGAAAATATGGAGGTGCCCCTAGTCTAATAGTTATCATTGAGGAAAGTGGACATAGTGACTGGTTTGGTTTGGTTTGTGGCATATCAACCGCAGTGGGTCATTTAATGCCGATAAAGTTTTGTAATAAAGTCATTCTTAATGGATACTCAAGTTTTTTTTTTATATATATACATTTTTCTATTTAACCCATAGATGGGACCCTAACAGGTACTACCACTCCGAGTCAGAGTGGACCAGGGAGCAATGGTGATGAAGGGGTGCTCCACATTCCCCAAACCTCCAAAACTGGAACCTCACCATCAGATAGAGTTTAACGTCATTCCCAGGACATGTAGACCCTCATCCACCGCCTTCTAGCACCCATATGATAAAAATGGCTTGCGGTTTGCCATAAGAGCAATAGGGTTGGGGCAATCATATAGGTGCTAGGGCTCGACATGACCCGCCGATTGATCAGAGGGGGCCTCTCCGACCGTCCGTCTAGCCCAAGATAGGGCCAAAGTGGAGTATTGCAAGTCATGGACTGCTCATGCACCTGGGTTCTATCCTTAAGCATCATGGGTTGCCACCCACGGCCAACAGGTGGCCTCCTTGGGGGAGTCTTACCCTTCTGCAGAGGTGCAGTCGGTGCATTCTAAAGCCTCAGCCGACAGGGCTAACTGTGACCAGTTCAGATCCGGAATGAACCAGCTTACAATTCACATAGCCTATATATATATATATATATATATATATATATATACCAATGCCCTCCACAAGAGCAGGATATGACATGATCAATTTTTAAACAGAGATCAGACATTTTTCTTCATCAAATTTTAAATTATTAACATTAGTTTTGACAGGACTGATCTAGTAATTTATTAAAATTATAAGTAAACTAATATCATTAGTTCTAAAAAGCGAATATATAACATTATTTCATTAAAATTCAACTTACCTTCCTTTACGAGAGAGGCTCAGGTCTTTCTGTAATGAAAAAAGGCATTGTTATTATATATTATAAAGGAAATTGTAATATTCATAAATAAAAAAAAATGAAATAAAATTATAAAAACATTCAAATTCATTAGGTTTTAAAAATTTCTGAGGGTATTGTGATGTAAACAGTGATGAAGTTTCTGTTACAGACAGACAGACACTGAATCTGAAACTGCCAGAACACCGTCAAGTATTGGGTATATATAAATAAAAGTATCACCAAACTCGAGTTATACATTCAAGGACTCTCTCTCTCTCTCTATATATATATATATATATATATATATATATATATATATATATATATATATATATATATATATATATATATATATATATATATATTCAGTTATGCTCCGTCTTTTTTTCGTCTGGTGACTGGACGCTAGCCATAGCCTTCCTGTGAAGGTGAGTATGATGTTGACTGTACACCTATGAACTTTTCAGCCAACCCTTGTGTGTGTGTGTGTGTGTGTGTGTATATATATATATACATACATACATATATATACATATATAACAATAAAAACTATGAATTAGTAATATTAAACCACCTAAATATATTTAGAATTACATTTTACTAGCTATTATTTAGAATTAGAATTAAATTGATAACAATATAGAAATGAGAATTAAGGAATGAATACACGTGTGGAAGGATACATTGTTTTTTTCTCAATTTTCACGTGCAGGCTGTACGCAAAGATTGAGAGAAAAATAACGTAGCATTCAACCGTTATTATCTGATAAATATCTTCAATTTAACTAAGGAATTACATCGACTTAGTTAACATAGGGTAGGGTCCTGAAGAAATCATTTCAATTTGATTGAAACCATGGTAGACCCTTTATTTTCCATCTAACAATAATAATATTAGTATTATTACTGCTCTGTATTTTTAATATATTGAGCACTTTTGGATTATTTACTGCAATACTGCAATGGAAAAGTTAAAGCGGCAATTGGATACTATATATATATATATATATATATATATATATATATATATATATATATATCTTATTATAATGGAGATTGTAGGTTTGTCTGTCTGTAACCGAAACTACTCAAGTCACAATTCCCTTTGTTATTTACACACATTCTCCATGATTTTATTTTTTATTTAAACCTCAATTATTAGTAAAATTGTTTTACATCATTAAGACTGTTAACAATATCTACATACTAATAACATGCAATTATATTTATATATTCAACGAAATAGCGGTTTACAGTGTGAATGGGAAGGCTAATTTGCATATTGATATTAAAAAATCGAATTTAATAAATATGTGCTTAGTATTATTGATTTCTAACTGTTTGGTTTTATTTTAATGAATATGAGCAAAAATCTCTTCAATGAATCTTAAAAGAAATCCATTAACAAAAAAATAACTGTAATTTTATTCTTTCTTCCTCTTTTAACTAAATACTTAAATTAAAAAAATAAGAATGAAAGACGAGAGTGATGGAAGAGTAAGTTTCAGTTGTTCCATTTTTATTATAACTTGTTCTATTTTTATTATACCCCTCTGTTTCAAATTTTTATTTGTATTCTTATTAGTTTCATTAGCCTTTCTAATTTAACAATATTTTATTATATTAAAACTTAAATACTTGCATCCGGAGGTACATATATTTGCTAGTATATATAAAGAAAAATTAAAAACAATATACTTACCATACTTGCTGAAAGAGAAGGAGCTGACTGACCCAACACTGAATTGTGCATTCGTAACAGATTTGTAGTCTCTGTATTGTTAGTAACACCTGCAAAGAAAAATATATATATATTGTGTGAACATTGTGTGTTTATACACAATAAAGATGAGGACAACAGTCCAAAATATCAAAATTATTCATATCAAGCCATATCTCATAAATACAGACAAGGCGACTTATTTTAAGGTAATTAAAAAAAGACAACTGTAACCTCGGCTCTGTTCACGTATCTTTTTTAATTACCTTAAAATAAGTTATTGTTGTCTTATTCTACATACATATATAAATAAATAAGGTCTTGCTATACATATTTTGTAAACATGAAAAATTAGTCACATAATTGAAAAAAATAAAAAAAACAATAGAATCTTTCCCTCCTTCCTAAATAGAAGCATCAATATCATCATGGACAACTGTTTAATATAAAATGCTAATTAGAATCCTTCACTCCTTCCTAAATAGAAGAGGCAGTATCATCATGGACAGCTGTTAACTATGAAATGCTAATTAGAATCGTTCACTCCTTCCAAAATAGAAGCATCAATATCATCATGGACAGCTGTTAAGTATAACATCCTAATTATCAACTCTCCATGATGATGCTGATGCTTCTATTTCGGAAAGAGTGAAGTATTCTAGTACATGCTAATTAGAATCTTTCACTCCTTTCTAAATAGAAGCATCGGTATAATCATGGACAGCTGTTAAATATGAAATGCTAATTAGAATCCTTCACTCCTTCCTAGATAGAAGTATCAATATCATCATGGACAGCTGTTAACAATAAAATGCTAATTAGAATTTTCACCCCTTCCTAAATAGAAGCACTGGTATCATCATGGACAGCTGTTAAATATGAAATGCTAATTAGAATCCTTCACCCCTTCCTAAATAGAAGCACTGGTATCATCATGGACAGCAGTCAAATATAAAATGCTAATTAGAATCCTTAAAATTATTAAAACAAGAGGAACCAAACAGGTTGTCTAGTTAGGTTTTAAAATAAAAGGAAAAAGAAAAATTATCATTCAAAAAACAAAAAAAACAATTCCCTCCATTTATTTTTTCAGAATCCTCATCTTTCGTGTTTAAATGATGTCTTTCATAATTCTGACTTTATAAACATTTATAAAAATGAATAAAAAAAAAATTAAAAATTTGTTAACTTTATAAGTAAAAAAAAAAATTATTCTTTAAAAAAAAAAATGTTCTATAAGATATAAAATATCTTTATAAAATACAAGACATAAATTATTTATTTTTCAGAATCCTCATCTTCGTGTTTAAATGATGTCTTTCATAATTGTGACTGGCATGTCGGATCATGTTTTAATATCGGATCAACATATTGCATATCCAAATAACAAGGTCGGATTGTTTGGTTTTTTTTTGAAAAGGTGTAAGAAATGAATGTAGTATAAATATTATATATTCTAAACAAAAGAAGTATCCATGGCAACTGCATCAATTGACATGATTATTATCAATAGATATACATAAATTAGTCCAAACAATAAAATATGAGAATAAACTCTTTGTTGAAAATGTCCACATTCCTGCTTCAATGTTGCAACAAAAATGAGAGTTTAATTGGTAGGTTAGTATTATCTGTGTTATTCGGACTATTGTCCTCATCTTCATTATTTATCTATGCTGTTTATCTGAATGTTTGAGATGAGGTTTGATGATCAGTATTATCTGTGTTATTCGGACTATTGTCCTCATCTTCATTGTTATCTGTACATCGTTTCGGACGATGTGCCCCCCGGCCTTCTTCAGGTATTTCTTGTCGGACTCAGGAACCTTTTTGTTGTAATCAGGAGTCATCAAGGAACTTTGAACCTAACCCTTTATTCATTCCACCGGTGTATCCTGTTCTCATTCCGCTAACCATAGCTGGGGTACAGGTGTTAAGCTGTATTATTAAGCTGTATATAAACACACTAGACAGACAGACAATATTTCAACATGATCAGATACTGCAAGCGGGCTAATGCAAAGACAGTAAGGGGACTGATTAATGCAAAAAAAAGCAAGGTGATGGGCTAACCAAAGACACCCAAAACTGGCTAACCCAAAGAGAACTGGCTAACCCAAAGACGCCGAGCGAACTGGCTAACCCAAAGACGCCGAGCGAACTGGCTAACCAAAGACGCCGAGCGAACTGGCTAACCCAAAGACGCCCGAACTGGCTAACCCAAGACGCCGAGCGAACTGGCTAACCCAAAGACGCCGAGCGAACTGGCTAACCCAAAGACGCCGAACAAACGGGCCAAGACGCCGAACAAACGGCTAACCCAAAGACGCCGAAACGGGCTAACCAAAGACGCCGAGCAAACGGCTAACCCAAAACGCCGAACAAACGGGCTAACCCAAAGACGCGAACAAACGGGCTAACCCAAAGACGCCGACAAACGGGCTAACCCAAAGACGCCGAACAAACGGGCTAACCCAAAGACGTCGAACAAACGGGCTAACCCAAAGACGCCGAACAAACGGGCTAACACAAAATGATGGGCTAATGCAAAAACAGTGAGGGAACACTTTTCCCCTTCACAATCAAAATAAGGGAACTACACCAGAGGAAATTCATTTCTTAGAAAACTAGTGTTACAGAAAACTAGTGTTAGATAAACACACGAGACAGACAGACTAAATATTTCAACACGATCATATTATAAGCCTCAAAATTAAACTCCAAACTCCCAGAAAAAAAATCTGCCTCCTGCTGATAACCTTAATTACTGTCACAGAATGTCTTGTCTCCACAAAACCAGGAAACCACACCCATTCTTTAGCTGAGAGGGGCAGTAGACATTTCCTCAAGAAAATAAACAATTTCGTTAGTGTTTCCAAAAAACCAACCATTCCCTTCAACAGAAATAAGTTTTAAATTCTCAACGATATTAATTAAATGCACCTATTTTGTCAAGTCAGCGTATGAGTAGCACAGGGATTTGCGCGGTAATTTGGTGAGGAGCTGATAGTAGGTGTGGTGCTCCACCTCAGATGCAAAATCCTACAAAATTATTTTAATGTTTTTTTGTTTTTTTTTTGGGGGGGGTTCTTTTCTTTTTTATCCGGCCTATTTATTTTTTTATTTTTTTATTTAATTCGTTTTGCAAACTCACTTTTCCCTAATCACAATTATCCACACAGAGCTCAATTGTGACCTCACAGGTCACTTTTTTTCTAGTGTGTATGTGTGTGTGTATATATATATATATATAACTAATTCTCATTCAAATGATCTTAAATTTTAACAGCATGTGTGGAAGCAACTTTATATATATACATATATATATATATATATATACATACATACACACACACACACACACACACAACCACACACACAAAACACCTAAAAATGCACAATGCCTTTTTTCGATACACACACTCACACAGTCTCATACTCACACCGTAAAAGAGAATATTTGACGTCACATTTCAAACCGTCCATTTTTCAGCGTCCTTTCTTCAGATTTCAAATTTTGAACAGATTGATAAACAAGGACTATCACTTGCTTTTCTCCTTATTCTGTGATAAAAAATTTTTTATCACCTTCTTTATACCAACAAATGCCCTGAAGATGATCTAATTAATAGATCGTAACACTGCAGCGTCGGCCAATAAACTTACCACTCAACTTATTTAAACCTGTGTTTTTTTCAATTTTCTTAATATACTACATACCGTCGGATTCACTTCCATCTCTTCACACATATATATATATATATATATAAATGGATTTTTCTTTTCAGATAAAGAAATGCCATTCATGAAAAAAGAAAACGTGTTCAAACATTAAACATAGAATTTTCAGTTGTTTCTACACATGCAGTTCAAATTGGAGATTGTAGGAGGAAGAATTGATAAAGTTAGTAAATTATGATATTATATCATTTTTCTGAAACACCCTGAACATCTTAAACGATTTCAAGTTTTTCTGAAACACCCTGAACATCATGAACGGTATCAATTCTTTCTGAAACACCTTGAATATAATAAACGATTTAAATTCTTTCAGAAACACCGTGGACATCTTAAACAATTTAAATTCTTTCAGAAACACCGTGGACATCTTAAACGATTTCAACTCTTTCAGAAACACCCTGAACATCATAAACAATTTAAATTCTTTCTGAAACACCGTGGACATCTTAAACAATTTAAATTCTTTCTGAAACACCGTGGACATCTTAAATTAAATTCTTTCTGAAACACCGTGGACATCTTAAATTAAATTCTTTCTGAAACACCCTGGACATCTTAAATGATATCAATTTTTCGAAGCACCCTGTATGTAAATGAATCTTGAATCAGCCAGTTTTTTTTTCTTTCTTTTTTATAAAATACTAATGTAGCCATAAGAGCATATTTACAACCGATTCAGAGAATGGAAATAATTTATCCTGTCTGTTCTTTTTGTCTATTAATATGTAATAAAATGTTAATCCCCTGAAATTTTCCACATATTTAGAGTGAGGAGACGTGAACACAACACACAAAAGCATTTATAACATTTCCATTTATCCATATACACCACCCACCCACCCCCTGCACCTCTACACACAAATTGGAACTCTCCCAACATGTAAAACAAAAAAGTTCTATATCTTGGCCTTTTTAACTCGAGCTAATTGAATATCAATATTTTATTATCCGCATTCAGGCAAAAATAAGAGAAAATTTGCGAGGAACAAAAAATGTTGTTCCGACCTAGCTTTTTCTCTAAGCGTTGCGTAAGAGTCCAAGAGGTGCAACCATACATTAGTACTGATACGGCTACAGTTTGGAAGAATTGTCACTTTATCTTATTAGTGAGATTGAGGGTTTTATGGCATGTCAACCCTTAGGTTATTGACTAAACTTGCAAATTGGTCGGAAAATTAAAACGGAAAGTTTTTTGGTGGTCGCCCGTGACAGTTTAACTATGAATTAACTTTTTTCGCGAATTGAGTTACGGTTTAGGGGTTTGGGGATTAAGGTTGTTTTTAATTACGTATTGCTTAAAACAACAACAAAAAACCCAAATTACTATACATTTAAATTAACCACTGAAATTAATTATTGAATCCAACTGTAGACACATTAGTCTCAGTTGTTTGTGTTAGTATTGCAATGTATAATTTCAATTAAACTTGGTTTAAAAAAATATTTTTCAACATTAAATGTATAGTAATTTGTTTGTTTTTTTCATTTTTTTAAAAGCAATACATAATTAAAAACAACCTTAATCCCCAAACCCCTAAACCGTAACCCAATTCGCAAAAAAAGTTCATTCATACACTGTAGGTACCACCAAACCGTTTAGGCCATCTTGAATAAAACGGAAATAGATATTTCCGAACTTTGTTTATAAAAAATCTCGTAAAAAAAAGATCGTACAGGGTTGTTACAAAGAAAAATAGTTAATTCAAAGATCAAATTATCCGATTGGGAAAAATTACATCGTTATCTTAAAAAATAAACAAACCTATCCGTATTACATGCGAAAGGGTAATTTTCAGACCGTAATATAGACAGAAAAGTTACAAATTATTTCCCTTTTACGATTAACCCGTAAAAGTATGGAATGAAAAATTGAATATTTTTTCTAAGAGAAAAACTGATGAAATAATCTATTATACTTACTTTTTATTTTAATTATTGAAAAAAGTTAAATAATTTTTTTTTTTCACGCTAACACTGTCAGCCTAACAGGAACAAACTTCGGTTACTTAGAAGCGTCTCGTCTCTTTGGAAAACAAATATGTCAGCAATGCTCTTCCGTACATTCTAAGGATCACACATTACTATTCAACAATAAAAATTACAAATTCTTTTAAAAATATTAATCGAGCTCGTATCGGACCAATATTTAGTGCACCTGAATTATAAAATTCATATTTTTAAATATCCGTGAAAAATTCGATTTTTTGACGCAGGAAAAAAAGAATTTAATTTATTTCACGCAGAAAATAAAAATATTTAATCACACAAAAGATTGAAAATCTCTTAAAAATTAATTTCTCAAAAAAAAATTGTTTTTGTTGACAATTTAATAGAATATAGTACATACCAATTATAAAAGCAAAAAAAAAGTTTTCAAATATTGATATTATGACATTTTTTGGCACTTTTTATTTCCGATTTCATTAATTTTTCCTCAAAAAACTACACCTCGTACATTCATACAATTTCATTGATATAGTTATTCAGACTCTTATCTTTATAGAAAAAAAGAAAAGAAAATTTTCTGACGCGTCATTTTTTTTTTATCTCATAAAATAAAATAGGGGGAAATAGACCTCGTAAAAAATATTTCCCCTAATATATTTTAGAAAAAAACTATTTCAGATGTATTTACATCCAATGGTAAACATTTATGGAAATTTTCGGGAAAATCAGATTATTAATTGATTTTTCATAGAATTTTTAAAAAATCCTCTTATCGTAACTTGTTTTTAGCTACGTTAAATTTCAGTTGATTTAACAGTGCAAAAATGAAAACATTGTTTTTCAATCATAAATTTCATTATTTTCGTAAGCTGATAAAAAATTTTAAAAATCATCAGGAGTTTGTTTAATGTTTTTTCTTTCGAATGGAAAAAATTTTTCAAGAAAATATTATTTTTTCTGCAAGTTTCATTGTGTTAAATGTAAGGGGGGGGGTAAATTGCACAGGGTCAAATTGGTGGTACCTAATACACTGTAGTTAAACTGTCATGGATCGCCACCAAATAAATTTCAGTTTTAATTTTGAGGACGATTTGCAAGTGTAACCAATAAAATATAGGTCAGAAACTGTTAGTAAATCAGTATTTTATTTAATTTAGGTATATATGCTCTATCAAAGATATTGAGCACTTATAAATGTAACACTGGGAGTGACCAAAAATGTTAAAAATGTACAGCCTGTGTTATGAGTTTATCACACTACAAAATTAAACAAAAGAAAGATTTCACTTTTCTACGATCAATTCTTTGTACATTCTAAAAGTATCAATTTTCTCCAGCTTCATTGGGTTGAGAATAAAAATATGTGGAAATGTTTTGTCTCTTGAGATTTCAAATGAAATGTCAGAAAGTTTCGTTAAACTTGCAAATCGCCGTCAAAATTAAACGAACGGACTAACGCAAAGACATCAAGCGAAAAGGGTTAACACAAAATGATGGGTTAATGCAAAAACAGTGAGGGAACACTTTTCTCCTTCACAATCAAAATATGGGAACTACACCAGAGGAAATTCATTTCTCGACACAGAAAACTAGATTTTCTTTTATTTATGTTTGTTTAATGTTTTGTTGTTAGTTTAAATAAACAAGAATATCTAAATATCTCATTGAAGGCGTTTTTTATCGACAATTTTTTTAAGCTAACACCGCCTAGTGTTTTTTTCAGGCAGGAGGCCGAGACAGAACTCTGCGAATAGTACCGCCACCGGCTAGCTTTTTTTTAAGGCCGGGACAGAACTCTGCGAATAGTACCGCCACCGGCTAGCGTTTTTTTTTAAGGCCGGGACAGAACTCTGCGAATAGTACCGCCACCGGCTAGCGTTTTTTTTAAGGCCGGGACAGAACTCTGCGAATAGTACCGCCACCGGCTAGCGTTTTTTTTAAAGGCCGGGACAGAACTCTGCGAATAGTACCTAGACTTACATAGTAATTCAATGTGTCAATTCAACATTAACCACCCAGCCACGTGTAAAAAAAAAAGAAAAAAAGAAGCATCCTGTGTATTGGCCCAGATTTCTTCCCATTCATTATATCAACAAGATGTGAACGCTCTGCTTATTTCAAACTAAAACTCTTTCTCCTCCCCCCATTCATACCATGATGTGATATTTCATTGGGGGGGGGGGATCATTTTACTGAGTTGAATTTTCTCTATCAGACATACAGATCTTTTAAAGCAGACGACAGACCATGGCGGGGATCAGGCCCGCAAAGGCATTTTATCAGGCCTGCCGACGGCACTTGAATTTGTTTGTTAAAACGTACAGAACACGAGGCGTTCTGATACCATTTAAATTTAAATATCATGTTAAGCTTACTAAATCTTCATGGACTTGACTTCTGTAGGTTGGTTACAAAATTTCGTCCGTGTAAGCATTTCACATCTTTTCTCAGAGCTTTCGTTCTGGCTAGCAAGTATTTAATGTGACCCGCGCTCGTTATTTTTTCAATTATCCGACCCAACGTGAAAAAAAGTTTGGATATACCAATAGGAATCGCTAAATTCCTGGTTCGATACCTGCCCGCGACAACTCAGCGTATGAGTAGCACTTCAATCTGTGTAGTAAAGTGAGGAGTTGATGTTAGGTGTGGCGCACCACCTCAGACGCAAAAAACAATCTCCTTAGTCTAGCGGGAGTGAAAATGGGATAGACTCTCGCTGTCTGGCTGATTAGGCCACCCCGACGACTTTACTTGAGATTATCTAATTATCACAACGTTTGATGTGTTTTACTTAAGAGCTATTGTGGATACTTCTGATGTATCCATTTCCCAAAGATGATAACCGTTACGCCTCACACCTCCAAAATGTCATCTAACAAAAACAAAAAAAAAAAACAAGACTTCTCCAAATAATTATTTAAATGTTAATGACCTTTCGTTCTAAAGACCAACAGACAGAAATTCAGACTGTTTATATTGATTCTTTGTTAGGAGGGTTGATAACCATAACACAACCCAACTTAAGTAGAAGGGGGAGGGGTCCCGTGGGGGGTGATGGATAACGTGCTGGACAGTGACATCAAAGTAAGCAAGTTCGAACTCAAGTCGAGCTAATGCATTCACTTTTGGACTAATACCCCTGGAAAGGTATTAAACCCCCTCATCCCCCAGCTATAGGTTAAATAGTACCACTACTGTTCTAAGGTGCTGGTTGGTTGTTTAGTTGGATTTTAAGGCATGTCAACACTTGCTGGGTTATTTCATGCTTAAGAAATTTTGTTTGATTCATTCTTGATGGGATTTTACCCCTCTGTAGAGGTGCAGTCGGTGTATTCTAAGCAAGTTTGAACTCCAGTCGTGCTAATACATTCACTTTCGGACTAATACCCTTGGGAAAGGTATTAACTGCCTCATCCCCCAGCTATGGTTTAAAATAGTACCACTACTGTTCTTCTACAATAACGGTTTGGGCATTAACTAACCCACATGGTTTTGACTACCAATCAGTAGAGTTTATTAATGGAAGTCCAGAGAGAGAGAAATAAATATAGGAAAATGAAATTAATTTAGATTGTTTGTATTAATTCTTTATTAGGAGTGTTGATAACCATTACACTACCCAACTTGAGGAGGAAAGAAAGAAAGAAGAAGAAGGAAAGAAAGAAAGAAGGAAGGAAAGAAAGAAAGAAAGAAGGAAAGAAAGAAAGAAGAAGAAAAGAAAGAAAAGAAAAGAAAGAAAGAAAGAAATGAAAGAAAAGAAAGAAAGAAAGAAAGAAAAGAAAGAAAGAAGAAAAAGAAAGAAAAGAAAAGAAAAGAAAACTTAAATTAAACAGAATAATATTCATACAACTTGACCTACCCTAACAAAATTTCTGAAGTTCCAACAAAAATCAAAGAATATTCAAACTCAAAATTGAAAGTTCATTCTTTCTTCTTGATAATTAAATATGCTTTTTTTCTTTTTCCTTTTCCACTAAATTTTCTTTAGAAAAACCAAAAAAAAAAAAACCGATCTCAATCTCGTATCTTTTTAGAATTCCAGAATCTGCAACAAGATCCAAAAATCCACCCAAATTTCAACCATCCAATCAAAGTAAAATGCAATCCGATCTTAAAAATGTCTCGAAAATATCCAATCACAGAATAGATTTTTTAAATAAATAAAATAAAAAGCAGCCAATGATTTTGTTTTATTTTTATTAATGATAGTTAAATTGAATTTTTTTGTTTTGTTTTGTACTGTCCATTGCATGAGATTTCGTTTTATGCGTGGCTCTCTCTCCACGTTTAAAAAGACTTTATTTTGATCCGGCTTGAGGAGGGGGGGGGACAGAAAAATAAATACATATGCAGTTAAAACGTGATTTTCATTTTTTTTAAGTAAGGTCGGTGGAGTGACCTATTGTCGGTATCAGCTGAAATGTTATGTATATAATAATAATAAAAATGAGGATAATAGTTCGAATAATACAAATTATACTCAAAATCCATGATATTACAGGGTGACCCAGAAAAAACAGAACCCAAATTTATTTTCCCATTAAACTAACCATAAACCCTACCCCCCCCTCCTAGTTAAAATTAACAGTTTTATTACAAAATTTGTGGGTTCTGTTTTTTCTGGGTCACCCTGTATACAGAGTGACCCAGAAAAAACAGAACCTAAATTATTTATTTTCCCCATTAAACTAACCCTAACCCTAAACCCCCTAGTTAAAATTAACAGTTTTACAAAATTTGTGGGTTCTGTTTTTGTTTTTTGTTTTTTTTTGTTTTGTTTTGTTTTTTTTTGTTTTTTTTTGGGGGGGGGGTCATGGGATTTTGAGTATGATTTGCAAGTTTTACCCAAATTTTGTACAGAAATTTTAGATTAAAAAAAAACGAATGTGAGCTGTAGCGATATCAGTAGTATTGTATGGTCCCACCACTTAATAATAACAGAAACTTTGATACAAAAGGCTCCCGATTACGACAAGAAGATTCCCAGGTTCGAGGAAGGGGTTGCTGAGTCAAACAAGAAATACTAGAAGAAGGCAGGAGGGCATATCGGTCGAAACGTTGTGTAGACAACAATAAAGAGAAGGACAATAGTCAAAATAATACAAATTATCAATCCTCATCTAAAAAAATGAGAGAAATGGAAATGTTACTTCACACTGATAGAAAAATATCACAAAAATATTAAATGCCAAAGTTATAGAAATCGATATTATGTAATGACCCCCCCCCCCGACACTACACCGGAAGTGTGGAGGCGTTTGATGGACAGATGAGAGGTCAGAGGTCATCTCGATTTGAAACAATGATAGAAAAGTCTAAGTTTTGACATCTGAATTTCCGGAGCACTACACAGTGAACAGGGGGGGGTCGTAGGAGGGGTATTAGCCCATGAAAGGTTCAAACCTCGGGAAAAAGAAACCTTCTAAACAAGCGTGAGTAGATTATCTTACGTTTAAATTAATACTAGCTAGAAGTTGTGTATGCGTTTCAAATAAATACTCCTCCCTAAACTTTTTATTAGGTACCACCAATTTTCCCTGTGAAATTTACCCCCCCCCTATATTTAACACAATGAAACTTGCAGAAAAATCAATATTATCTTGATTTTTTTCCCATTCGAAAGAAGAAACATTAAATAAACTCCTGATGATTTTTTTTTTAATTTTCAGCTTACGGAAATAATGAAAATTATGATTGAAAAACAATGTTTTCATTTTTGCACTGTTAAATCAACTGAAATTTAACGTAGCTAAAAACAAGTTACGATAAGAGGATTTTTTAAAAATTCTATGAAAAATCAATTAATAGTCCGATTTTCACGAAAATTTCCATAACTATTTACCTTTGGATGTAAATATATCTGAAATAGTTTTTTTTTCCTAAAATATATTAGGGAAAATATTTCTTTTACGAGGTCTAAATTTTTTTTTTTTTTTTTTTGAGATCCAAAAAAAAATGAACCGTCAGAAAACGTTTTTCCTTTTTTTTTCTATAAAGATAAGAGTCTGAATAACTATATAAAAAAAAATGTATAATATACAACGCAGTAGTTTTTTAAGGAAAAATTCATGAATTCGGAAATAAAAAGTGCAAAAAAATGTCATAATATTATCATTTAAAAACTTTGTTTTGCTTTTTTAATTGATATGTACTATATTCTATTAAATTGTCAAAAAAAAACATTTTTTTAAGTAATTAATTTTTAAGAGATTTTAAATCTTTTGTGTGATTAATTAATTTGTTTGTTTTTTTTTTAATGTTTAAAAAATTTTTTTTGTGTGTACAAATCGGATTTTTCACGGATATTTAAATATAGGAATTTTAGAATTCAGGTGAACTAAAAATTTGTTCGATCCATGATATATTAATATTTTTAAAAGAATTTGTAATTTTTATTGTTGAATAGTAATGTGTGATTCTTAGAATATACGGAAGAGCAAAACTGATATATTTGTTTTTTTACCTTGGAACTACAGACAAGACACGTTCCCGTCTACTATATTAAGTAATATTAATTGAAAACCAATAATCGTTATTGAATATGCACAAGAAAACAATTATGTCGAATACAGCCACCCATACATTTAAATGTATAATTGTCAAAGGGAAATAATATGGAATTTTCCACTCCTGATTTCTAACTTAAAATCACCCTATTGCATCTACTAAAACGGATAGGTTTGTTTATTTTTTAAGATAACGATGTAATTTTTCACAATCGGATAATTTGATCTTTGAATTAACTGTTTTTCTTTGTAACAACTCTGTTGGATCGTTACTTTTTTTTTTTTTTTTTTTTTTTTGTTGAAAAAAAAAAAAGTTCAAAAATATTTACTTTCGTTTATGAAACATAGCTTAAAAATGATCACGTGACCGGAAAATGGAGTTGCCTAAAGCCTTTTATTCTATTTCATCGAAGAGCCAATTTTCTTTAAGAAATGAAGTGAAAAATGGTTCCCCTTTCATTTCGGGGTCTATGCAGTAAATGGGGGGGGGGAATGTCCAATAGAGATACATATTGTCAGTGGGACCAATAATATACCGACTGCATCCCCTACAGAGTGGGTATTATCAACTCAAAAACGTGTTCTGCTAATAGAATTTAACTGCATTCAATTATGAGGCTCCAGTTTCTTTTTTCACTAGTAGGGGGTATTAGCTCATAGAAGCTTCGATAGAGACTTTTCTAAGATTCAAAGAATTTCCTTTTGTACAGGAGGGATAGTCGGCATCTTGTCGTGCTATAATGGTTAGCAAGTTTGACTCGCAGATTCGTTATTACAGAATAGCGAGTTTGATTTTGTGCTTTGAGTCATATCCTACCTCTCGGCCAAACAGGTTGAAAACATCTATGGAAATGGGCGCGCATGTCTGTTTAGTTGTCAAGACCCACAATGCAACACAGATTACAACATTCAGAATTTCTGGAAATACGTTTCACCAAAAAATATGGGTAATCCTTAACTTGTTCCTCGTAAATTCCTACCATAAAATAAATTGAACCTTCATTTTATGTCCGTGTTTTTGCAATAAATGTTTTATTTTTCTTGCACCCGTTATTTTACAATACTGAATATATTTTCTTTATTAAAAAAAAACAACATTTATTGCAAACATATATATTTTCTTTATTTAAAAACATTTGTTGCAAACATATTTTTAACAATTATTGCAAAAACACGGACATAAAATGAGGGTTCAGTTTATTCTATAGTAGGAATTTACGAGGAAAAAGTTGAAGATTACCAAAATATGATATAGATATCCTGCCTTACGAGTTTAATTCGTTCCCTCATAATTTTCTTCGTATATCAAATAAATTAAATGAAAATCCGTTTCAGCACCTCTGACCAGGAGCGAAACCCGACTGACCTGATGTGTGTGTGTGTGTGTGTGTATTTGGGCAGCATTCTTTCATTTCTGCATGTTGAATTAAACAAAAGACACATCTCCTGTTTAACAATTTTATTTTTGATCTTTTCAAGTTTTCTGGCCAACTTTTTAATATTTGGGTGGAATTCGTGGATAAGTCCAAAGTTCAGGTCCCGAGTATTTTAATATAATTTGAAAAAACTGGAACACCTGATAAGGGCACTTCAAAGTGCCGAAAGTACTCGGGACATGAACTTTGGTGGACTAATCCACGAATTCCACCCAAATAAATTAATTTTCTTTGGCGAAATAAATTTGGAAACTTAAATGTTTCTTTGTGAACTTAGTAACCTAAGCGTCTGTGAAGTTCCCTCGAATTTCAAATATTAGCATTCAAAACAAAGCAACAACAAAAAATCGACCACGTGACAGCTCGTAACTCAAGGAGGCGCTCGTAAGTCAAAGTAACACTTGTAAATAAAAATCCATTACGAATGTCCCTAGTTAATTCAAACTGATAAAGAATACAAATGGATTCTTGTTGAATTTGTGTGATGAAAAGAACTTCATACATTCAAATAAATAAAGTCATTGATAAACAGATTCATTAGCAGAGTTCATATGAGAAAAAGAAAAAAAACACACACACACACACACAAACACATTGACATAATGTAGACATTGTAAGGGGAAGTTAACTGTCCTATATCCACTGAATAGATCCGGTACTATATATATATATATATATATATATATAAGAATATCTAGAGCATGAATACTAAAAAAAAAGTTAAATGTCTAAGCCTCATAAGATAAAATAAAAATAACTTTCCCCTTTCTACTAAAATTGACAATTTAAATATAACTAACAGGACCTGTGGATATAGCACACTATGATAATTCAATTATTACGTTTGATATGTTTACTTAAGAGCTACTGCTAAATAGTTCAATATGTAAAAAGTATAATAACCTTGACTAGCAGGACCTGTGGATATACCATAATGATTATTTAATTATTTAGTTAAATTAGGAAGTAAAGAATGAAATTACAGTTATTTCTTTTTGTTAATGGATTTCTTTTAAGATTTATCCCAGAGATTTTTTATCATATTTATTAAGATAAAACCAAACAATTAGAAATCAATAATACCAAGCCAATATTTATTAAAATCCAATTTTTAATATCAATATGCGTTTTAGCCTTCCCGTTCACATTGTAAACCGTTATTTTGTTGTAGATATAAATACAATTGCTTGTTATTATTACGTAGATAAAGTCAATAGCATTGATGATTTTAAACAATTTTATGAATAATTGAGGTTTAAATAATAATAAAATCACGGAGAATGTGACGTAAATAACTAAGGGAATTGGGACGTGGGTAGTGATATAGTTTCGGTTACAGACAGACAAACATACAATCTCCATTATAAGATGAGGAGATGATGATGATGATAACTGGGTAGACTAAATAATTTAAACTCATTTTATTCCTTCCCTCTCTCTCTTTCTCTCTCTTTCATTTTATTTCCCCTTCTCTTTCGTTCTTTTTTCCTCAATCCTCTTTCTTTTTCTCTCATTTTCTTTCTTCCTTCTCACTGTCTCTTTTTTTTCATTCTTTCTCCCTTTTCTTTCATGTTTTCTTCTCTCTCTTTCTTTCTTTTCTCTCTCTCTCATTCTTACTTCATTCTCTCATTCTCTCTCTCTTCCATTCTTACTTCCTTCCTTCTCTCTCTCTCTTTCATTCTTACTTCCATCTCTTTCATTCTTACTTTTCTCTTTTATTCTTTCTTCATTCTCTCTCTCTCTTTCATTCTTTCTTCTCTCATTTTTCCTTCCTTCCTTCTCCCCTCTCTCATTCTTTTTCTCCTCATTTTTTTTCTTCCATCTTTCTTTCTCTCTCCCTCTCTCTCTCCCTATATATGTCTATACTTCAATCTTTTCCCGGTTTTTTCACTTTCTCTTTCCTTCCAACCGGTTCTCACTTTATTCTTCTTCCTTCCCTCCCTCCCTCACTCCCCCCTTCCCTCCCTCCCTTCCTTCCCAACTGATTTTCAAAGTCAACTCCATATCCTCCTGTCTTCTCAACTCACCAACAAAACTAATACCACAAAATCTCCTCCTCCTCAAACCCCACAGACTTACAACAACAACAACAAACCGCGGCTGAAATACAGAGAAATAATCCCATCATTTTATGACAGGAACTAAACCTACTATTCCACGACCCCCCCCCTTCCCGCTCCACTCGACCCCCCCCCCCCCATAGAGATAGAGTTCATGAATCTATTTCATGTTATTCCTACACGGTGTCTGGATACTTTTCAGAAAAATAGGAAAATTATATTCATTCGGCCTTGATACAGTCATTAAAAAACGTGAGTCATGCAAATAAATAGTTTTTTTTTTTAACCAACCCACATAGAATAAATTAGCTGAAATACCCATCTATGTATGGTACGTTTTGGTTGCTTTGTTTTACAGCATATCAACCCTTTTCAGGTCATTTAATATTGAATTAATTATTTTTCGATAAAGGACTCAGGTTGCTTAGAATACATGCTATTGCTTAAATGGTCACCCAATTATGTATTGAACAGGTTCGTCGGTGCTTAACTTCGGTGTCTTCAGCATGACTTGACCGTAATCATTCTTGGGTAATAAAGGACTATTTGCTCGTAAATTCCTACCATAAAATAAACTGAACCCCCATTTTATGTCCGTGTTTTTGTATTAAATATTCTATTTTTCTTGCACCCGTTATGTTACAATACAAAATATATTTTCTTTATTTTAATATTCACTTCAATGTGTATATTCTAAAAGTTTTTATTTTGTGAGAATGTTTAGTTTTAACGTGGGGGCTCGTTTTACAATTTAGGCATAAATTGGATCCTCCTTTCATGACCGTAATTTTGTTTTTTCGTCAACGGTGATTAAAATCTGACGTTTTTATTTTAGAGTACCAAAGCCAAAAAGAAAAGAAATAACAACATCAAAGGTAACATTCAACTTTTTACTCGAAAATTCCTACCATAAAATTAGGCTTGGGCATTTTATGGTAGGAATTTACGAGTAAAAAGTTGAAGTGTAAAAACGAACCCCCACTTTAGAACTAACCATTTTCACGAAATAAAAACTTTTAAAATATACACATCGAAGTAAATATTAAAATAAATAAAGAAAATATATTTAGTATTGTAAAATAACGGGTGCAAGAAAAAAAAAAGATTTATTGCAAAAACACGGACATAAAATGAGGGTTCAGTTTATTTTATGATAAAAATTTACGAGGAAATTCTTCTTCTTTACCTAGAAAATTATACTAATTTGACCTTGATATGGTCCTTAAAAAATGTGGGCCAAGTAAACAAATATATGGATTAAATAATTTTTTTAAAAAGAACAGAATAAACTAGCTGAAATACCCATCTACACAGGGTAGAAGATAGAAATTGGACTGAGAGACAAAAGATTTCTTCTATTTCATTTTTTTTTAAAACAATGTCTATTTTATAAAATCTGTTGCCAATCAAAAGAATTACACTAAGCAGTTACAAACAGTGGCTGGGGGGGGGGCTAAAATGGGGGGGGGTCGAAAGTTAACAAGTTAACTTCTGTCACTAATTCGTTTCCATAAACCGGTTATACAAGTTTGTATTATTGAGCACTTTTTAATATTCATTACCCAAACTCATTCGGTTTCTATTTAGGAAAGAGTGAAGGATTATATATCTTATTATAATGGAGATTGTGTGCTTTTCTGTCTGTAACCGAACTATATTACTACTCATATCACTATTCCCTTAGTTATTGACATCACATTTTGCATGATTGTATTTTTATTTAAACCTCAATTATTAATAAAATTGTTTACATTAATAATACTGAACCATGTCTACAACTGACAACATGCAATTATATTTATATATACAACAAATAGTGGTTTACAGTGTGAATGGGAAGGCTAATTTGCATATTGATATTAAAAATGTGATTTTATTAATATGTGCTTAGTATTATTGATTTCTAACTGCTTGGTTTTATTTTAATGAATATAATCAAAAATCTCTTCAATAAATCTTAAATTAACAAAAAAAAGAACTGTCATTTTATTATTTACTTCCTCTTTTAACTAATACTTGAATTAGAAAAAATAACAATGAAAACGAGAGTGATGGAAGAGTAAGTTTCAGTTGTTTTATTTTTTTATTACACTCCCCCTGTTTCAAATCTTTTTATCGGTATTCTTATTTAGTTTCATTAGCCTTTCTAATTTAATATAATATTTTATTACATTAAACTTTAATACTTGCACCCGGAGGGTGCATATATTTGCTAGTATATCTTATTATAATGGAGATTGTGTGTTTTTCTGTCTGTAACCGAAACTATATTACTACTCAAGTCACAATTCCCTTAATTATTTACGTCAAATTCTCCATGATTTCATTCTTTTAAACCTTCAGTTATTAATAAAAATTGTTTTACATTATTAATACTGTTGACCATATCTACGTACTAATAACATGCAATTGTATTTATATATACACAAAATAGTGGTTTACAGTTTGAACGAGAAGGCTAATTTGCATATTGATATTTAAAATTTTATTTAATAAATATGTGCTTGGTATTATTGATTTCTAATTGTTTGGTTTATCTTAAGAAATATAACAAAAAATCTCATGGATAAATCTTAAAAGAAATTTATTTACAAGAAGAATAACTGTAATATTATCCTTTACTTCCTATTTAACTAAATAGTTAAATTAGGAAAATTTACCAATGAAAGAGGGGAGTAATGGAAAATGATGGAATAGTTAGTTTCAAAGTTGTTCTATTTTTCGATTATACCCCCTCTGTTCAAATTTTTTATCTGCATTCTTAGTCACTTTCATTAGCCTTTCTAATTTAATATGTTTATTATATCAAAACTTAAAATACTTGCACCCGGAGGGTGCATATATTTGCTAGTATAAAGAATAAAGATAAATCTAATGAGTCAGATAAACCTACTAAAAGTTTCGCTTAATGCTCTTCAGGGTTAAGATCCGACTCAGAGCTAAGAGTCGGATCTTAGCCCTGAAGAGCATTAAGCGAAACTTTTAGTAGGTTTATCCGACTCATTAGATTTATTTTATTATTTGCTCTACTTAGGTATTGAGCACTTTTTACTTATTAGCTTTAGTTTCCTGGCAGTTTTGTATGAATATATATATATATATATATATATAAATTGTTTTTTCTTTTGGCCAAAATATTGTACCAATAGATTATTTTTGGTTGGTACGATTATCTTGTCTTTTCTTTTTTTCCAATAATTTTTTTTCTCCCCAGGTAATGTTTGGTAGTATATTTTTTACAATCAAACTATTTGCTGTTTTTTTTTTCTCACCGCGAGGATTTACCAACAAGTTTGGTATATATATATATATTACACACACACACACAATGAAAACTTTTAGTAACATTACAATTGCAGATAATTTTAATTAAAAAAAAGAGAAAAATGAAGAAGTATAAGAGAAAAAAGTGTTAAAGAATCATCCCATAACTATTGAGTGGCCTTACTTGTTAAGTGGCTTCCAGGTAAACAAGGATGGCTTCCCGAACTACAAGTGGGTGTGAGTGGTGTGCCATCTCGGCCTTTTTGACGAGTTTCCTCCGATAATGTCCGTTGTAACCTACGGTAGCTATAATGTAAGGCCATAGGCAAGTCATCTCTGGATTTTCGGTGTAAAGTTGACGGTGATGGTAAAGGAGAAAGGGAAGACGGTGTTCCATAGTCAGACTGAAAAGAAAGAAAGATAAGAATAAATCTCAAGAAACCATCAAATTTCATATTTTATAAACTAATTGAAAAGTTATATAAATTGACTATTTGTGAAGAAAAAGTGAATCCGACGGTATGTAGTATATTAAGAAAATTGAAAAAACACAGGTTTAAATAAGTTGAGTGGTAAGTTTATTGGCCGACACTGCAGTGTTTCGATCTATTAATTTAAGTTGGTATATGGAAGGTGATTAAAAAAATTTTAACACAGAATAACGAGAAAAGCAAGTGATAATCCTTGTTTGTCAATCTGTTCAAAATTTGAAATCTGAAGAAAGGACGCTGAAAAAAGTGGATGGATTGACTAATTCTATAAAATAATACTTGTGTTTCTTAATTGTACGACCACTATCCTCTTGCAACACCCTCTGGTTAAAAATGATATACTATATTATATTTTTCTGTGTAGCATGTCCTTTTTCTTCCCTTCCTTTCTTTATAATACAAACTGAATGATCCATAATTTATCCGATTTGACGACACCCATGAGAAATAAGAATATGGTGGATCAAACAACACCAGATAATAAGGATTTACATTTTTGCTTATCATCTTGGATGATTTGGACGGTCTCATTTTTAACCAGAGGGTGTTGCAAGATGATAACAGTCGTACAAATAAGAAACATTATTAAGATAGATATCTTTTGTTGTTCGATTTAACAACAGGGTGTCTCCTCAAGTCTGGGCTTAAAGGAAACTAGACAAAACGTGACCCATTGGGTCACCCATTCAATTCTACGTAGATAATTGAGATTTAGGGAAAAGGGAGTTAGCACAGCGAATAAAATTTTAAATAAATAAATAAGGCCGGACAAAACATTAAAATCATTTTGTAAGCTTTCTAAGAAAGGGAATGTTTGACCTAATTTAAACTACGGGTTGCCGCTTGAGAAATTTAACAGAAATACATTTCAAATTCTTTCTCTCTTTCTCTCTCTCAAACATAATGAGGTAATCAAGGGATACATAGAGGGGAAGAAAGTGATAGGCAGAAAGTAAAGTAAGAGATTGGTCAGTTTTTTTACTTAATTGCAAATTACGACTAGTTAGAACCAATTAAAACGGATGTTTTTCAAACATAATTCAATCCTAAAAGTAAGGAATAATTTAGTATAATTTTCGTGTCATTAAACTAAACAGTAAAAAAGCCTTTAGGAAACAAAAGTTGATTCACTCAGCTTAAGTATAATAATAGATATCACTAACTATAAATAAAGTCATCGGGGTGATCTAAAGTCAGTATCAGACATACGAGGGAGTCTATCCCTTTTTCACTAGCACTAGACCAAGGAGATTTTTTTTTTTAGCGTTAGAGGTGGAGCCCCACACCTACCATAAGCTCTCACTTTACCATACAGATCCCTGTCCTACTCATACACTGAGTTGACGAGGGCCCGGTATTGAACCAGGAACATTAAGGTTCCCAGCCGAACACTCAGTTAAACCGGCCCTATCACCAACTATAAATAACTATTTCTTTCATTCCAACCCCTCCCTCTCCAGATTAAATATGAGTTTGTGGGAATAAAGAATTTATACTTCACAGTGGACATGAGGGGATGATCATGTCAAAAGAGAGCAGATGTTTTTAATGCAAGGCACCCCAGGAGGGGAGGCCTTAATTGGCTTTTTCGTCAGTGGGGGAGCTGGTTAGAAAGTTTAATGTGGAGGCGTTAATGTATCAGGTACATGTGAATCTCGCAGCAAAACGGCAGCAAAATTTGCACCAGAAATTGTGGTTGGCTGGTTGGATTTTAGGCAAGACTATTTTTTTCTCTCAACTCACAAGACCGACTTTTCGAGTTATGAGATGTGAGTTTAAATTTAGTTAAAAACTTTCTATATTATCAATTTAGTTTTGTTTGTTATTGCCAGCAGAAAACTTTGATTTGTTGGTTGGAATTTACGGCATGTCAACCCTCGTTGGGTTATTTTAGGCAATACAGAGTTTTTCTCTCACAAGATCGACTTTTCGAGTTATGAGATGCGAGTTTAAATTCAGTTAAAAACTTTCTATATTATCAATTTGATTTGCTATCACCAGCAGAAGATTTTGATTGGTTAGTTTGGATTTTACGTCATGGCAAACATTAGATGAACCACGGCCTACTATATGGATGAACATATGGAAGATGAATGATCTGCTTTTGGTTTTATTGAGTAAAAAACCTTTCAGATCATTTTTTTCTTAATGTTCTGTTATTGAGCTTTCAGAATGATACTGCTTTCTATATATATATATATATATATATATATATACACACACACACACACACACAAGTATTGAGATTTTTTGTACTTTTTGATACACCTTGTATTCTGGGGAAAATGTTCCATTCATTAATTTTTGTCAAAAAGTACCAAGTTTAAAGCTGTATTTACGAAGACAGAAATGAAGAATGAATATAACTTTCTTTTTTTTTTTTCAGAATACAAGGTGTGTCAAAAAGTACAAAAAAAACTCGATACTTTTAAATAACTAAAGCAGTCTAACTCCTACCTTGTAACCTATCCGGTGTAATTCATTTCTAAGAAACTATTGAAATGTATTTACAGTTAGTTTGAAATTGTGGGGGAAGAAAATAGAAAAAAAAATGGGACGCATGGATACGATTTTACTGCGTCCTTTTTTTTGTGCGTCAGGGACGCAGGACGCGTGCCGATCAGCATCTCTGAATAAGTGCAACTGGAGTTTGAGCATGCTTACTCTTGATGTCACAGTCGAGTACGTTAATCACTGCACCAGAGGGACTCCCCCCCCCGCCCAATAACATTGGTTTTCTGCACAATATATATGACCCATATATGGAACATTAAAAAGATGAAAGAGTAATGAAAATAAAAGTATGCTTTCTCTTTGTTGATATAATCCCCTCATTATAATAATAAATAAAAAAACTCTCATGACACTTGAATCCCCAAAGGTGTCATAATAATAATAATGGGAGTCTACTTAATGGATTAGGAATATTTACGAAGAATTGCATTAGTATATATATAGATGCATATTCATTAAAAGAAAGAAAAAAAAGAATAAAAATGGACCGGTTTAGTTAAGTCGGTAGAGCATCCACTTCGTAATGACAAGGTTCTGGGTTCAATATCTGCATATTCCTTTTTAAAAAATTTTTTTTATTTTTTTTTTTTAATTGGACCGGTTTAGCTAAGTTGGGAGAGCATCCACTTCAGAAAGACACGGTTCTGGGTTCAATATCTGCATATTCCTTTTTTAAAAAAAATTTTTTTTTTCTTAAATTGGACCGGTTTAGCTAAGTCGGTAGAACATCCACTTCGTAATGACAAGGTTCCGGGTTCAATCCTAAATGGTAGTCTACTATATTATGAAAGCTCAGTCGGTAGAGCGTCGGACTAGGAACCACGAGGTTCCGGGTTCGATACCGACCCTCGCCAACTCAGCGTATGAGTAGCACAGGATTCTGATGGTATCAAAACTGGGAATGTCTATTTACAGGGTTTATAGAAAAGTGGGGCAGGTTTAACTCAGTCAAAGGATCATACCCAACACTGAGGGACACGAAGGAGCAACCATAGGGATCTCCGCTGGACAGTGCTTTTACTTCAAGCCTAAGGATGGCCACAGAAATTGTTTGTAGTTGGTGCATTTGGAATGGTCCCAAAAAGTTTGGACAAAAGACTGGAAAATCTGGAAATCAGAGGAAGAATTGAGACCATCTAGAATACTGCACTGCTGCAATCTGCCAGAATACTCCGAAGAGTCCTGGAGACTTGTTGTCACTCAGACTCCAGTGAAATACCATCAACTAACGCTGATGTGAAAAAGTCAAAAAGAGATAATAATAATAATAATAATAATAATAATAATAAACTACCATTAGCAGCAAAAGACTCCACCCCCCCCACCACACAGTAGCGTAACGTGCACTTTTACCGCCCCAGATTCATTGCCAATCTGCCGCCGCCACCCCCACTACCAACTTCATAACAGAACTGAAACTATAATAAATAAAAAGAATAAAAAAAATAAAAACAAGAAATGATGTTAATGCAAATGTGAATATCTGAATTTCGCCTAAAATCTGATGGTGTGAATTTTGCCTTAGATCCATTTAAAAGTTTATAATTATTATTTACCTTTTTTCAAAGTTTTTTTTTGTTTTTTTTTTTTTTTTTTGTTTAAAACTGTTTTTAACCAAATTTGTCGCCTCGAATTATTGGCGCCCATGGCAAAAGCCATACTAGCCATTGGCACACTACGCCACTGCCCCCCCCCCCCGAATTATAATTGCCTCTAGAAGACTTTCAAACGGAAATACGATTCTTTCACACCTTCAAAGGATTCTCCAGGTAGAAAACGACGCTTCTAGTCATTGGATTTGAAACAATTCAAACTTTTAACTAATTATAACACATCACTCAAGTCCCGGTTTTGGTTGGTTTGTTTTACGGCATATCAAACCCAGTGGGCCATTTAATTAATGAAATAAATTCATTCTTAATGGATAATACAATTTTGTTTATAAACTCATGTTTTTGTATTTAACCCACAGATGGATGTTCAGCTAACTGTAAGTACATTTCAATAGTTTCTTAGAAATGAATTACACAGGATAGGTTACAAGGTAGGAGTTAGACGGCTTTAGTTGTTTCCCCAGAATGTAAATAAAAACCCTACAATTCATTAAGAAACTTTAGTTGGGACCCATAAATTTTCCCGGGGACTCATTCAAAGCAAATATGTAAATAAAAAGCTATCAGTATCACTGGATAAAAATGTCGCTCTGCTTGTTAAAGTGTTAAAAGAGAGACATTTAAGGAGTACTTTAGTGTAATGGAGAAGTCACTGACATAAGTGTGTGAAATTCCAGGGGGATTATTGTCTTGATACTTGGGGTTTTTTTTTTAATTGCTGTCAATAAAAATAAATGTAAACTTAATGCATTATACGTAATCCTTTAATCCGAGCAATAGAATATGAGGAATAATGAAATCTCATAATGAAAGAAAAGTGCAGTGCCCCCCCCCCCACTCCTACCCCCCAGGAATTAAATGGACTGAATAATCAGTAATAGGTACCGGGTGGCTAGGAATCACAAGGTTCTTGGTTCGATACCGACCCTCGCCAACTCAGCGAATGAGTAGCACAGGGATCTGTGCGGTAAAGAGGAGCTGATGGTAGGTGTAGCGCTCCACCTCAGATGCTAAAATAGTCTCCTGTCTAGTGCTAGTGAAAAGGGGATAGACTCCCTCGCTGGGCCGCCCCGACGACTTTACTTACTTTTTACAATATCACCATTTATCCTCAATGCACCCCTTTTCAGTATACATGTCCAGTACCCCTCTACCCAGAGCGGGTAAGTGAGGTAAAAAAATCAATCGCGTGGCCCTAGTGGGGGTGGACAGTCTTACTTGTCAGCACATGCCCCTTTGACTAAAAGGGACAGGACCGTGTTTATTGCCCGGTGCCTGAGTGCTCCAAAAATGCCGACGGGACAACGCATTTTTTTGGATTGTCTACAGCACGAGCTTCGGTTTGTACGGGGAATCCCCACGCAAAAAAGGACCTTGTTTTAATCCGGCCTGGTGGGAAGTCAGGAAAATAACTGTCAGGTCACTCAATGCACTACTGGTACTACCTGTTTCATAGTCGGATCATGGCGACTAAACCGGTAACCCACTGATTTTTGCCTGTGAGAAGGGTGGCTAGATACCCTGCAGGATGAAAAACAAGACATGTAAAAGGACGGGGGATGCTCTTTGTTCAGCATCCACCTAGCACATTAGTTCTAAAATTCAACTGTTCCTCATCGCCGTGTAAACTTTTTAGAACCCTGCCGTCAAGAACACAAGTTCCTGGTAAGACATTCAAGGCGGACAGGACTGTCACCTAGTTGTATTAGGGCCACAACCCGTCCAAAGGGACTTTGGCGAAAATTCAAAGGGCGTCTCCATCATACGTCAGGAACCAACGCTTTTTAGCGTACTTGTTACTGTGTCTGTGGAAAATCTGCGGCAAACAAGAGCATCTCCCTCCCCTGACCGAGATATGCATGTGGGGTTTGGGACCACTTGTGAATTTCACTTGTTACTCTTTTCATCATTTCAGAATAATAAGTAATTAGAATAATTTTATTTATTTTGTTATTATCTAAAACAGGAGTCCCCAAACTTTCTAACTCGTCGACCCCTTTATGTTATATTTACCTTATCACCGACGCCAACTTAAGTTTAATGAAAACATTAAATCATTTTTAAATAAGTTAATCTTTTTTTATTTAAATAATTAAAAAAAGTTCGCTGACATGAAAAATACTTATTTATTATAATAATCCACATTAATGAGATGGATGTGCTTGATGAGCTGCGGCAAGACTATTGATATTAGGTTGAAATTGGTAAGCTTAAGTTTAAATCACCACGGTTCTCCAGGTTTAATCTATTCCTCTGTTTTGTCAAAAATTATGTTAGTATGGCTAAAACCAGCTTCAACCATATACGACATTGGAAATGCAAATAAGAAAGGCTCAGTTGTTGTCTTGACCTTCGACCTCCATTTGATCCTCCTATATTTAATTGGCCCCAAGGGGTCAATATCGACCATTTTGGGGACCCCTGGTCTAAAAGAACTAAAATGGTTAAATTACAAAAGACTGATAGTACCGAGAGTACTTGGTTAGCTCCTTTTAGGAATTATTTCCCTACTACTTTAGAGATACTTAGTATTTTTGTACAATATCACAATTTTTTTCCTTAAAGGGACCCCCCTCCTCCTTTTCGGTATACAAGTCCGCTACTTAAAGTTTGATCCCGCCCCTCTGCCCTGGGAGGGGGGGTATGAAGGTGGAGAAATGGTAAGCTCTTTTGGTATTAAATGAATTATCTGGTTATTACCTCCGAGTGTAGACATTCGACTTGGAATCTCAACATATCAGATTTACCAAAATAAGTGTTGAAATGTGGAGAATTTAAAACATATGTGAAGTTGGGGATTTTCTTCACTTTTGTTTTTATACCTGAAAATATAATCAGATGTCGAAAAGGATTGCATTGAAAGGAGCCAAAATGTATCAGAAGTACAATTTCTCTGATTTTTTTTAGATGAGGCTTGATAATTTGTATTATTCGGACTATTGTCCTCATCTATAGTGCTATATACACACTATATACACAACGTTTCGGCTGTTTTACCCTCCTGAAAGCACCGATTTTTGTTGAATTTTTGGCGGAAAAGTTTTAAATGTATTAAAAATTAATTACAAATGTAATATTATTTTGCTTTTTACTGATGCTCATTATGTTACTACTTTTCGACTTAAATTTGACATTAAATAATCGATCTAATTAATTTTAATTCGTTTTTGAAATGAAAAAGAGTCAACATTTTGCCAGACCCTAGGTAAGCTCTTTTGGTATTGAATAAACTATCTGGTTATTACCTACAACTGTAGACATTCATCTTGGAATCTAAAGATATCAGATTTACCAAAATAAGTGATGAAATGTGGAGAATCTAAAACGTGTGAGCGTGTGGATTTTTCATTACTTTTGTTTTAATACTTGAAAATAGAATCAGATGTTGAAAAGTATTTTCATTGAAATGATACAAAACGTATCAGAATGTTGCTAAGAAAACATCTAAATCTAATCAAAATAAACTTGATACAATTCCTCTGAATTTTTTAGATGAGGATTGGTAATTTGGATTATTTGGATTATTCGGACTATTGTCCTCATCTTTATTGTTATCTACACTATTCTCTGAATTTTTGAGATGAGGCTTGATTATTTGGATTATTCGGACTATTGTCCTCATCTTTATTGTTATCTACACTATTTCTCTGAATTTTTGAGATGAGTCTTGATAATTAGTATTATTTGGATTATTCGGACTATTATCCTCATCTTTATTGTTATCTACACTATTTCTCTGAATTTTTTAGATGAGTCTTGATAATTAGTATTATTTGGATTATTCGGACTATTGTCCTCATCTTTATTGTTATCTACACTATTTCTCTGAATTTTTAGATGAGGCTTGATAATTAGTATTATTTGGATTATTCGGACTATTGTCCTCATCTTATTGTTATCTACACTATTTCTCTGAATTTTTTAGATGAGTCTTGATAATTAGTATTATTTGGATTATTCGGACTATTGTCCTCATCTTTATTGTTATCTACACTATTTCTCTGAATTTTTTAGATGAGTCTTGATAATTAGTATTATTTGGATTATTCGGACTATTGTCCTCATCTTTATTGTTATCTACACTATTTCTCTGAATTTTTAGATGAGTCTTGATAATTAGTATTATTTGGATTATTCGGACTATTGTCCTCATCTTTATTATTATGTACAAAATGTTTTGGCCGATGTGCCCCCCTGCCTTCTTCAAGTGTGTCTCTCTAGTTGTCTAAATAAATATTTCTTATTATATAAATTATATATAAATATATACTATGTTATATTATTATTATTTATTATTATTATTTATTATTATATATAAGTATATTTTCCCCTTCTTTTTCATCTTTCCATTTTGTTTGATTGAAACAAATTTGCTTTATCGCTTCGGTGCGCTCACCACCCCTCTTTATCTTTCCTCTACTCTTATTTTTCTGTGTAGCATGTCCTTTTTCTTCCCTTTCCAGCGAAAATGGGATAGACTCTCTCGCTGTTGGGCTGATACAGACAAGAGGCCACTCAACCCTCTTTGGAATGTTAAGGTTACGGCAAAGACAGACGGTAGGGGGGGACAGGCGGGGGGGGGGCAGGCACGCATTTGGTTCTTTCGAGGCGCGTATCGGCCCTCTGGAAACAGCCCCCCCCCCCCCCCCATAGAAACATAAAAAGAATCTCTGCTTGGAAACAAGAAGCAGTGCATGTGTATAAAATGATACAAGAAGTGTGGAGGGGGGGGGAGAGCGAATAGAAACCTAAAAACGAGCAGCAGCAGCAGTTTGTTTTTTTTTTAACTTTAACCGAAATGATAGGATCAAATTTACTTTTATCTCTTTTCATTTTGTTTTCGTTACGGGAATCTCCTGGCGTTTCACTCCATCGTTATATTATTATTATTATTTTAACTGAGGAGGCTACCTACTTTGGGGTCCAGGTCGCGCGCTGCTTTCCTATCGGTTCCGTAATAAATTTAAAAAAACAAATAAATAAATTTTAAAAAATAACAGTCCTGAAAGAGACATTCCAGAACGGAAACGGGAGCGTGCCTCAACCAAATACTTTGTGTTTGTATTATTATTACTAGCAAATATATTCACCCTCCGTTGGGTGCAAGTATTTCAGTTTTAATATAATAAAATATTAGATTAGATTAGAAAGGCTAATGAAACTAAATAAGAATACAAATAAAAAAATATGAAACAGAGGAGGTATAATAATAATAATAAAAAATAGGGTTGAACTTGCACAAAGGTGTCAAAATTAGAGTGACCCAGAAAAAAAAGAACCCACAAATTTTGTAATAAAACTTGATTTTAACTATGGGGGATTAGGGTTAAGGGTTAGGGTTGGGGTTTAAGGTTAGTTTAATGGGAAAATAAATAAATAATTTGGGTTCTGTTTTTTCTGGGTCACCCAAAATTTTGACACCTTTGTGCAAGTTCAGCCAAATATAGAACAACTGAAACTTATTCTTACATCACTCCAGTCTTTCATTGGTGAAGTTTCCTAATTCAACTATTTATTTAAAATAGGAAGTAAAGAATAAAATTACAGTTATTTCTTTTTGTTAATGGATTTCTTTTCAGATTTATCCCAGAGATTGCTGCTCATATTCATTAAGATAAAACCAAACATTAGAAATCAATAATACCAAGCCAATATTTATTAAAATCAAAATTTTAAGATCAATATGCAGTTTCATGCATACTATACAATCTTCAGATGGTCAAAAATGTACAGCATCTCTAATAATAATGGAGATTCGTTTCCGGTTTTTGTCTGTAACAAAAACTACGTCACGGCTTATGTCACATTACCCCAAAATGTCATAACATAGAATGAATACACTCAAAATTTGAACATGCAACATTAGACAGTCCTCATTGTTTTTTAAAACAAGTTTTAATAAATACATGACTGGTATTATATATCTATATATAGTTTGTTTTATTTTAATACATATTTAAAGTTTACATTTTAAATTGTTTTATTTTTAATCCTTTAATGAATTTGATGATTTTACTTACTTAGGGTACAAACTCGCTGACATTGAATTTTTTACTCAACAAAAAAAGAACTTTTTTTTAAAGATTAATCGAGGACGAAAAATATATGGGATTAATTAGGATCGGGTGGCAAATGACATAATAGAAATTTGTTTAAATGTCTACATTTGGAAACCAATTCACTTCTTTTGTTCAATAAATTTACATTCGTATTTTGCATGAAACTGCAGTTACAGAATATTAACACCATGATATTTAATCTCTGATTTTAAATCTGCTCTTCTATTTCAGCATTGAGCACCTTCATGTGCTAATACTTTTCACATTCATTCTCCATTATATCATTTATATATATATAGTTGACGGGGTGGGCTAAAGTCGGTATCAGCCAATTAACGAGGGAGTCTATCCTCTTTTCACTAGCGCTAGACCAAGGAGATTGTTTTTGCATCTGAGGTGGAGCGCCACACCAACCATCACTACACAGATCCGTACTACGCATACGCTGAGTTGGCGAGGACCGGCATCGAACTAGGAATCCTGTGGTTTCTAGCCGAACGCTCTACCAACTGAGCTATATATATATATATATATATATATATATATATATATATATTATTACACAGCAGGATGTTAGCCACTACGACAGAATCTGTTTCATTTGGTAAATTGTGCAGGATTGCCCTTTCTTAGTTTCTGCACTTACCACTAGGAGGCAGCACAGATGCTATGGCAACGCCCCCAGGATAAGGACCAGATAAAAATGCTTCTCCTTAGCAAGATAAACGCAACCATGCAAAAAATCATTCTCTCTGGACACCCACTCCAAAGACATCTTTGACGACATTCCTATATACAGGTTCCAATATATCAAAAGACTCGAGTAGGTAAGGGGGGGGGACATTTACAAAAGGGGCTTCTTATTCTTCTTCCAGTTTATTGCACGCACGCTAATTACCTTTAGTTTCCAAACATATCACAGAGAAACTTTACCAAAGGAGTTCTCTTCATTCACATATATTTGTTCTGGAGGTGTGTGGTGTAAAGGTTAGAGTCGTAGGAAATGGACTCGTCGACCCGAGTTCAAATCCTGGCCAAGACTGTTTACATTTCACATAGCGCTAATACCCTTTGGGAAAGGTATGAATACATATATTCTCCCTCCAGCTATGGGTAAATAGTAGAGAAGACTGGGTTCTTTAACCTTGGCTAGGTAACCCGTCTAAGAGAAGGAAAACTCTGAATAAGAAATTGACTTGTGGTGCATCCTTCTCGTGCGGAAGGGTTCGTGCGTGTGTGTGTGTGTATATATATATATATATATCAACCGGATTTGACCCGCGAAGGCATTTTATCAGGCGGTACTTGAATTTGTAATAATTTTTGAAAATGTTTTGAAAATAAATATTTTGGTTAAATCTATTTTCGTGCATCTTACGCCACTCGTCCATGAATATAACATGGAAAGATACATTTTGTTTTACATCTTTTTTTTCTCAGAGCTTTCGTTCTGGCTAGAAAGTATTGAACACAATAATAATGTGGCCCATACTCGTTATTTTTTCAATTATCCGGCCCACCGTGAAAAAAGTTAGGTGATCCCTGCCATAGAAGAACAGAAAGATGACAAAGATCGATTTAAGACGAGGGCTATGCAACATTATCAATACCAAAACTGAATTGAAAACTTTCAGATCTCCTTCCCAATGCTCTAACAGAATTAATTCAGTTTATGAATTATTTAAATCAGCTCCAGACGCAGCTTCTATGTTTGTGACAGCATGCTTCGAAATGACTGGTTTATTTTGTGATTTTTCCATCGATAAAAGATCAAATTTCGTTCCCATGACAACTAAGCGTCAACTTATGAATGCCCAGGGGGCGCTGCCTGCTCATTTTGGACTTTTCATTATTAGTTTAAAGCGAGCCAAAATAGAGGAATTTACTTTCCAATATTGACTTGATCTTTGGCGGCGCTGTTAAAAGTTGATTGCAACTTCATCCTCGCTAGAATATTTATAAGATGCTTTGCATTCTGGGTAATTTTATTGCTTAAACTTTCCAGAGAAAGGCTCATAGCCAAATATTCATGAATAACATTTTTTTTTAATATATCATCATCATCCAAGCATGATGATAGCACGGATTCCCTTGGTTGGTTGGATTTTACGACATGTTTGTCTCCTAAAGGTTTTTTTTTTACTGTTTAGTTTAATGACACGAAAGTTATACTAAATTATTCCTTACTTATAGGATTGAGTTATGTTTGAAAACAAATCCATTGGTTCTAATTAGTCGTAATTTGCAATTAAGTCTCAAACTGACTCTTCTTACTTTACATTCTACTTGTTACTTTCCCCCTTTCTATGTATATCTTGTTTACCTCCTTGTTAAATATGTTAGTTTCTCAATGAGCGTAGAGAGGGAGAGAGTTTGGAGAGTTTGAAACGGATATGTATGTTAAGTTTCACAAACAGCCAGCCCGGCCAACATCTCTGGTTCTTAATAAATCTTACAAAATGATCTTAATGTTTTTTGTTTTTTTTTCCTCAATTTAATTCACTTTGCAAACTCACTTTTCCCTTATGCCAATTATTTACCCAGAGCTCAATGGGTGACACGACAGGTCACGTTTTGTCTAGTATAGTATTAAAATGGAAAAAAAAAAAAAAAAAAAAAAAAAAAAGAGTAAGTTTAAAACAATATGTAGGGTGACAATAGTTCGGACCACCCTTTAGATAAAGGAGAGGAAAAGTTATTTTGGTAAGAAAAGAACAAAGAATTATTACTTTTTACATATTGCTAGTATATTATTAAAACAAACAAAAAATGTAATTTAAAACAATTTGTAGGGGGTGACAATACCCCCCCCCCTGTAGATAGAGGGGATAGGAAAAGGTATGTTGCTAAGTTACGAAAAGAACAGAGAAGGATTATTATACTTTCGGCTAGAAACTACAGGGTTCCTAGCTCGACACTGGCCATCGCCAACTCAGCGTATGAGTAGCACAGGGATCTTTGCGGTAAAGTAAGGAGCTGATGGTAGACGTGGCGCACTGCCTCGGACGCAAAAACAATCTCCTTGGTCTAGCGCTAGTGAAAAGAGGATAGACTCCCTCGCTGTTTGGCTGGTACCGACTTTAGGCCACCCCGACGACTTTACTTATAACAATATATGTATAGATAAAAGGGTATGAAAACCTTTATAACTTTAATTATAACAACTAGAAAAAATTAAAAAATACCCTCCGGGCGGTGTAAAAAATATTTTTGAAAGATATTTTCTGAGGGGGTGGGGGTTAAAAATTCAATGTCCGAGAGTTTGTATCATAAGTAAAATTATCAAATTCATTAAAGGAATAAAAAATAAGACAATTGAAATGGAAACTTAGTTCTGTCCTCCTCAAATAAAATGTTGCGTGCATCTAATAATTATTAATAATAATTATTTTGAATATTTTCCACATAAATTTTACACAAAATCGTAGGTATTTATTTATTTGTAAACTTTTTAGTTAACTTCTTGTTACTGTAAAAGGGGGGAGAGTAAAAAATAATTTTTAAAATTGATTACAAATTTTGCAAATAATTTTTTTCATTTAAAGTAATACATTTTTTTTAATTAATTTCATAGATTATATAGTTTATTCATTTGAATAATATAGAATTTATTTATTATAATGTAAAGTATTAAAACGTTGAATTATAAGGAATAGGTTTTATCTATTTTATTTGTAATAATTGTTCTTGATTCTATGTATTGACGACTTTGCTAATTGTTACGTAATCAGTGAGGTAATTTTTGTTACAGACAAATAGAGAACTAATCTCCATTATTAATCGAAGATATGTAACAATATGTAGCAATAACGTAACAATAATTATAACAACTAGCAAATATATGCACCCCCCGGGTGCAAGTATCTAAGTTTTAATGTAATAGAATATATTAAATTAGAAAGGCTAATGAAACTAATTAAGAATGCAGATAAAATAATTTGAATCAGAGGGGTGTATAATCGAAAAATAGAACAACTGAAACTTACTCTTCTATCACTCTCGTCTTTCATTGCTAAATTTTCTTAATTTAATAACTTAGTTAAAATAGGAAGTAAAGAATACAATCAGAATTATTTCTTCTCGTTAATCAATTTATTTTAAGATCTATTGAAGAGATTTTTGATCATACTCATTAAGATAAAACCATACAATTAAAAATCAATAATACTAAGCACATATTTATTAAAATCAATTTTTTAATTTCAATATGCAAATTAGCCTTCCTGTTCACACTGTAAACTGCTATTTTAGTGTATATATAAATACAATTGCATATTATTCATTTGTAGATATGATTAACAGTATTAATAATGTAAAACAATTTTATTAGAAAATTGAGGTTTAAATAAAAAATAAAATCATGGAGAATGTGACGTAAATAACAAAGGGAATTGTGACTTGTACAGTAATATAGTTTCGGTTACAGACAGACAAACCCACAATCTCCATTATAATAAGATATGTAGGGGTGTGACAAGACTTTTGGGCCATCGGTATTTTGGTAAGTTAACGAAGGAGAATAGATGTAGGTAAAGAGAGCAAGTCCAAATTAGGTAGATAAAACAAACCGTCAACAGAGTCAACAGCGGAAGACATTTCGCTACAAGAATGAAAATGAACATAACAATAACAACCTACAAAATAAGATTGGTAATTTCCGCTCAGCCGACTAACAGGTAAAGTACAAATTTAGACAATACCAATATGACTAACAAACAAAAAAACAGAAGCATCAGGCCATGTTAAAAGCACGGTAAGGGTAACCCGAAGACGAACTTGTTTTTAGATGGTATTTTTCCGATGCAGGTATCATTGGGGAACGAGAAAAAACGTCAGATTTGGCTTACCATTTACTGCGCTTTTAATCTGGGTAAACTAGATTAGTGCGAGGATGCATTTTTTTACAATTTATATGGTATATGAGATATATATATATATATATATTATATATATATATATATATATATATAATATACCAAACTTGTTGGTAAACCCTCGCGGTGAGAAAAAAAAAAAACAGGCAAATAGTTTGATTGTAAAAATACACTACCAAACATCACCTGGGGAGAAAAAAGATTTTGGAAAAAAGAAAAGACCAAGATAATCGTACCAACCAAAAATAATCGATTGATACTACAATACTTGGCCAAAAGAAAAAACATATATATATGAAAAATATATATTCATATAAAAACCGCCAGGATATACTAAAGCTAATAAGTAAAGAGTGCTCAATACCTAAGTAGAGCAAATAATAAAGTTAAATCTAATGAGTCAGATATACCTACTTAAAGTTTCGCTTAGTGCTCTTCAGGGCACTTCAGGATGGATATATATATATATATATATATATATATATATATATACACTAGACAAAATGTGACCCGTTGGGTCACCCATTCAGCTCTGGGTAGATAATTGAGATTAGGGAAAGGGGAGTTAGCAAAGCGAATAACATTTTTTTTTTAAATACAGACGAAATCTTAAAATCATTATGCGTATATTTTCTAAGAAGGAAATGTTTGACCTCATTTAAGCTACGGGTTGCTGGTTGTGAAATTTAACATAGAAATACATTTCAAATTCTCCCGTCTCTCACTCTCTCTTCTCTCCAGAGAAACTAACATTATATAACGATGAGGTAGTTAAGAGATACATAGAGGGGAAGAAAGTGATAGACAGAGAGTATAGTAAGAGATTGGTCGCGTTTTGACTTAATTGAAAATTACGACTAATTAAAACCAATTAAAACAGAATTTTTTCAAACATAATTCAATCCTAAAAGTAAGGAATAATTTAGTATAATTTTCGTGTCATTAAACTAAACAGTAAAAAAGCCTTTAGGAAGTAAAAGTTGATTAACTCAGCTTTAGTATAATAATAGAAATAGATAGAAGATATGGTTCAAATTGCAAATCATCGTCAAAATTAAAACGAAAAAATTTGGTTTGGCCATAGATTTTAATGAATTTAATCATTACTAAGGATAAGATTTATATTATTTTTAACTTAAATTTTAACCGTTAGTTGTGTATAAGGAAGAAGAAAAAAAGATGGAAGAAAAAAAAAGATAAAATAAAACAGATGAATGATAAGACTAATCAGAATTAATAAACATTTACAAACAAAAAAAACGTACTTTCTATTTCAATATTACAGGCGATGGCGTACTTTTCTTAAGTATGGATGACAAAAAGTGTAATAATTCGTGTTTTTTATGTTAAATTCACGGAAAATATTTTTCTCCCTTAAAAATTAGTTCTCTTGCGGCCCTCTGTAGGAAAATAACGTCCAATGAAAAACGGTTAAAAACACAACTAACGGTTAAAATTTAAGTAAAAAAAATAAGATAAATCGTGTCCTTAGTAATAATTAATTTCATTAAAATCTGTGCCCAAGCCAAATTTTTCTGTTTTAATTTTGACGACGATTTGCAATTATAACCTGAATGGCTATGGAGACCAATCAAAGTAAAATAGAAATGATAGGGGTCCAGAGGTTAAAAAAAAAAGATAACCACTGGATTAAATAGCGCCACTACTATTCTTCTACAAGGATGGCTTTGGTATTTAATAACCCACCAAGCTTGATACGTTCACTTTCGTACTAATACCCTTGGGAAAGGTATGAACCCCCTCAATCCCAAGCTATAGGTTAATAGCATCACTACTATTCTACAAAGATGGCTTTGGTATTAAATAACCCACCAAGTTTGATATGTTCACTTTCGTACTAATACCCTTGGGAAAGGTATGAACCCCGTCAATCCCATGCTATGGGTTAAATAGCGCCACTACTATTATTCTACAAGGACGGCTTTGGTATTAAATAACCCACCAAGTTTGATATACCATTAAACAAAAACAAACAAAAAAACTGGAGAAAAAAAAGAATTTTACTTATTGTCTTAATTATCAACCAATAAAATTCCAATCCATTTTATAATTCCGTTAAAAGAAGGTGAATAAATTTCAAGTTAATATTTAATTGGAAAACGAAGAAACAAAGAAAATTCGAAAGAAATTGTTTCAATTGTGAAACTTAATCGAGATATTAAGAAATTTATTTCTCATTGTAATAATAATTATTGCCTACTAAAAAATCCATTAGGTTTTTGTAGAATGAGTAAGTAGTTGATATGTAAAAAGAGACATGCGAAATTCACACTTGGCACAAGTAACCGACAAACACCACACACATATATATATATATATATATATATATATTATACACACACACACACACACACACACAAAATATTTCACAGACATACAATTTACATGTATTCTGATACATATTTATTTTAATATTTTCACACACATACTCACATGACATTCACACACACATAGATATAACATATTTACAAGCACACACATACACAAACATATATTCATACAACCATATTCGCGCACACACACAAATATATATTCTCACACACACACACACACACACAAACATATATTCATACAACCATATTCGCGCACACACACAAATATATATTCTCACACACACACACACACACACACAAACATATTCATGCACATTAACATATATATATATATATATATATATATATATATATTGTAGAAAGACTACCTCCCAACAAGTGAAAAGTGGGGTGGGGGTGGGGAATATTCTGAAATGTTATGTCACTTTGGCAATATTTCAAAAGAGTTGAATAGCATTTAGTGTTGGTGCCAAAATATGAGGTAGTACTACAGACAAAATACCTTTCTTCAGATTAGATTACATGGACATGTTACAAATGATAGGTTTAATGTGAAGAAGATTTTACTAGATGAGAACAACAAACAATAACAATAAGGAGAAAAGGAGAAAAATCGGCATCCCAGGAAACAAATTATTATCTTACAATAAAACTGGAGATATATATATATATATATATACATTTTTTCTTTCCTCTTCAATTCCATCTATAGAAACAAAATAAGAAATGCCCTCTAAAAACGAAGGAATGCCATGCTTATGTATCAGGGGACATTACATTAGACATTTTTATCAGACAATCAGAGAGACATTAAGAAATTACCTACCAGTATAGACTACAGAGTGCTCCGAAAGTTTTGCCAACCATACATAGTTTGTTTGTTTTTTACGAAGGGGTAAAAAAAAAAAAAAGAAAAAGAAAAAAAGTAAAGTTTGGTGGTGGCCTAAAGTCGTAAATAATTGGGATTAGGGAAAAGTGAGTTGGAAAAGTGAATTAAATTGAAAAAAAAAACAAAAAAATTACGGCATGAGAATTAAAAAAAAAAAAAAAAAAAAAAAAAAACATTAAAATCATTTTGTAAGATTTCTAAGAAAGGGAATGTTTGACCTAATTTAAATTTATTAAGAACCAGAGATGTTGGCTGGGCTGGCTGTTTGTGAAACTTAACATACATATCCGTTTCAAACTCTCCAAACTCTCTCCCTCTCTACGCTCACTGAGAAACTAACATATTTAACAAGGAGGTAATCAAGATATACATAGAAAGGGGGAAAGTAACAAGTAGAATGTAAAGTAAGAAGAGTCAGTTTGTGACTTAATTGCAAACTACAACTAATTAAAACCAATGGAAATTGATTTTTTTCAAACATAACTCAATCCTAAAAGTAAGGAATAATTTAGTATAACTTTGTCATTAAACTAAACAGTAAAAAGCCTTTAGCAGACAAACATGTAAAATCCAAGACAAAAGTAAAGTCGTCGGGCAGCCTAATGTCGGTATCAGCCAGACAGCGAGTGAGTCTATCCCCTTTTCACTAGTGCTCCGAATAATTCAAAAAATACTAATTATCAAGCCTCATCTCAAAAATTCAGAGAAATAGTGTAGATAACAATAAAGATGAGGACAATAGATATATAAATAATACAAATAATAATTATCAAGCCTCATCTCAAAAAAATCAGAGAAATAGTGTAGATAACAATAAAGATGAGGACAATAGAATAATCCAATAATACTAATTATCAAACCTCATCTCAAAAATTCAGAGAAATAAGATAAAATAAAGATGAAATAGTCCAAATAATCCAAATTATCAAGCCTCATCTCAAAAAATCAGAGAAATTATATTGATAGTTGTTACCCTAGAATAATTGCCCTCAGAAATCCATACACACCCAAATCCAATTAAATGTTCATGGTATGAAAATCATTTAATCTCGACGTTTTGTGAAACATCCTAGGATGAGTCAAAAGTTTTGCAATATTTTGCTAATACAAGGCACAATTCTGCAGTTCCTGATACAAAGTCGTAAAGTTGACAAACCACATTGGACTGTGAAATACGAGGCTGTAAATATGATGAACCACACTAGGCTGCGAAATGCTGATCTGTTGGAATATTTTAGATATATAAGGTGTGCTACAATACACTTGGGCCGGGTTAGCTCAGTCGGTAGAGCATTCAGCTAGAAACCACAAGGTTCCTAGTCCTCTCCAACTCAGTGTATGAGTAGCACAGGGATCTGTGCGGTAAAGTAAGGAGCTGATGGTAGGTGTGGCACTCCACCTCAGACGCCAAAACATCTCCTAGGTCTAGCACTATTGAAAAGGGGATAGACTCACTCGCTGATGGCTGATACTGACTTTAGGCCGCCTCAACGACTTTACTTTACTTTACTTACAATACACCACTTAAATTTATAGACTAAGCGAGGTCACATGGTTTAAACCTCAGCCAATCAACAGCCCGAATGCATGGTTGGTTGACTATTTAATCACTGATACAGAGAGACGTCCATTTACAATCATTGACAAAGGACTTGCAAGAGGAGGACCAAGGAACAACCAAAGGATTCTTTACCAAGGATCGTGCTCTGTTTAACACAAAAGATCTCCACTGGACAAGCGATCTTGCTTGAAGCCTAAAGGATGGCCACTAAAATTGTAACAGTATTGCCTGATAATCTCTGAGCGTTACTCGCAGATGTGTCTCTCTCTCTGGCTTGGAACGCAGCTTCAGAATTTACGGTCCAACGCCTTCCTAATCTTGTCTGATCTTCGAGGTTCTTGCAACCTGAGCAAAATTTCTTGAACCATCTTATTACTCTACCGTGATCAACTGTGCCTTCACCTTTCACACAATAAATCTTTTTGTTTGTTTGTAGCGATTGACTGCTCCTGCTGGGATGGACTAGGCTCCAAAAGAGTTATCTTCCCTTACCAAGAGTGTTTCACCACTAAGTGACACTACTAGCTGGGTATTTAAACAGCAGCCTAAGAATCTCACTCTCTTTCTCTTGGTCTGGCACCTAGAAAAGATGGACTAGACACATGGTGTTTCTGTCGATTAAGTGGGGGGCTTTGCTCCCCAACTATCAGTAAGTGACACTCATATTCTTTATGAACTCTTTCGTACTTCCAAAGGACTTTTTGTCCTATCTGCTTGTATAATGTGATGTTCCACATGCTCAGACAATAAAGTCTGTATTTGTTGTTATATTTACCTCTTTGTTCAGATTTAATTATGTATACATTCACCTATGTTGGAAGGTTACTCTTAGCTTTCTAGCGTATTATAAGAACACCCATTTTAATTCTTATACCATTAAACATAATAACCACCTAAACCATTAAGTAGACAAACACCAACTATCAGTAAGTGACCCCTCATATTCTTTATGAACTCTTTCATACTTCCACAGGTCTTTCATCCTGTTTTGTATAATGTCATGTTCCACGTGCTCAGACAATAAAGTCTGTATTATTATTATGTTGTACTTCTTTGTATATATTCACCTACATTGGAAGGTTACTCTGAGCATTCTAACATATTATAAGAACCACACATTCAATTCTTATACCACGTTGTGTAACCTTATACGACCTGTGGTGAACAGGTTAGGTAAATATGTAGTTAGTTCACTTTCTGTATTTGAAATTAAACATTTTCCAGGTGCTCAGACAATAAAGTCTATATTGCTGTTATGTAATGTTATGTTCCACATGCTCAGACAATAAAGTCTGTATTTGTTGTTATTGTAAGGTTCAAGGTTATATATAAATTATAACTGGTTGAAACAAACAACTCCGACACGAGTGTTGAACATAACATAATGGACTTTAATAAAAGCCATGGAAAGCCCATATACATGAAACAAGATACATAGTGGATAATATACGTACATAGAAAAGGGATAAGATACAAAAGAGTTACATAGAAGATATGTTTAGTTATGGAGAGTTCATAGACTAAAGTCACTTACTAGTGGCAGTGTGTTGGGGAGGGGGGGTGAAGAACCCCCACACAGGGAGGGTGTAGACAAATGTCTAACCCATAGTTGTCAATTCCCAAGAAGTGAGAGAGTTTGAAACAGGCGCTTAAATACCACAGACCCCTAGTGGTCAACCCATAGGGAAGATAACTCTTCCAGGCAAAGGGCAGACAACCCAACACTATATCTACATCTTTGTTTAGATTTAATTATGTATATATTCACCTATATTGGAAGGTTACTCTGAACCTTCTAACGTATTATAAGAACTATACATTTAAAATTTGTTATGTAATGTTATGTTCCACATGCTCAGACAATAAAGTCTGTATTTGTTGTTATATTTACGTCTTTGTTTAGATTTAATTATGTATATATTCACCTACATTGGAAGGTTACTCTGAGCCTAACATATTATAAGAACCACACATTTAAAATCTTAGAGGTTGCTTCCACGGTGTTATGGCCAAGTTCTAATGTGTAAACCATAACTTCCCAAATTAGACAAGGTTGCACATTCATCTGAGCAACTTTCAAATCACACATGGAGTTAAGAAATGCACAACATGTCAGAGCATCAACTAGCACAATACTATTTACCGCAGTTTTCTCTTGACATGTAGTGCCTATTGGGGATTCTGTGCCCTTTTCTACAAGAAAAATAAAAAAGAACAGGTTGTGTTGACCCGCCTTCACATGGGTGATGTAGGTGTGGCCTATGTGAAAGCGGGTCAGTGCAATCTGTTCTCTTCTATTTTTGTTGTAGAAGAGGGCACAGAATCCCCAATATGCACTACATGCCAAGAGAGATTTACAGTGAAACATATACTGCTAGAGTGTGTAGACTTTGATTTAGTGCAAACAAAATACTACCAAGCAAATAATTTGAAAAAACTTTTCACAAAAATAAGACCATCCAGGATTTTACATTTCCTAAAAGAAGTCGGATTCTACTAAAAAATATGAGTAAATGAACAATAGTTCATATCTATACATAAATACATTTGTTTTCTACCAAACTATCGCTACAAATCCAAAACTTAGTTGGCATTAAATGACTCACTGAGGTTGATATGCCACAAAACAAAACTGCTTCGGTCACATGATATATACACGCCCCACAAACTAGCACCTACCAAAGTATTTCAAAACAAATAGAACTCAATGAACCTGTCAGGTTCTTATTACAATCCATGATGATACTGATGCTTCTATTCTGGAAGGAGTGAAGGATTCTAATTAGCATTTCATAGTTAACAGTGGTCCATGATGATATTGATGCTTCTATTTAGAAAAGAGTGAAAGATTCTAATTAGCATTTCATAGTTAACAGCTGTCCATGATGATATTGATGCTTCTATTTAGAAAGGAGTGAAGGATTTGAATTAGCATTTCATAGTTAACAGCTGTCCATGATGATATTGATGCTTCTATTTAGAAAGGAGTGAAGGATTTGAATTAGCATTTCATAGTTACCAGCTGTCCATGATGGTATTGATGCTTCTATTTAGGAAGGATTGAATAATTCTAATTAGCATTTCATAGTTACCAGCTGTCCATGATGATATTGATACTGCTATTTAGGAAGGAGTGAATGAACTCTAATAACTATTTCATAGTTATGTCCGTTATATATTGCGAATTTGATTAAATAAAAAGAATGTTCAGCAAAAATGATAACACAACAAAATTGAAAATTGGACTGGAATTTGCTCTATTTTCTGAGATCATCTTAAGTATATTGCTCTATCAAAAATCTTGCTGTAATATGCCATTCTTTGCTGGGTTAATGTTACATAAAATATGTGAATGTTAGAGTCAGATGAAAAATGTTGTTCAATACAAAACACAGACCTCCACCCCTCAAAATTATAATTTAGCTTGTAAATTGGACTATAAATAGATTTATTTCAGAGCATTTTTAAGCATATTGCTCTGATAAAAACTATGCCATGATGCGTCATTATATACACACGGATATGAGGGATAGATAGATAGATAGATAGATAGACAGATAGATAGATAGACAGATAGATAGATAGATAGAAACAGAGATAGATAGATAGATAGAACAGAGATAGATAGATAGAAAAGACAGAGATAGATAGATAGATAGATAGAAACAGACAGAGATAGATAGATAGAAAGACAGAGAGAGATAGATAGATAAGAAGACAGACTGAGATAGATAGATAGAAACAGACTGAGATAGATAGATAGAAACAGACTGAGATAGATAGAAACAGACAGATAGATAGATAGAAACAGACAAGATAGATAGATAGATAGAAACAGACAAGAGACAGATAGATATAGATAGATAAATAGAAACAGACAGAGATAGATAGATAGAAACAGACAGAGATAGATAGATAGACAGACAGAGAGATAGACAGAGAAACAGACAGAGATAGAGATAGATACGAAACAGACAGAGATAGATACGAAACAGATAGAGATAGATACGAAACAGATAGAGATAGATAGAAACAGACAGAGATAGATAGAAACAGACAGATAGAGAGAGAGATAGAGATAGAGATAGATAGAAACAGACAGAGATAGATAGACAGCCAGATAGATAGATAGAGCCATAGATAGATAAATGGATAGAAAGAAAGAAACAGGCAGACTGAGATAAAGACCAAAATACAACAATTTTATATATATATATATATATATATATATATATATATCTCAATCATGTTATTATCAAGATTCCGAGCACTGAACTTACCCCAATTAGCAAATACAAGCATTATAGAAATAACCAAGTTTATTTATTTATTTTTGTTCTTTTTTTTCTTTTTTTAATACCACTTTAGTTTTACAGGTTGTAAGTAGGAATAAATATAGGAGAAATCAATAACATAAATGTGATATTGAAATGCACAAGAGAAAATAAATACAAAAAGAAACAAACAAAATTCATGACTTCTTCTTCTTCTTGTTGCAGCTTCTAAGCCAACTGTGAATGCCTACACAATAAATAGAATCAAATTTCAGTGAAAACCTTACATTGGAGATTCAGGTTATGTAACCAAAACAAGAAAAAGTCGGGGGGGGGGGCTTGCATAAAAAAACCTTTCTTCTTTCTTTTTAAAAAAAGCGAATGTGCTTAAGAGATTCTTATTGAAATTAGATGAACAATTTAATTCATTGAAAATCTTTCAAGCAGCAAGAAAAGAACTTTTTAGAGCATAAAAGATAAATATTTACTTATTTATTATTCAGACTATATATATATATATATATATATATATATATATATATATATATATATACTTTGGTGTGGGATGGTCACTGTTTCAGCTTTTACTGGAACGGTATACCAAACGCTGTATTATTGGTAGAGTGCTCAATATAAAATAGAGCTGTTATATAATATAATAAAATAAATATATAAAGGTTTTAAATATCTATTTATTTGGTGACAAATGAACATTCACGACCATATTGGTTTCATGCGATGAAATCATCAGGTGAAGATGTTTCAAATGCAAGGAAAATCGAAAAATATTATATATATATTATAAAAAAGGTGCAAACCTTTTTTTTATAAAAAAGAATTATGTTTTTTTGTTTTTTTTTAAATTTTATTAACTTACATATCCATGCGACACGTGTTTCTGATCTGTTGTCTTCTTCAGGCATTGAATTATTATTTTGGAAGAATATGTCCGATATTTGATAGGTTCTGTGTGTTTTTGTAACTACTTTTATAAAATATCTATTTTTGTAACTATTTTTATAAAATATCTGTTTTTCTCCCGTTGGACCCATAACAACACTTTATATATATATATATATATATAAATATATATATATATATATAAATATATATATATACTTTGGTGCGGTACCATGTTTCTTGGTACAAGGTGATTCTAGGCTGGTCCTAATTCTCTACCAGTAGTTTGTGGTAGACTTCAGGTTCCGTATGAGAGCTCAATGTTTAATTATTGTAAACAGAGCAAATTTATTTGTGAATAAAAAGGCCTTAAATACCATGGGTATCGTGGTTATGGACCATTTCCACTCGTGGGTATCTATCTATATATATATATATACACAAAAAAAAAAACAGGTAGGGGGTTAAGTTACATAATTTTTTGCCATGAATCAATCCATCTCAGAGTTGCTGATAGGGATGCAGGAAGTGTACCTGACGCACAAAAATCTAAAAGGACGCAGTAAAATCCATGCTTCCCAGTGTTTTTCTTTTTTCCTCTCTTCTCGCCATTTCAAGCTAACTGTAAATACATTTCAATAGTTTCTTTGAAATTACACAGGATAAGTTACAAGGTAGGGGCTGGACGGCTTTAGTTGTTTCCCCAGATCATAATTAAAAATCACTAGATCACTGATGTTAAGCAGCAATGAGCCTGTTCAATACTTAATGGGGTGACCACTTAAGCAACAGCAGGTACAGTAAACAAGCAGAATCAATTTCTCTGAATTTTTGAGATAAGGCTTGATAATTTGTATTATTTGGATTATTCAGACTATTGTCCTCATCTTTAATGTTATCTGTAAAACATTTCGGCCGATGTGCCCTCCAGCCTTCTTCATGTATTTCTTGTCAGATTCGGGAGCCTTCTCAAACTCAGGAACCTTGTACAGATGACAATATAGATGAGAACAATAGTCTGAATAATCCAAATAATACAAGCTGAATCAAAATTAATTGGTTCGGCATTAAATGTCCCGAAAAGGGTTGATATGCCGTAAAACAAAAACAAAACCAACCAACCAACCAACCTTGTCTGAACATTATTTTATTCAACATAGAATTTCTTGTGCATGATTAAACAAATAGGCTGCATATTTATCTGATATTCCCACAAAGTGATTATGAAATCAACAAAGCCTGGTGGTCATGTAAGATATTGCTGGGACACTCTGAGTTGATATTAATGATGCTTTCTCCCTGAAACTATGCCTAGCCACAATAATCATATGAGAAAAGTTATATTAGTAGCACAGCTGTTGTTCTGGCTTGCAGTGTATATATATATATATATATATATATATATATATATATATATGGATTCATTTTTTTGTTTTTTTAATATCTGGTGTATTTTTAGAGCAGTTATTATAGGTTGTGCTGGTGAACGGATTAGAAAATAGGAAACAGACTGTCACAGCAAAACCATAAAAATAATTTTATATTATATATATATATATATATATATATATTATTCTACGTTTTTTTGTCTTTAGAATTTGTCTATTGTGAAGCATATTATGTTATATGCATCAGTCTGGCTTCTTTCAGTCTGTTTACAATTCTTAAAGCTTTATTTGAAAATATTATCATTATCGGTAAATGACTAAAAATGATGCTTATTCACAAAATATCAGCAAAAATAGGGTTATTTTATGCCTGGGAGTTAGAGAATTGCATTCATTGAACATTTTTTGTTTAGTTGTTTCTCAAAATTTTTTTTTTTTTTTTTCTTCATTAAATGTTTTTGGCATCCTTTCCCACCCGAAATGTTCAACAGGAAATATGAAATATTTGAATATACTAATTTGAATTCTAATAATAAGCGATTCAATTCTTCTTCTTCTTGTTATAACTTAATAAAACAATATATTAAAAAAGTTTCTCTGAATTCAATAATAATAATAATAATAATGAAAATGACAAATGATGGTTGAAAGCGCTTGGAAAGAAATCTTTTGACATTTTTTTTGTAACAATCTTGTACCAAACATTTGTAATTTGGTGTAAAGAGAGGAAAATATTAACTGAAAATACGTGTCTGACGTTTTTAATTAGAATTGTTTAACAAAACGAATGTGTGGAGAATAGAAAAAGAAATTGAGAATATGCGATTCATTCATCAAATGTAAACTTGTGTTTGATTTATTCAAAAGAATTATTCAATATCTTCATCAAAATACTTCAACACTTTTAAAGATATGAAATTATTCCTGTTCTGTAAAACAGGAATAATTCTTAAACAGAATTATTTGACCCGTAGATGATACTCTAACAGGTACTACCACTCCAGGTCAGAGTAGACCAGGAACAAGCGACACTAGTAGATATAATAAAATATACTATACAACACACACACACATTATATATCATCATCATGTTATGCAATTAGCACAGATATCCATGAAAATCTCTTGCCAACCTTCTCTCTCATTCATTGCCCCCGGGAGGTCCTCTGCGCAGCATCTAGTATCCGCACAGAGTTGGTCAATGTAGGTCATTGCTGGGCAGCCCAAATTAGCATGTCCATGTGTTGGATTCCACAGGAGAACATCACTTATGCATAGTAATTGTTGGATTTTGTGTAAAGTATTCAACTCTGTTACAAGATGAATGCAAGACTAAAACTTGAGTTTGGTAGGTGACTTATATGGAGCTTTGGATTGTTCCATTATGAACTCAGGCAAGTTCATTTCCTGAGTTCTTATTGGCTGATGGATTTCAGGGTGAGTAAGAACATGGATAAGTACCCACTCTTCAGCCACCACTTTGCATTATGCTAGCAGCATGCAAGGACTGTATTGTTACAGCTTGCCTGTTCTCGTCTGCTAACTCGACGGTAGTTAGAACCCCACTGCGATGGTGAGTATCATTATTTCTACATATATGAGGTTATTCGAAATGTTTTTGGTTAAGTTAGAAGCATCGGAAAATATAAGAAGAACAAAAAACAAAATTCTGAAGGATGAACATTGTATTGATTTTTATCTTTATTATATCCAATATTTTGGGTGGCCTTCACCCCTTTTTCAAAGGCTTCTGTAGATAGATATAGTCTTTTTTTTTTTTTTGCACACCGTCCTATGGAATACAAATAATGTTTAAGAAGATCTATTTAAACTCAAAGATTGGGCTTTAACAGACTTTTTGTATTGGTATCTCTTCTTCCTCAGCAAGATGTTAAATGATCTGGTAGACCGAGCTCTCTAGCTTTGGTAGAGCAACCAGACTGCTGAAAAGACAATAATTCAAACCTGGGACAACATGGTAAGGCCCATCACTCCCACATTGTGATATTGGTGATTTTGACGGTGTAAATGAAAAACATGTCCTTTCTTTCTGAGCCCTACAATGGATGGGTATATATACTGGGTCTGTTTCATTAGAAACAATACAGCATATTACTAAATATAAAATATATTCCGGAAACCAAATTATCGTAGTACTAATGTCTGTTCTTACTATTTTAGAATGGGGAAAGTTTAATTTAGAAAACAAATTCTTTTTAACAAGAGGATCATCAGACCATGATCGTTTCAGCAAGAAAGTGGCAGTTGTCAAGTACTGTTGAATATGTCTCCGCTATGTCCTAATTCACGTACATATGCTCTATCAATAATTTGGAGTACTCTTTATTTATAATTAGTAGCAAATATATTCACCCTCCGTAGGGTGCAAATATTTAAGTTTTAATGTAATGAAATATTATATTAAATTAGAAAGACATATGAAACTAAATAGGAATACAGATAAAAAGATTTCAAACAGAGGGGGGTATATTAAAAAAATAAATAAATAAAACAATTGAAACTTACTCTTCCATCACTCCCATCTTTCATTGCTAAATTTTCTTAATTTAACTATTTAATTAAAATAGGAAGTAAAGAATGAAATTACAGTTTCTTTTTGTCAATGGATTTCTTTTAAGATTTATTCCCGAGGGTCATTCCATGTCAAAACACCAGCAAAAAGTTGAAATCTGCACCCACCGACACCGAATTACCTATTATTCTATAAGGATTTATCAAAAAATGGCCTTTTCATTTAAAGTTACCTGTTATTTCCCTTAAATCTAAGATTGCTAAATATGTTTAATATTACATTTAAACAAAGGCTATCATTTGGGGTGAATTAGGAAAATGAATGAAGTTCAATAAGAAACCTCTGAAGAAGGTCGGAGGTCACCTCAGCTGAAATGTTGTGTATAAACAATAAAGGTTAGGATAACAGTACGGTTTGTTTTGTTTTATGGCATATCAACCTCAGTGGCTCATTTAATGCCAACAAAGTTGTTAAATAAATTCATTCTTAATGGATAACAAATTTTGTTTATCAACTCATGTTTTTCTATTTAACCCATAGATGGGATCCTAACAGGTAATACCACTCCGAGTCAGAGTGAACCAGGGAGCAATGGGGATGAAGGGGTGCTCCACATTCCCCAAACCTCCAAAACTGGAACCTTACCATCAGATAGAGTTTAACGTCATTCCCAGGACATGTAGACCCTCAGTCACCGCCTTCTAGCACCCCTATGATAAAAAGGGGTTGGGGCTTGCCATAAGGGCAATAGGGTTGGGAAAATCATATAGGTGCTAGGGCTTGACGTGACCAGCCGATTGATCGGAGGGGGCCTCTCTGACCGCCCGTCTAGCCCAAGATAGGACCAAAGTGGAGTATTGCATGTTATGAACTGCTCATCCACCTGGGCTTAAGCATCACGGGTTGCCACCCACGACCAACAGGTGGCCCCATTGGGGGAGTCTTACCCCTCTGCACAGGTGCAGTCGGTGCATTCTAATGCCCCAGCCAACAGGGCTGGATAACAGTACGAAAAATCTAAATAATATAAATTATTCATCAATCACCATCTTTCTTTTCTTGTTTGTGTATGTGTGTGCCACAACTAGCTAATCTTAGTAAACAACTCCTGGAAACACTCCTTTGCTTAAAACTCAGTGGGGAGGATGAAGCAATTAGAATATTCTCGTCTCTGGTGACAGACTCACCCATGAATGTTTTGGATTTCATGATAATGATCCTTCTAGTTGAGAGGAAGGACGTTAATTAGCATTTAATTGTTATCTCTCGTCCATTATATCAAAGATTTAGGATGATTAAAAAAATAAAGAAAGAAATAAATAAAATAAATAAATAAAATGATGTTCAGCGCGAACGCAGACCCCACAGAAAATTATCACTCGGTTGGAAATTGGACCAGATTTATTCTCTAAGATCATTTGAAATAGATTTTTTGACTTTAATTAAATATATCACCGATGTGACATTTTTGGCTGGGTCATGTTTAAGTAGATATGAAAATAATTTTTTAAAAATTTTTTTACATATAAACTAATTTTTGGTACTACTGATTTTATATAAAAACTTAAATAGTATCATACTTTATTTGGTTCGATCAACTATGTAAATACGGGGTGGAGACGGGACCCCCGCCCCCGGAAACATAAAAAAGGAGACTTAAGGGCCCTTTCGACCGGTGCATTGTCAAAAGTTTACAACCGATAAATTGTTTAAAAGTCAAAGTGTATAATATGGGTAAATGGGTAAGATAATATTGTGATTGGTGTAACAGAAAGGAAGAGAATTAAAAAAATTGTTTAAAACATTAATCGAACCGAATGAATTATGATACTTTTTAATATATATATCAGGGCCAGTTTAGCTCAGTCGTTAGAGCGTCGGACTAGGAACCACAAGGTTGTATACCCGGAAGATTAATGTATAGAGGGGTCAGATTTTTTAGATGTAAATTAATTATATAATACCATTCGAAATTCTAGGAAATAATTCAATTTTTCAAGATTTTTTTTTAGGGGTAAAATAATTAGATAACAAATATTGTTAAAAACAAAAAATAATTAAAGTTAAAACAATATGTAGAGGTGACAAGACTTTCAGACCACCCTGTAGATTAATGTACAGAATAGTCCGAAAGTCTTGTCACCACCCCACATATTTTTTTTTTTTAGAAGTAAAATAATTACATAATACAATCCAAAATTCTTGAAAATAGTTCAATTTCTTTGAAAGAAAATTTAGACTTAGAATAATTACGTATTTTATACATATTATTAAAACAAAAATAATGAAAGTTAAAACAATATAATGGGTGACAAGACTTTCGGACCATACTGTACACGGAAAATTCAATTCACAGTTCAGTGTGGTCCGAAAGTCTTGTCACCCCATCATATGTTTTTAACTTTCATTATTTTTTGTTTTAATAATATGTATAATATACGTAACTATTTTAAGTCTAAAAATATGTAGAGAGTGACAAGACTTTCGGACCAGACTGTACATTATTTTACGGGTGGTCCGAAAGTCTTGTCCCCAATATATTGTTCCAACTTTTATTTTTTTTGTTTTAATAATATATTAACAATGTAATTATTTTACCTCTAAAAATATGAAGGGGTGACAAGACTTCGGACCAGACTGTATATTAATCTACAGGGTGGTCCGAAAGTCTTGTCACCCTTCCAGTTCGCATTTCAAAAAGCGTAGTGCAGTTATTTGTAAGGCAAGATGAAAAGATGACGTAAACAATTGGAAATAGTTTTATGTTGATGTTAAACATGCAATATGTTAGTTGCATTAAGTGAGAGGCGGACCGAATAGATGAAGAAGAAGATAGGACAGGAAATAATTTGATGGTAAAGTCAACCAGGGTTTACATAAGTAAAAGTAAATAAACTCTCTTGGGAAAAATAGATTGATTGATTGATTGATAGGTGTGAATGGAGTGAAAAAGATATAAACAGATAGTGATATATCAGTCTGTTTATATCTATGTAAATGGATATAGAATGAGATAGATAGAAACATACTTAGTAGATACACACACACATGTATATATATATACATACACACACTTAGAAGATAGATAGGAAAAAGACTGGATAGATTAGATAGATAGATAGATAGGAAAAGACTGATAGATAGATAGATAGATAGATAGATAGAGAGACTAGAGATAGATAGATAGATAGATAGGGAAAAAGACTAGATAGATAGATAGATAGATAGATAGATAGATAGGAGATAGACAGATAGATAGATAGATAGATAGATAGGAACAGACTAGATAGATAGATAGATAGATAGATAGGACAGACTGAGATAGATAGATAGATAGATAGGAACAGACTAGAGATAGATAGATAGATAGATAGATAGGAACAGACTGAGATAGATAGATAGATAGATATAGATAGGACAGACTAGAGATAGATAGAGATAGATAGATAGATAGATAGGAACAGACTGAGATAGATAGATAGATAGATAGATAGATAGATAGGAACAGACTGAAAGATAGATAGATAGATAGATAGAAACAGACTGAGATAGGATAGATAGATAGATAGATAGATAGGAAAGATAGATAGATAGATAGATAGATAGAATAGATAGGAACAGACTGAGATAGATAGATAGATAGATAGATAGGAACAGACAGATAGATAGATAGATAGATAGATAGATAGATAGATAGGAAAGACTGAGATAGATAGATAGATATAGATAGATAGATAGATAGGGAACAGACTGAGATAGATAGATAGATAATAGATAG
>CM042170.1:2756018-2918518 GCA_023376005.1 Doryteuthis pealeii
CAAGAGAGAGATAGGTTTATGTGAAGAAGATTTTACTAGAATGAGACAACAAAGCAAAAACAATAAGGAGAAAAGGAGAAAAATCGGCATCCCAAGGAAACAAATATTATCTTACAATAAAACTGGAGATATATATATATATAGCACAGAGCTTGCACACCACAATTTTTCCTTCTTTAACCAAGAACACCTGCACTACTTCAATTCAACATGTACTAATATAAATAGGAAAGCAACAAATAATAAGGAAATGCCCTCAATGAAAACGAGGACTCGTCATGCGTATGTATCAGGGCGAATTACATTAGACATTTTTATTCAGACAATCAAGAGGAGACATTAAGAACATATACAATTACCAAGTAGACTACAGAACCTTAGTACCGAAAGTTTTGCCAACAACCATACATAGTTTGTTTGTTTTTTAGCGAAGGGGGTTTTAAAAAAAAAACGAAAAAAAACAGAAAAAGAAAAAAGTAAAGTTGGGTGGGGTGGTCTAAAGTCGTAAAGATAATTGCGGATTAGCGGAAAAGTGAGTTTGAAAGTGAATTAAATTGAAAAAAAAAAAAAAAAAAAAAAAAAAATTACGGCATTGAGAATTAAAAAAAAAACAAAAACATTAAGATCATTTTGTAAGATTTCTTAAGAAAGGGATGTTTGAACCTAATTTAAATTTATCTAAGAACCAAGAATGTTGGCTGGTTTGCTGTTTGTGGAAACTTAACATACCTATCCGTTTCAAAACTCCTCCAAACTCTCTCCTCTCTACGCTCACTGAGACTAACATATATAACGAGAGGTTAATCAAGATATACATAGAAAGGGGGGAAAGTAACAAGGTAGAATGTAAGAGTAAGAAGAGCCAGTTTTTGGAGACTTAATTTTGCAAACTACAACTAATTAAAACCAATGGAAATTGATTTTTTAAACATTAACTCAATCCTAAAAAGTAAGGAATAATTTAGTATAACTTTGGGGGTCTTAAACTAAACAGTAAAAAGCCTTAGCAGACAAACATGTCGTAAAATCCAAGACAAAACGTAAAGATCGTCGTGGCGGCCTAATGTCGGTATCAGCCAGACAGCGGTGAGTATCCCCTTTTCACTAGGTCTTCGCGAATAATCCAAAAAATACTAATTATCAAGCACTCATCTCAAAAATTCAGAGAAATATGTAAGATAAAAAATAAAGATGAGGACACATAGTCCCAAATAATACAATAATACTAATTATCAGCCTCATCTCAAAAAAAATCAGAGAAATGTGTAGAATAACAATAAAGATGAGGACAAATAGTCTGAATAGTCCAAATAATCCAATTATCAAGCCTCATCTCAAATCAGAGAAATTATATGATAGTCTGTTACCCTAGAATAATTGCCCTCAGAAATCCATAACATGCAAATCCAATTAAATGTTCATGGTATGAAAATCATTTATCTCGACGTTTTGTGAACATCCTAGGATGAGTCAAAAAGTTTTGCAATATTTTGGCAATACAGGCAGCAATTCTGGCCAGTATCGCTGATACAAAGTCGTAAAGTTGAACAAAACCACACTGGACTGTGAAATAACGAGGCTCAGCAGTAGATATTGATGATTTACCCGATCACTAGGCGAACATACTGCGCGAAATGCTGATCTGTTGGAATATTTATACGAATATACTACACAAGACGTAGTACGAATCAATACACTTGGGCCGGTTAAGCTCAGTCGGTAGAGCATTCGGCTAAGAAACCACAAAGGTTTCCTAGTTTCAATACCAGTCCTCGCTAAACTCAGTGTATAGAGTAGCACAGAGATCTGTTTGATGTAAAGTAAGGGAGCTGATGGTAGGTGAAAGCGCTCTTACCTCAGATGCCAAAAACAGTGCCCTTGTCTTAGCGCTATTGAAAAGGATACGACTCCCTTGTGCTGACTGGCTGATATCGATTTAGGCGCCCCGATGACTTTAATTAACAATACACCACTTAATTTATAGACTAAGCGAGGTCAACATGGTTTAAACCTCACGGATCAACAGCCCGAATGCATGGTTGGTTGACTATTTATATTACTGATACGAGACGAGACCATCCATTTACAATCATTGACAAAGGACTTTGCAAGAGGAGGACCAAGGAAACAACCAAAGGATTCTTTACGCAAGGATCGTGCTCTGGTTTAACACAAAGTCTCTCCACTGGACGAGGCGATCTTTGCTTGAAGCCTAAGGGATGGCTCACTAAAATTTGTAACAGTATTGCCTGATATCTCTGAGCGTTACTTTCACACGATGTGTCTCTCTCTGGAATGGAATGCAGCTTCAGAATTTACGGTCCAACGCCTTTCCTAATCTTGTCTGATTCTTCGAGTTCTTGCAACCTGAGCAAAATTTCTTGAACGATCTTATAACTCTACCATGATCAACTGTGCCTTCACCTTTCACACATAAATGTTTTTGGTTTTGTTTGTAGCGATTGACTGCTCCTGCTGGGATGGACTAGGCTCCAAAGAGTTATTTCCCCTTACCAAGAAGTGTTTTCGCCACTAAGTGACACCTACTAGCTGGGTTTTAAACAGCAGCCTAAGAATCTCACTCTCTTTCTCTTTGGTCTGGCACCTAGAAAAGATGGACTAGACACATGGTGTTTCTTGTCGATTAAGTGGGGGGGCTTTGCTCCCGCAACTATCAGTAGGGGGAAGTGACACTTCATATTTCTTTATGAACTCTTTCGCTACTTCCAAAGGACTTTTTTGTCCTATCTGCTTGTATAAATGTGATGTTCCACATGCTCAGTACAATAAAGTCTGTATTTGTTGTTATATTTTTACCATCTTTGTTCAGATTTAATTATGTATACATTCACCTATGTTGGAAGGTTACTCTTAGCTTTCTAGCGTATTATAAGAACACCCAATTTTAATTCTATACATTAAACCATAATAACCACCTAAATCGCATTAAGTAGACAAACACCAACTATCAGTAAGTCCCTCATATTCTTTATGAACTCTTTCATACTTCCACAGGTCTTTCATCCTGTTTTGTATAAAATGTCATGTTCCACGTGCTCAGACAATAAAGTCTGTATTATTATTATGTTGTACTTCTTTATATATATTCACCTACATTGGAAGGTTACTCTGAGCATTCTAACATATTATACAGAACCACACATTCAATTCTTATACCACGTTGTGTAACCTTATACGACCTGTGGTGAACAGGTTAGGTAATATGTAGTTAGTTCACTTTCTGTATTTGAAATTAAACATTTTTCCAGGTGCTCAGACAATAAAGTCTATCTTGCTGTTTTATGTAATGTTATGTTCCACATGCTCAGACATAAAGTCTGTATTTGTTGTTATTTGTAAGGTTCAAGGTTATATATAAAATTATAACTGGTTGAAACAAACAATCCGACACGAGTGTTGAACATAACATAATGGACTTTAATAAAAGCCATGGAAAGCCCATATACATGAAACAAGATACATAGTGGATAATATACGTACATAGAAAAGGGATAAGATACAAAAGAGTTACATAGAAGATATGTTTAGTTATGGAGAAGTTCATAGACTAAAGTCACTTACTAGTGGCAGTGTGTTGGGGAGGGGGGGTGAAGAACCCCCACACAGGGAGGGTGTAGACAAATGTCTAACCCATTAGTTGTCAATTCCCAAGAAGTGAGAGAGTTTGAAACAGGCGCTTAAATACCACAGACCCTAGTGGTCAATCCATAGGGAAGATAACTCTTCCAGGCAAGGGCAGACAACCCAACACTATATCTACATCTTTGTTTAGATTTAATTATGTATATATTCACCTATATTGGAAGGTTTACTCTGAACCTTCTAACGTATTATAAGAACTATACATTTAAAATTTGTTATGTAATGTTATGTTCCACATGCTCAGACAATAAAGTCTGTATTTGTTGTTATATTTACGTCTTTGTTTTAGATTTAATTATGTATATATTCACCTACATTGGAAGGTTACTCTGAGCCTAACGTATTATAAGAACCACACATTTAAAATCTTAGAGGTTGCTTCCACGGTGTTATGGCCAAGTTCTAATGTGTAAACCATAACTTTCCCAAATTAGACAAGGTTGCACATTCATCTGAGCAACTTTCAAATCGCACATGGAGTTAAGAAATGCACAACATGTCAGAGCATCAACTAGCACAATACTATTTACCGCAGTTTTCTCTTGACATGTAGTGCCTATTGGGGATTCTGTGCCTTTTCTACAAGAAAAATAAAAAGAACAGGTTGTGTTGACCCGCCTTCACATGGGTGATGTAGGTGTGGCCTATGTGAAAGGCGGTCAGTGCAATCTGTTCTCTTCTATTTTTTGTTGTAGAAGAGGGCACAGAATCCCCAATATGCACTACATGCCAAGAGAGATTTACAGTGAAACATATACTGCTAGAGTGTGTAGACTTTGATTTAGTGCAAACAAAATACTACCAAGCAAATAATTTGAAAAAACTTTTCACAAAAATAAGACCATCCAGGATTTTACATTTCCTAAAAGAAGTCGGATTCTACTAAAAAATATGAGTAAATGAACAATAGTTCATATCTATACATAAATACATTTGTTTTCTACCAAACTATCGCTACAAATCCAAAACTTAGTTGGCATTAAATGACTCACTGAGGTTGATATGCCACAAAACAAAACTGCTTCGGTCACATGATATAAACACGCCCCACAAACTAGCACCTACCAAAGTACTTTTAAAAAAATAGAACTCAATGAACCTATTAGGTTCTTATTACAATCCATGATGATACTGATGCTTCTATTCTGGAAGGAGTGAAGGATTCTAATTAGCATTTCATAGTTAACCGTGGTCCATGATGATATTGATGCTTCTATTTAGAAAAGAGTGAAAGATTCTAATTAGCATTTCATAGTTAACAGCTGTCCATGATGATATTGATGCTTCTATTTAGAAAGGAGTGAAGGATTTGAATTAGCATTTCATAGTTAACAGCTGTCCATGATGATATTGATGCTTCTATTTAGAAAGGAGTGAAGGATTTGAATTAGCATTTCATAGTTACCAGCTGTCCATGATGGTATTGATGCTTCTATTTAGGAAGGATTGAATAATTCTAATTAGCATTTCATAGTTACCAGCTGTCCATGATGATATTGATACTGCTATTTAGGAAGGAGTGAATGAACTCTAATAACTATTTCATAGTTATGTCCGTTATATATTGCGAATTTGATTAAATAAAAAGAATGTTCAGCAAAAATGATAACACAACAAAATTGAAAATTGGACTGGAATTTGCTCTATTTTCTGAGATCATCTTAAGTATATTGCTCTATCAAAAATCTTGCTGTAATATGCCATTCTTTGCTGGGTTAATGTTACATAAAATATGTGAATGTTAGAGTCAGATGAAAAATGTTGTTCAATACAAAACACAGACCTCCACCCCCTCAAAATTATAATTTAGCTTGTAAATTGGACTATAAATAGATTTATTTTCAGAGCATTTTTAAGCATATTGCTCTGATAAAAACTATGCCATGATGCGTCATTATATACACACGGATATGAGGGATAGATAGATAGATAGATAGAAACAGACAGAGATAGATAGATAGATAGATAGATAGAAACAGACAGAGATAGATAGATAGATAACAGACTGAGATAGATAGATAGATAGATAGATAGATAGACAGACTGAGATAGATAGATAGATAGATAGATAGACACAGACTGAGATAGATAGATAGATAGATAGACTGAGATAGATAGATAGATAGACTGAGATAGATAGATAGATAGATGAGATAGATAGATAGATAGATAGATAGATAGATAGACAGACTGAGATAGATAGATAGATAGATAGATAGATAACAGACTGAGATAGATAGATAGATAGATAGATAGATAGATAGATAGATAGCAGACTGAGATAGATCAGACTGAGATGAGATAGATAGACAGACTGAGAGATAGATAGATAGATAGATAGATAGACAGACAGAGATAGATAGATAGATAGATAGACAGACAGAGATAGATAGATAGATAGATAGACAGACAGAGATAGATAGATAGAAACAGACAGAGATAGATAGATAGATAGATAGATAGAAGACAGACAGAGATAGATAGATAGATAGATAGATAGACAGACAGAGATAGATAGATAGATAGATAGACAGACAGACAGAGATAGATAGATAGATAGATAGATAGACAGACAGAGATAGATAGATAGACAGACAGAGATAGATAGATAGATAGATAGACAGACAGAGAGATAGATAGATAGACAGACAGAGATCAGACAGAGATAGATAGATAGAACAGACAGAGATAGATAGATAGATAGATAGATAGATAGATAGATAGATAGAAGAGAAGATAGATAGAACAGACAGAGATAGATAGATAACAGACAGAGATAGATAGAAACAGACAGAGATAGATACAGACAGAGATAGATAGATAGATAGATAGATAGATAGATAGATAGATAGATATATAGATATATATATATATATATATATATATATATCTCAATCATGTTATTATCAAGATCCGAGCACTGAACTTACCCCAATTAGCAAATACAAGCATTATAGAAATAACCAAGTTTATTTTATTATTTTTGTTCATTTTTCTTTTTTTAATACCACTTTAGTTTTACAGGTTGTAAGTAGGAATAAATATAGGAGAAATCAATAACATAAATGTGATATTGAAATGCACAAGAGAAAATAAATACAAAAAGAAACAAACAAAATTCATGACTTCTTCTTGTTGCAGCTTCTAAGCCAACTGTGAATGCCTACACAATAAATAGAATCAAATTTCAGTGAAAACCTTACATTGGAGATTCAGGTTATGTAACCAAAACAAGAAAAAGTCGGGGGGGGGGGGGGCTTGCATAATAAAAACCTTTCTTCTTTCTTTTTAAAAAAAGCGAATGTGCTTAAGAGATTCTTATTGAAATTAGTTGAACAATTTAATTCATTGAAAATCTTTCAAGCAGCAAGAAAAGAACTTTTTAGAGCATAAAAGATAAATATTTACTTATTTAGTATTCAGACTCTTTATATATATATATATATATATATATATATATATATATATATACTTTGGTGTGGGATGGTCACTGTTTCAGCTATTGCTGGAATGATGTACTAAAGGCAGTATTATTGGTAGAGTGCTCAATATAAAATAGAGCTGTTATATAATATAATAAAATAAATATATAAAGGTTTTAAATATCTATTTATTTGGTGACAAAGGAACATGCACGACCATTTTGGTTTCATGCAATGCAATCATCAGGTGAAGATGTTTCAAATGCAAGGAAAATCGAAAAAATATTATATATATATTATAAAAAAGGTGCAAACCTTTTTTTATAAAAAAGGATTATGTTTTTTTTTTTTTTTTTTAAATTTTATTAACTTACATATCCATGCGACATATGTTTCTGATCTGTTGTCTTCTTCAGGCATTGAATTATTATTTTGGAAGAATATGTCCGATATTTGATAGGTTCTGTGTGTTTTTGTAACTACTTTTATAAAATCTGTTTTTCTCTCGTTGGACCCATAACAACACATATATATATAATACTTTCTTTGGTGCGGTACCAAGTTTCTTGGTACAAGGTGATTCTAGGCTGGTCCTATTCTCTACCAGTAGTTTGTGGTAGAGTTCAGGTTCCGTGAGAGAGCTCAATGTTTAATTATTGTAAACAGAGCAAAGTTATTTGTGAATAAAAAGGCCTTAAATACTATGGGTATCGTGATTATGGACCATTTCCACTCGTGGGTATCTATATATATATATATAATATATATATATATATATATATATATATATTATACACACACACACAAACAGGTAGGGGTTTAAGTTACGTAATTTTTCGCCATGAATCAATCTATCTCAGAGTTGTTGATAGGGACGCAGGAAGTGTACCTGATGCACAAAAAACCTAAAAGGACGCAGTAAAATCCATGCTTCCCAGTGTTTTTCTTTTTTCTCTTCTCACCATTTCAAGCTAACTGTAAATACATTTCAATAGTTTCTTTGAAATTACACAGGATAAGTTACGAGGTAGGGGCTGGACGGCTTTAGTTGTTTCCCCAAATCATAATTAAAAATCACTAGATCACTGATGTTAAGCAGCAATGAGCCTGTTCAATACTTAATGGGGTGACCACTTAAGCAATAGCAGGTACAGTAAACAAGCAGAATCAATTTCTCTGAATTTTTGAGATGAGGCTTGATAATTAGTATTATTTGGATTATTCAGACTATTGTCCTCATCTTTATTGTTATCTGTAAAACATTTCGGCCGATGTGCCCTCTAGCCTTCTTCATGTATTTTTTGTCAGACTCTGGAGCCTTGTACAGATGACAATATAGATGAGAACAATAGTCCAAATAATCTGAATAATACTAATTATCAAGACTCATCTCAAAAATTCAGAGAAATAGTGTAGATAACAATAAAGATGAGGACAATAGTCCGAATAATTCAAATAATCCAAATTATCAAGCCTCATCTCAAAAATTCAGAGAAATAGTGTAGATAACAATAAAGATGAGGACAATAGTCCAAATAATCCAAATTATCAAGCCTCATCTAAAAAATTCAGAGAAATAGTGTAAATAACAATAAAGATAAGGACAATAGTCCAAATAATCCAAATAATACTAATTATGAAGCCTCATCTCAAAAATTCAGAGAAATAGTATAGATAACAATAAAGATGAGGACAATAGTCCGAATAATCCAAATAATCCAAATTATCAAGCCTCATCTCAAAAAATCAGAGAAATTATATTGATAGTTGTTACCCTAGAACAATTGCCCTCAGAAATCCATACACACCCAAATTCAATTAAAATGTTCACAATATGAAAATCCTTTAATCTCAACGTTTTGTGAAACATCCTAGGATGAGTCAAAAGTTTTGCAATATTTTGCTAATACAAGGCACAATTCAGCAGTTCCCGAAACTTTTGTCAAGGTCGTAAAGCTGAATCAAAATTAATTGGCTTGGCATTACATGTCCCGAAAAGGGTTGATATGCCGTAAAACAAAACCAACCAACCTTGTCTGAACATTATTTTATTCAACATAGAATTTCTTGTGCATGATTAAACAAATAGGCTGCATATTTATCTGATATTCCCACAAAGTGATTACAAAATCAACAAAGCCTGGTGGTCATGTAAGATATTGCTGGGACACTCTGAGTTGATATTAATGATGCTTTCTCCCTGAAACCATGCCTAGCCACAATAATCATATGATAAAAGTTATATTAGTAGCACAGCTGTTGTTCTGGCTTGCAGTGTGTTATATATATATATATATATATATGGATTCATTTTTTGTTTTTTTTAATATCTGGTGTATTTTTAGAGCAGTTATTATAGGTTGTGCTGGTGAACGGATTAGAAAATAGGAAACAGACTGTCACAAGCAAAACCATAAAAATAATTTATATATATTATTCTACGTTTTTTTTGTCTTTAGAATTTGTCTATTGTGAAGCATATTATGTTATATGCACCAGTCTGGCTTTTTTCAGTCTGTTTACAATTCTTAAAGCTTTATTTGAAAATATCATCATTATAGGTAAATGACTAAAAAATGATGTTTATTCACAAAATATCAGCAAAAATAGGGTTATTATTTTATGCCTGGGAGTTAGAGAATTGCATTCATTGAACATTTTTTGTTTAGTTGTTTCTAAAAAGAAAAAATTTTTTTTTTTTTTTTTTTTTTTTTTTTCAATAAATGTTTTTGGCATCCTTTCCTACCCAAAATGTTCAACAGGAAATATTATATTTGAATAGACTAATTTGAATTCTAATAAGCGATTCAAATATGTAGAACTCCACTTTATGCATATAAAACGTGGGTTTTATGTATATAAAAAGTATGTTTCATGCATATAACAAATATGTCTTGCATATTCAAAAAAACATATTTTATGTATATAAAAAGTGGGTTTCTTATATATAAAAAGTACACTTTATGCACATAAAAAGTATGTTTTAAGTATAGAAAAAATAATGTTTTATGCATATAAAATGTGTGTTACAAACATGGAAAAGGTACGTTTTATGTATATGAAAAGTACATTTCATGTACAGTATAATTTGTGTTGGTGTTTCTTCTTATATCATTTTTTTTCTTTCTCATATGATATATCTCAAACGAAAAACGAGATTTATGTATTAAACAACAAGTGCGAATATAAATCCACTTCTTCTTCTTCTTGTTATAACTTAATAAAACAATATATTAAAAAAGTTTCTCTGAATTCAATAATAATAATAATGAAAATGACAAATGATGGTTGAAAGCGCTTGGAAAGAAATCTTTGGACATTTTTTTTTTAACAATCTTGTACCAAACATTTGTAATTTGGTGTAAAGAGAGGAAAATATTAACTGAAAATACGTGTCTGACGTTTTTGATTAGAATTGTTTAACAAAACGAATGTGTGGAGAATAGAAAAAGAAATTGAGAATATGCGATTCATTCATCAAATGTAAACTTGTGTTTGATTTATTCAAAAGAATTATTCAATATCTTCATCAAAATACTTCAACACTTTTAAAGATATGAAATTATTCCTGTTCTATTAAACAGGAATAATTCTTAAACAGAATTATTTGACCCATAGATGATACTCTAACAGGTACTACCACTCCAGGTCAGAGTAGACCTGGAACAAGCAACACTAGTAGATATTGTGGGGTTATTTTCGTATTTGCCTGGAGAGTTGTCTGCCCGTATAGTGTCGCTGGTTCCCGCTAGGGGCCTGGTGTATTTAAGCAGCGGATTTGAACTTCTCTGCATCTCTTTTTGCCTGCTGCTCGCTACGAGACCACATGGGTTAGACACGGTCTACCCCTTTCTTGTTGGGGCTTCGGCCATTAACACTGGCTACTCACAGCTAGTAAGTCTCTTATACGATATATGACTCTCCTTTAGTTATGTATCCGTAACTACGTTTTTATGTACATTTAGGTATCTCTTTGATACCTAAATATCTTGTATTTTACCATTCATGAATGTGTCATTATCTCTACTCTTGTATTATGTACCCTGTTAATTCTTGTGCTGTTATATAAAATGTTTTGTCACTCAACCTTTGTCGGAGCTTGTTTGCGTTCCGAGTTATGACTTTGTCATAACCTTTGAATTTTACAATATAATAAAATATACTATACAACACACACACACACACACATTATATATCATCATAATGTCACGCAATTAGCACAGATATCCATGAAAATCTCTTGCCAACCTTCTCTATCATTCATTGCCCCCGGAAGGTCCTCTGCACAGCATCTAGTATCCGCGCAGAGTTGGTCAATGTAGGTCATTGCTGGGCAGCCCAAATTAGCATGTCCATGTGTTGGATTCCACTGGAGAACGTCGCTTATGCATATATATGATGAGGTTATTCAAAATATTTTTGGTTACGTTAGAAGCATTGGAAAATATAAGAAGAACAAAAAACAAAATTCTGAAGGATGAACATTGTATTGATTTTCATCTTTATCATATCCAATATTTCAGGTGGCCTTCACCCTTTTTCAAAGGCTTCTGTAGATAGTTATAGTCTTTTTTTTTTTTTTTTTTTTTTTTTCTTGCATACCGTCCTATAGAATACAAATAATGTTTAAGGAGATCTATTTAAACTCAAAGATTGGGCTTTAATAGACTTTTTGTATTGGTATTTCTTCTTCCTCAGCAAGATGTTAAATAATCTGGTAGACTGAGCGCTCTAGCTTTGGTGGAGCAACCAGTCTGCCAAAACGACAATAATTCAAACCTGGGACAAGGCTGGTAAGGCCCATCACTCCCACATTGTGATATTGGTGATTATCTGAGCCCTACAATGGATGGGTATATATACTGGGTCTGTTTCATTAGAAACAATACAGCATATTACTAAATATAAAATATATTCCGGAAACCAAATTATCGTAGTACTAATGTCTGTTCTTACTATTTTAGAATGGGGGAAAGTTTAATTTAGAAAACAAATTCTTTTTAACAAGAGGATCATCAGACCATGATCGTTTCAGCAAGAAAGTGGCAGTTGTCAAGTACGTTTGAATATGTCTCCGCTATGTCCTAATTCACGTACATATGCTCTATCAATAATTTGGAGTACTCTTTATTTATAATTACTAGCAAATATATTCACCCTCCGTAGGGTGCAAATATTTAAGTTTTGATGTAATGAAATATTATATTAAATTAGAAAGACATATGAAACTAAATAGGAATACAGATAAAAAGATTTCAAACAGAGGGGGGTATATTAAAAAAATAAATAAATAAAACAATTGAAACTTACTCTTCCATCACTCCCATCTTTCATTGCTAAATTTTCTTAATTTAACTATTTAATTAAAATAGGAAGTAAAGAATGAAATTACAGTTTCTTTTTGTTAATGGATTTCTTTTAAGATTTATTCCCAAGGGTCATTCCATGTCAAAACACCAGCAAAAAGTTGAAATCTGCACCCACCGACACAGAATTACCTGAAATTTGGCACAAATGTTCCCCTTCATGAGTTAAGAAAGTGTGCCAAATTATTTTGTGTTAAACTTTACTGTTCCGATTTTAGAGGGGGGGGTTATAATTTTACTATTTTGCCTCTCAATTAAGGCTGTGCGGTGTCACAGAATCTCAGTGTTTTTTTGTTTTTTTAATTTAAAAAAATACTTCCATGCATTCAATATTTCTGAAATTTGGTATGTAGGGCAATTAAGGATTGTAGAAGACAAAATAATTTGGCACACTTTCCTAACTCATGAAGGGGAACATTTGTGCCAAATTTCAAGTAATTTGGTGTCGGTGGTTGTAACGCCCTGGTGAATTGACATGGAATGACCCCCGAGGTTTTTGCCCGTATTTACTAAGATAAAACCAAACAATTAGAAATCAATAATACCAAGAACATATTTATCAAAATCAAATTTTTTATATCAATATGCAAATTAGCCTTCTTGTTCACACTATAAACTGCTATTTTGTTGTATATATAAATATAATTCTTATAGTTAAGAGAAAGGATATGAATGTATGTGTGTGTGTTAACTCTTAACATCCTGTTGAGAACTTTCAAAGTCCAGAGCCCCATTCCTATAAGGATTTATCAAAAAATGGCCTTTTCATTTAAAGTTACCTGTTATTTCCCTTAAATCTAAGATTGCTAAATATGTTTAATATTACATTTAAACAAAGGCTATCATTTGGGGTGAATTAGGAAAATGAATGAAGTTCAATAAGAAACCTCTGAAGAAGGTCGGAGGTCACCTCAGCTGAAATGTTGTGTATAAACAATAAAGGTTAGGATAACAGTACGGTTTGTTTTGTTTTATGGCATATCAACCTCAGTGGCTCATTTAATGCCGACAAAGTTTTTAAATAAATTCATTCTTAATGGATAACAAATTTTGTTTATCAACTCATGTTTTTCTATTTAACCCATAGATGGTATCCTAACAGGTAATACCACTCCGAGTCAGAGTGAACCAGGGAGCAATGGGGATGAAGGGGTGCTCCACATTCCCCAAACATCCAAAACTGGAACCTCACCATCAGATAGAGTTTAACGTCATTCCCAGGACATGTAGACCCTCAGTCACCGCCTTCTAGCACCCATATGATAAAAAGGGGTTGGGGCTTGCCATAAGGGCAATAGGGTTGGGAAAATCATATAGGTGCTAGGGCTTGACGTGACCAGCCGATTGATCGGAGGGGGCCTCTCCGACCACCCGTCTAGTCCAAGATAGGGCCAAAGTGGAGTATTGCATGTCATTAACTGCTCATCCACCTGGGCTTAAGCATCACGGGTCGCCACCCACGACCAACAGGTGGCCCCATTGGGGGAGTCTTACCCCTCTGCACAGGTGCAGTCGGTGCATTCTAATGCCCCAGCCAACAGGGCTGGATAACAGTACGAAAAATCTAAATAATATAAATTATTCATCAATCACCATCTTTCTTTTCTTGTTTGTGTATGTGTGTGCCACAACTAGCTAATCTTAGTAAACAACTCCTGGAAACACTCCTTTGCTTAAAACTCAGTGGGGAGGATGAAGCAATTAGAATATTCTCGTCTCTGGTGACAGACTCACCCATGAATGTTTTGGATTTCATGATAATGATCCTTCTAGTTGAGAGGAAGGACGTTAATTAGCATTTAATTGTTATCTCTCGTCCATTATATCAAAGATTTAGGATTATTAAAAAAAGAAAGAAAGAAAGAAATGAAATAAATAAATAAAATGATGTTCAGTGCGAATGCAGACCCCACAGAAAATTATCACTCGGTTGGAAATTGGACCAGATTTATTCTCTAAGATCATTTGAAATAGATTTTTTGACTTTAATTAAATACATCACCGATGTGACATTTTTGGCTGGGTCATATTTACGTAGATATGAAAATAATTTTTGAAAAATTTTTTTACATATAAACTAATTTTTGGTACTACTGATTTTATATAAAAACTTAAATAGTATCGTACTTTATTTGATTCGATCAACTATGTAAATACGGGGTGGAGACGGGGACCCCCGCCCCCGGAAACATAAAAAAGGAGACTTAAGGGCCCTTTCGACCGGTGCATTGTCAAAAGTTTACAACCGTTAAATTGTTTAAAAGTCAAAGTGTATAATATGGGTAAATGGGTAAGATAATGTTGTGATTGGTGTATCAGAAAGGAAGAGAATAAAAAAAAAATTGTTTAAAACATTAATCGAACCGAATGAATTATGATACTTTTTAATATATATATCAGGGCCAGTTTAGCTCAGTCGTTAGAGCGTCGGACTAGGAACCACAAGGTTGTATACCCGGAAGATTAATGTATAGAGGGGTCAGATTTTTTAGATGTAAATTAATTATATAATACCATTCGAAATTCTAGGAAATAATTCAATTTTTCAAGATTTTTTTTTAAGGGTAAAATAATTAGATAACAAATATTGTTAAAAACAAAAAATAATTAAAGTTAAAACAATATGTAGAGGTGACAAGACTTTCAGACCACCCTGTAGATTAATGTACAGAATAGTCCGAAAGTCTTGTCACCACCCACATATTTTTTTTTTTAGAAGTAAAATAATTACATAATACAATCCAAAATTCTTGAAAATAGTTCAATTTCTTTAAAAGAAAATTTAGACTTAGAATAATTACGTATTTTATACATATTATTAAAACAAAAAATAATGAAAGTTAAAACAATATAATGGGTGACAAGATTTTCGGACCATACTGTACACGGAAAATTCAATTCACAGTTCAGTGTGGTCCAAAAGTCTTGTCACCCCATCATATTGTTTTAACTTTCATTATTTTTTGTTTTAATAATATGTATAATATACGTAACTATTTTAAGTCTAAAAATATGTAGAGAGTGACAAGACTTTCGGACCAGACTGTACATTATTTTACAGGGTGGTCCGAAAGTCTTGTCACCCCAATATATTGTTCCAACTTTTATTATTTTTTGTTTTAATAATATATTAACAATGTAATTATTTTACCTCTAAAAATATGAAGGGGTGACAAGACTTTCGGACCAGACTGTATATTAATCTACAGGGTGGTCCGAAAGTCTTGTCACCCTTCCAGTTCGCATTTCAAAAAGCGTAGTGCAGTTATTTGTAAGACAAGATGAAAAGATGACGTAAACAATTGGAAATAGTTTTATGTTGATGTTAAACATGCAATATGTTAGTTGCATTAAGTGAGAGGCGGACCGAATAGATGAAGAAGAAGATAGGACAGGAAATAATTTGAAGGTAAAGTCAACCAGGGTTTACATAAGTAAAAGTAAATAAACTCTCTTGGGAAAAATAGATTGATTGATTGATAGGTGTGAATGGAGTGAAAAAGATAGAAACAGATAGTGATATATCAGTCTGTTTATATCTATGTAAATGGATAGGAACGTACTGAGATAGATAGATAGATAGATAGATAGATAGATAGATAGATAGATAGGAACATACTGAGATAGATAGATACTGAGATAGATAGGAACATACTGAGATAGATAGATAGATACTGAGATAGATAGATAGATACTGAGATAGATAGATAGATACTGAGTAAATAAACTCTCTTGGGAAAAATAGATTGATTGATTGATAGGTGTGAATGGAGTGAAAAAGATATAAACAGATAGTGATATATCAGTCTGTTTATATCTATGTAAATGGATATAGACTGAGATAGATAGGAACATACTGAGATAGATAGATAGATAGATAGATAGGAACATACTGAGATAGATAGATAGATAGATAGATAGATAGGAACATACTGAGATAGATAGATAGATGAGATAGATAGGAACATACTGAGATAGATAGATAGGAACATACTGAGATAGATAGATAGATAGATAGATAGATAGATAGATAGAACATACTGAGATAGAGATAGATAGATAGGAACATACTGAGATAGATAGGAACATACTGAGATAGATATACTGAGATAGATATAGATAGATAGATAGATAGGAACATACTGAGACAGATAGATACTGAGATAGATAGATAGGAACATACTGAGACAGATAGATACTGAGATAGATAGATAGATAGATAGATAGATACTGAGATAGATAGATAGATACTGAGATATAGATAGATAGATAGATAGATAGATACTGAAATAGATAGATACTGAGATGATAGATAGATAGATACTGAGATAGATAGATAGATAGATAGATACTGAGATAGATAGATAGATACTGAGATAGATAGATACTGAGATAGATAGATAGATACTGAGATAGATAGATAGATACTGAGATAGATAGATAGATAGATAGAGATAGATAGATACTGAGATAGATACTGAGATAGATAGATACTGAGATAGATAGATAGATAGATAGATAGATAGATTAGATAGATACTGAGATAGATAGATAGATACTGAGATAGATAGATAGATAGAGATAGATAGATAGAGATAGATAGATAGATAGATACTGAGATAGATAGATACTGAGATAGATAGATAGATAGATAGATACTGAGATAGATAGATAGATACTGAGATAGATAGATACTGAGATAGATAGAGATAGATACTGAGATAGATACTGAGATAGATAGATAGATACTGAGATAGATAGATAGATAGATAGATACTGAGATAGATAGATAGATAGATAGATAGATACTGAGATAGATAGATAGATAGATAGATAGATAGATACTGAGATAGATAGATAGATAGATAGATAGATACTGAGATAGATAGATAGATAGATACTGAGATAGATAGATAGATAGATACTGAGATAGATAGATAGATAGATAGATACTGAGATAGATAGATACTGAGATAGATACTGAGATAGATAGATAGATACTGAGTAAATAAACTCTCTTGGGAAAAATAGATTGATTGATTGATTGATAGGTATGAATGGAGTGAAAAAGATATAAACAGATAGTGATATATCAGTCTGTTTATATCTATGTAAATGGATAGGAACGTACTGAGATAGATAGATAGATAGATAGATAGGAACGTACTGAGATAGATAGATAGATAGATAGGAACGTACTGAGATAGATAGATAGATAGATAGATAGGAACGTACTGAGATAGATAGATAGATAGATAGATAGATAGATAGATAGATAGATACGTACTGAGATAGATAGATAGATAGATAGATAGATAGATAGGAACGTACTGAGATAGATAGATAGATAGATAGGAACGTACTGAGATAGATAGATAGATAGATAGATAGATAGATAGGAACGTACTGAGATAGATAGATAGATAGATAGATAGATAGGAACGTACTGAGATAGATAGATAGATAGATAGATAGATAGATAGATAGATAGGAACGTACTGAGATAGATAGATAGATAGAACGTACTGAGATAGATAGATAGATAGATAGGAACGTACTGAGATAGATAGATAGATAGATAGGAGATAGATAGATAGATAGATAGATAGGAGAGATAGATAGATAGATAGATAGATAGATACGTACTGAGATAGATAGATAGATAGATAGATAGGAACGTACTGAGATAGATAGATAGATAGGAACGTACTGAGATAGATAGATAGATAGGAACGTACTGAGATAGATAGATAGATAGAACGTACTGAGATAGATAGATAGAGACTGAGATAGATAATAGAGACTGGGATAGATAGATAGAGAGATAGATAGATAAATAGAGAGATAGATAGATAATAGAGACTGAGATAGATAAATAGAGAGATAGATAGATAAATAGAGACTGAGATAGATAGATAGAGACTGAGATAGATAGAGAGATAGAGATAGAGATAGATAGATAGATAGAGACTGAGATAGATGAGATAGATAGATAGATAGATAGATAGACTGAGATAGATAGATAGATACAGACTGAGATAGATAGATAGATAGATACAGACTGAGATAGATAGATAGATAGATACAGACTGAGATAGATAGATAGATAGATAGATACAGACTGAGATAGATAGATACAGACTGAGATAGATATATACAGACTGAGATAGATATATACAGACTGAGATAGATAGATACAGACTGGAATAAATAAATAGATAGAAACATGCTTAGATATGAACATAGAAACATATTGAGATAAATAGAAACAAACAAATCTAGAAAGAGAGAGAGAGAAAGAGATAATGAATCTTTTGTCATTGACAAAGTCATGTCAATTAATCAAAGCAAAAAGAAAAAGAAAGTAAATTAAAGTTGTCTTAAGTGCAAAGACGACAACAACGACGACGGCCATTATTAAAAAGTCCGATCAAGAAAAGTTTCAGTTAAAAAAAATTGGGTGACATCAAACTGTCATTGATTGTTTATGTCAACCATTATCAAATATTATTAACTTCTACCATTTCTTCTCTCGTTCTTTCTCTCTGTCCCTCTCTCTCTGTATGTGTGTGATCATTCAAAAAAAAATTATATAAAGATTTTTTTTTTTGCATTAAGTTATTATTGTAATTTATTTTATTGTTATTTTCTTTACTTTTTTTTATTATTCCCTTTGATTTTCTAGAAAATCTAATTTTATGAATGAAGAGAAGAAATAAATAAAATAAAAATATATCAACAGCGATCATGTTAAAATTTGCTTCTTATGCAATATGAAATTAAAGGAACTATGAAATATTTCTGAAGAAGAAACAGAAGAAAAAAAAATCATTGAGATTTTTTTATATATATATAAAGAAAGAAAAGAAAAAAATATTTTGTTAGAAATAAAACAAAAAAAAAATGTTCTTTATAAGAAATCGAAGGAAGAAAAAAATTCTTTATAAGAAAAATTTTTTTCTTTATAAAAAAAATAAACGAAAAAAATATTCATTCTTAATAAGAAATAAAAAAAAATTGCTTGATACGAAAAAGAAAAACTTTTTTTTTCAAAGAAATGAAAGAAAAAAATTATTTCTAAAAAAAAAATTTTTTTTTTCAATTCTAAGATATAGAAAAAAAAATTTTTTCTTTCTAAATAAAATAAATTTAAAATTCTTCTAAAAAATAAAAGAAGAAACTATTTTTTCTTTAAAAGAAATGAAAGAAAAATTCTTCTTTCTAAGAAATAAAAGAAAAAAATTTCTTTATAAGAAATAGAAGAAAAAACCTTACCCAAACTTGTAGGAGATGACACTATTTTTTGACAACTTTAAACTATTATACATTTTAAAGCTATCTTATTATAATGGAGATTTGGTGTGTGTCTGTAACCGAAACTGTCACTTCTTACGTCAAAATACTCTCAGCGATTGCTTAAGTTTATCAATGAGTTTTTCATTTATATTATAGTCAAAATCATTAATAGATAGAATACATCTTATGAAAATCTGTTAGATACGCCTCAAAACGGCCCATGTTATTAGTGCATTTAAAATCCTACGTGTCTTATATATTACTAAGAAATAAAGGTTTACATAATATATGGTGTGGTTAGTTTGCATACTGCTTTTAACAAAAACGGGTTTAATAATAATTACTTGCTGTTATTGATCTCTAATATTTTTTTCCCAAAGTATTAAAATCAATTCTTTGAATGATTTTATATAGAAACAAATTCAAGTAATCTTTTTATATGCATTCTTATTTAATTTTGTTAGTCTAATTTAACATATTTCCTTACATTAAAACTTAAATAGTCACGCCCTGCGGAGGGCGCATATTCATGCTAGTATTTATTTAAATGCTTTTAAAGAGATTTTCTGCACGAGCAAGTTAAATGTTGCAAGTACCATTAAGAAAACTAAGTTTATTCTTTAATATCATTCGCAGTCCATATAATCTCTTGTCGTCATACAATAATGACCCGAGGTGGAAAGGGGGGGGGATAGATAATCTTAGATGCATCAGTATGAAGTATTTGTCAATGTTAAATATTTCGTTTTTTTATATTAAACCATCATCAGAAGACTGTCAATATGTCATGTTGTATCATCTGAATTCTATTTAATTTCAAATCTAGAAAGAAAAATGATAAAAATCTTCGCATTCTATTGCCGTTCAGACTATTCTGTTTTGAAAACTATGTGAAGTAATTCATATAAAAGGGGATAAGGGTTGGGGTTATTGACCTTCTCCTCACAGGCAGCACCCTGCCCTCTCACCTAAAAAAAGATTCGGTTTATTACCCAATACTTGGAGGTGCTTGCTGCTTAAGAGGAAAACTATCAGAATTGGAGCAATTTTGAAAACTATCACACAGGAGACTTGCTTCCTGCGTGGTACCTTGCTTTAAAACAACCTTGTGTTCATTTTACCTTGAGGGAGCTAAATTATATATATATATATATATATATATATATATATATATATATATAAAGTATAGATAAAAAGATATGAAAACACACAATGCTGTTAAAATGAAAAGATGTTATATCATATTCATAACTAATGTTGAACAATATTTTGATTTATAAAAATCATCTTCAGAGCTTGTTTTTACACCGGACTCATCGAGAGAGAAGCTAAAATAATTTTTCGTTTTGAATTTAAATTATTTTCGTCTCTTCTCTCGATGAGTCCAGATTAAAAACAAGCTCTGAAGATGATTTTTATAAAATCGAAATATTTTTCAATATTAGCTATGAATATGATATCAAATATTTTCATTTTAACAGCATTGTATGTTTTCATAGCCTTTTATCTATACTTATACTGTCGGATTCATTTCCTTACTCTTAACCTTTTATATATATATAATTAAAAAATTGTTGGTTGAAATTAAAAAATGTCCTTCTCCTAAACTGGTTACCTAACCAAGATTAAATTGGTTACCTAACCAAGAATAAAGAGCCCAGTTTCTCCTATTTACCCATAGCTGAAAGGAGGATAATTGGATGCATACCTTTCCCACGGATATTACCGCCGAAATGCAAACACCCTTAACCTGGATTTGAACACAGATCGTCCAGTCTCTTTCCTACGATAACCATTACACAAAACGCCTCTTAGCATTATATATTGAGAATTTATGGTTAGAGTCGTAGGAAATGGACTCGTCAATCCTAGTTCAATTCCTGGACGAAGCTGTTTGCATTTCACATGGCGCTAATACCATTGGGAAAAGTATGAATCCAATTCTTCCTCCAGCTATGGGTAAATAGCAGGGCTGACTGGGCTCTTAACCAAGGCTAGGGTAACCAGTCTAGGAGAAAGAAAACTCTGAATTTAAATCTGTTTAACACAGCTTAAGAAATTGACCTTGTGTCGCATCCTGCTCGTGCAGAGGGGTTGGTAGATATATATATATATATATTGAGAATTTCAGATCAAGATTCAGCTAATACAATTTTCAAAGTCATTCGTCAACAGTGATGTGTTAAAAATGAAATTATGATTTTGCTGTTAATCTAAATTCAGATCTTAATAAATATAACAATGTAGGTTTTTTTTGTTTGTTTTACTTTTAAATGAAGAATAATTTATTTTAATGAATATTTTCACTCAAGATTTTTATCGGCAGCCATTTTTATTTAATCTTTTTTTTTATATTTTCTTTTTTAAATCGACTCATCATTCATAGTTTAAAATGAAAAGGAATGATGTTAGATTTGAAATAATAATGGAAGATCTCAGTAGGGGTTCAAAAAAAAAAGAGGAAAGAAAGAAAAACAAAAACATAGAAAGATAAAGAAAGAAAAGAAAAAGAAAACAGAAAATTTTTTAAATTTAAAAAATAAATTAAAAAAAAAAAAAAAAGAACGAGAAACAAACAAAAATGATGAAAGAAGGAAAAAGAGAAAAGAAAAAAGAAAGAAAAAAAGAAAAAAGAAAGAAAAAAGAAAGAAAAAAAAGAAAAAAGAAGAAAAAAGAAAGAAAAAGAAAAAAGAAAGAAAGAAGAAAAAAAAGAAAAAAGAAAGAAAGAAGAAAAAAAAGAAAAAAGAAAGGAAAAAGAAAAAGGAAGAAAAAGGAAAAAGAAAAAGGAGGAAAAAGAAAAAGAAAAGAAAAAGAAAGAAAAGAAAAAGAAAGAAAAGAAAAAGAAATTTGTTTTAGATTGTCAAGTCAACATTAGACGTTATGGTGTTTTTAAAACTTCATATGGACATTAGGCAGCTTTTTGATTTAGTGCGTCCTTGAGTCCCCGGTAAAATTTATGGGTCCCAACTAAAGCCATCAAACTCCTACCTTGTAACGTATCCTATGTAATTAATTTCTAAGAAACTATTGAAATGTATTTACATTTAACTTGAAATGGTGAAGGAAGAAAAAAGAAAAACACTGGGACACATAATATGTGGTTCTTGCTTTTTGTGCAAAAATTATAAAGATTTGATTTATATTCAAAGATATTTAAAAATGAAAATATACATAGAAATAGCATTGAAATTCTGCATAAAAATGTCCAGCATTTGTAAATCAAACAAATAAATACACCTGAGTTTTTTTTCCCCTCCCCCTCTCCCCAGTTGATGCTGGGTAGCCGCTTCTAATATATAACTTTATATACACTAGTAGATGTGTAAAGTGAAATAATATCTATGCTTGCTAGACATTTGTTGTTCATGTTTATATTTCTTATTTTTTCAATTAAGCTATTCGAATTTTTTTTTTAAAGAAATATAAACATGAACGACAAATGTCTAGCAAGTTTAGATATAAAATCCCTTTACACAAATATCCCGGTTGACAAATACATCAGTCGTTTAGAAAAGCATCTCAACAAAATACACTAGTATATATATATAAGTTTGTAGACTACTGATGAAAAAAACAGTCAACATTATTCATCATCATTATTATTTAACAATTTAACAGTGATATCAATCATAGTCAGAGCACTTGGAACACTGCCAAAATAAGCCGGGGAGTGGAGTGGAGCCGGGGAGGGGATCCGGAACAAAGATGGAGGCAGTTGAGACATTAAGTGGTGATAACGATGAAACATTATTGAGAACTTGGCACTTGGGGGGAACAAAAATGGCCAGCTTGAAATCTTTCAAACATGTACAATCACAGTCTTATAAAATCCATTAACCAAAGAGAACCCCAGTGTCTGAGCAATCCATAACATGCAACACTCCACTCTGGTTCTAATTAGTCGTAATTTGCAATTAAGTAAAAAACTGAACCGTCTATTACTTGATATTCTCTCTGTCACTTTCCCCCTCTCTATGTATATCTTGATTACCTCTCTTCATTCTATATGTTAGTTTTCTCAGAGAGAGAGAGAGAGAGAGGGTAGAGAAGAGAGGGAGAGAGAGGGGGGGTAGAGAGAGGGAGAGGGGGTAGAGAGGGGAGGTAGAGGTAGAGAGAGAGGGAGGTAGAGGTAGAGAGAGAGGGAGGTAGAGGTAGAGAGAGAGGGAGGTAGAGGTAGAGAGAGAGGGAGGTAGAGGTAGAGAGAGAGGGAGGTAGAGGCAGAGAGAGGGGGTAGAGGTAGAGAGGGTAGAGAGGGGGTAGAGGTAGAGAGGTAGAGGTAGAGGTAGAGAGAGAGGAGTAGAGGTAGAGAGAGAGGTAGAGAGAGAGGGGTAGAGGTAGAGAGAGGGGTAGAGGTAGAGGTAGAGAGAGGGGTAGAGGTAGAGGTAGAGAGAGAGGTAGAGAGAGTAGAGGTAGAGAGAGAGGGAGGTAGAGGTAGAGAGAGAGGGAGGTAGAGGTAGAGAGAGGTAGAGAGAGAGGGAGGAGAGAGAGGAGAGAGAGGGGTAGAGAGAGAGGGTAGAGAGAGAGGGGTAGAGAGAGGAAGAGAGAGAGGGAGAGAGGTAGAGAGAGAGAGGAGAGAGAGAGGTAGAGAGAGAGGTAGGTAGAGAGAGAGGTAGTAGAGAGAGAGAGGTAGAGAGAGAGAGGTACAGAGAGAGAGAGGTACAGAGAGAGAGAGGTACAGAGAGAGAGAGGTACAGAGAGAGGTACAGAGAGAGAGAGGTACAGAGAGGAGAGGAGAGAGAGAGAGAGGTACAGAGAGGGGTAGAGAGAGAGAGGTAGAGAGAGAGAGAGGTACAGAGAGAGAGAGAGAGGTACAGAGAGGTAGAGAGAGAGGTACAGAGAGAGAGAGGTAGAGAGGTAGAGAGAGAGGTAAAGAGGTAGAGAGAGGGTAAAGAGGTAGAGAGAGAGAGAGATTGGAGAGTTATGAAAAGTATCTATATGTAAAGTCGTCGTCGGGGCGGCCTAATATCGGTATCAGCCAGTCAGCGAGGGAGTCTATCCCCTTTTCAATAGCGCTAGACCAAGGAGATTATTTTAGCATCTGAGGTGGAGCGCCACACCTTCCATCAGCTCCTTTATCGCCCGGATCCCTGTGCTACTCATACGCTGAGTTGGCGAGGACCAGTATCGAACTAGGAACCTTGTGGTTTCTAGCCGAACGCTCTACCGACTGAGCTAATCCGGCCCTATATGTAAAGTTTTATAAGCAGCCAGCCGGGCCAACATCTTGGCTCTTAATAAATTTAAATTAGGTCAAATGTTCCCTTTCTTAGAAAACTTACAAAATGATTTTAATATTTTGTATTTATATTCTCCAATCATATTCATTTTTTTTTTTTTTGCTTTTTTAAAATTCAATTCGGTTTGCAAACTCACTTTTCCCTAATCCCAATTATCTACCGAGAGCTCAATGGGTCACATTTTGTCTAGTTCATGATTTACCAGTGATGCTGACAGTTTTATGATCAAGTGCGTCTTGGATACCACAAATTTGCTTTGAATGAGTCCCCGATAAAATTTATGGGTCCCAACTAAAGCCATCTAACACCTTGTAACTTTATCATGTGTAATTTGTTTCTAAGAAACTACTGAAATGTATTTACAGTTATCTTGAAATTGTGAGGGAAGAAAAAAGAAAAACACTGGGATGCATGGATATGATTTTACTGCGTCCTTTTAGATTTTTGTGTGTCAGGGACGCATAACGTGTACCTATCAGCATCTCTGTTTACTGTTATTTCTTATTGAATTTTAGAAATTCTAAATGAATGAAGAATTCAAAAATGTTGTAGAAAAAATGTTCATACTTGTGAATATTTCATAAGAAAATATGAAGAAAAAGAATTTATAAATGAAAGAGAAATCAATTTTTCTGCTCATTTGTTTGGATAGTTTTCATTAATTTAATTAAATGGAAAAAAAATAATAATAATAAATTAAATGTATTTTACTTTAAAGCAAATCATTCAAAAATCGATTTTGTTCTACTATAAGAGAAAATAATACAAGACAGAATACAGACAATTATCAATTGAAACTGACTTATTGAAGATTATAGAAAATACAATGTGGTTATATATATATATATATAGAGATTTCTCTGAATGTTTGAGATGAGGCTTGAAGATTAGTATTATCTGCGTTATTCGGACTACTGTCCCCATCTTCATCCGACAAGAAATACCTGAAGAAGGCCGGAGGGCATATTGGCCGAAACGTTGTACAAATAACAATGAAGATGAGGACAATAGTCCGAATAACGCAGATAATATATAATAGAGTTTTATAATTTGCTTCAAGCATTGTGTATATATTGGTTTGGAGGTTAATTTTGAAGGCTATCACAATGCAGGTGTAAAGAATACGGTAACAATGGTGTTGTGTGTTAACCTGTATTTTATTCTTCAATTTTCGAGATAAAATCTCTTTTTCAAAAGATCACTGGAACTGAAGTTGTCTAGTTATGGCATTTCTAGATAAATGATTTTTTTTTTTTTTGAAAATGATGGTAATCAAAAAAAAATTTCATTTAACTAGAAATGCCATAACAAGACGACTTCAGTTCCAGTGATCTTCTGAAAAAGAGATTTTATCTCGAAAATTCAAGAATAAAAATACAAGTTAACTCACAACACCATTGTTACCTTATTATTTTTTTCTTTACACCTGCATTTGATAGCCTTCAAAATCAACCTCCCAACTAATATATAATAACCTTGTGTCACATCCTACCTATGGCGAATGGGTTGGGTAAATAGAGTGTCCTACCCTGGTGTAATGGTTGCAAACCAGTCTCTCAGATCTAGTACTAGTGAATAGCAAATTCAAACCTCACTAAATCGCCCCCATACTTATGACCTTGTGTCACATCCTACCCACGGGCGAACGGGGTTGAGTAAAGATCTATTTCAGCTTCTTCCCACTCACTCTCACTACACGTTTCTTTCTTTCTTTCTTTTCTTTCTTTTTATTCTGTTCATTTCTTCTTCTTTTTTCCCTCCCATGCTTTCTTTTCTCCCTCTTTATTTCTTTTTTTTTTTTCTGTTTTTTTGAATGATTTGAAATGATTTTTGCAGACGGTTCTTGCCTTATCAATTTGCCAATAATACAAATATCACCATCTCAATAAACATTATAACTAATATGTTTTTTTTATAACTATATACACTGGCAACCTTGTGTCACCTCCTACCCGGGGGGGGGGGGAACGGGTTGGGTAAAGATCTATTTCAGCCTTCTTCCCACTCACTCTCACTACACATTTGGTTGGTTTTGGTTTGTTTGTTGTTGGTTTTGTTTTGTTCATATTTCTCTTTCCTTCCAATCTATTCTCTTCATTTTTTTCATTTTTTTTTTTCATCCTATGCTTTCTTCTCTCTCTCTCTCTCTTATTTCTTCTTATTGGTTTCTGTTTGAATGATTTGAAATGATTTTTGTTGACTGACTGACTCTCGTTATCAATTTGTCAATAATACCAAAAATCATCATCTAAAATAAACAGAAATGCTGATCCATACAAAATCTCATTTATGACAAGATCTACGTTGCTTGAAATGTAAACATATGGATATACAAGGGGTGGCCAACAACAAGTCACTGAGGGGCACGAATTTGTTGTCAAGCTGAACATGGAAACCTTTTAAAAGATGTTAGTTTTCATAAATACATTCTTTCATCTTTTTTTTTTTTTTTTTGCAAACAAATCACCACTGTCTTCGTCATATTATGTTAACATTCCATTAAGGTAGCTTCAAAAGTTAAAAAAATCTATTCAACTTCAAAATCCCTCAGTAACTTCCTGGCCACCAAATCATTTTTTATAGTGAGTTAGAAGCATTAATTAAAATGTAATAATATATTTTTTTGAAGGCGAAATAATGCACATTTATGTTTAAAAACATTTTTTTTTTTTTTTTTTTTTTTTTTTTTTGTTTCCTTAATATTTTCAGGCAATGCCCATCTTCAGAGGATCGAAACATTTTTTTTTTTAATTTTCATCTGTATTTGATAAACTCAACTGTGATGTTAATCCGTTGAATGTTTAACGTAAATGCAAAATTTTTGGCAAAGATGTAGAGTTATGCTCGGCAAATTCCGTTAGAATCCGTGCGGCGTTCTTGTTTCGGGGATGTTTTGAAAATCATTTCATATATAATTTTTTTTAATTTTCTTTTAATACTATAAAATAATGAGGCCCTGCTCGGGGATATTGAAATAAAGATTTTTTAAATCATTTTTTATAGTTTAAAAAAAATTTTAAAAAATTATATATGAAATGATTTTCAAAACATCCCCGAAACAAGAACGCCGCACGGATTCTAACGGAATTTGCCGAGCATAACTCTACATCTTTGCCAAAAATTTTTGCATTTACGTTAAACATTCAACGGATTAACATCACAGTTGAGTTATCAAATACAGATGAAAATTTAAAAAAAAAATGTTTCGATCCTCTGAAGATGGGCATTGCCTGAAAATATTAAGGAAACAACAAAAAAAAAATAAAAATAAAAAAAAATTAAATGTTTTTTAAACATAAATGTGCATTATTACGCCTTCAAAAATATATTATATATATATATATATATATATATATATATATATATATATATATATATATATATATATATCACTTAGTGAGGGATTTTGAACTTGAATAGATTCTTTATTTTTTAAGCTACCTTAATGGAATGTTAACATATTTGTTTGCAAAAAAAAAAAAATGAAAAGAGAATTTATTTATGACAAACTAACATCTTTTAAATGGTTTCCATTTTCAGCTTCACAAATCCGTGCCCCTCAGTGACTTCTTGTTGGCTAACCCTTGTATAACCTTGTCAGCTGGGGGTTTTAGAATACACCGACTGTATCTCTGTGATGATTAAAGATGGAATCCTGGTGGCTGAGCAATCTATGATATGAAACACTCCACTTTGGTCCTTACTTAGGTAAGACGGGTAGTCGGAGAGGCCCCCTCTGATCAATCGGCTGGTCACATAAAGCCCTAGCATTTATATGATTGTCCCGACACTATTGCCCTTATGGCAAATCCCAACCCTTTTTATCATATATATGCTAGAAGGCAGTGCCTGAGGGTTTTCATGTCCTGGGAATGACGTTAAACTATCTGATGGTATTCAATTTTTTTTTTTTTCAAAAGTCATTTTTTATCCATTTACCCATAGATGGACCCTAGCAGGTACTACCCCCACCCTTTCGGTTCAGAGTAGGCCTGGGAATAATGGTAATAAAGGGGTACTCCACACGCCCTAGAGCTCCAGAATTGAAACTTAACCATGAGATTTAATTTTGTTTCTAATTCCAATTAGTAAAAAGACCATCTAAATGACTCCAAGTCAGAGTGGACCTGGGAGTAATGTTGATAAAGGGGTACTCCACACTCCCCAGAGCTCCAGAATTGGAACCTCACTACTAGATGCAGATTAACACCATACCCGGGACACTCGGAAAATTCCTATTTTTTGCCATTTCTGGGAATTTTCTTTTAGGAAAATTATGACTTTTCCCTACAATAATGGCGCCTCCTCGTCAACCAAAGGACGAAAAGGAGTGAAAAGGAGTGAAAAAGAGAGGAGAGAAGCTGCCACAGAAACGAGAGCCAGAAGGAAGAGAGACAACAGCAACTCCAACAAGCATCACTGTTTGTTTGCACCAGAGATTGCCATTCAAAAATTGGCCTGTGTCCCACTCACGCAGATGTAGATAAAAAAAATTTAATTGCAGACACTACGCCATTGTCTTTAGCAGACAGAAGAATGCCAACGACAACAATAATCAAGAAAAATAATCACTTCCTATGTGTGTCTAAACAACTCAAGTTTCATTAAAATTGGTGTCAATAAAAAAAAAAATGGTTCAGTTTTTCTTTTTTCAATACAGTCATAGCAAATCAAAACTGTTGATAGAAACTTTAAGAGTTTTCAAAAATAGGTTAAATACTTTTAGAGTCCCAGGAGTAAAAAAAGGAAAAAAAAGATTTAGTGGCCAAAATTCTATACAACTTAAAAGTGAAACATTAAAAGAAGAAGAAATTGATGAATTAATAGGAAAAAGCGAAAATAAACTGCAGAAATTCTTTAGAAGATTTTTCAGTAAAGGAAACGAAACCAGTGGAATATTCACTGGGGAAATGGATTGGCTAATATACCAAAACAAAATCTATATATGGCTGACTTCTGACTTAGGTCGGAAAATTAAAACGGAAAGTTTTTTAGTGGTCCCCAATGACAGTTCAACTACAGTCTATTAATTAACATTTTGCGAATTGGGTTACGGTTTTAGGGGATTAAGGTTGTTTTTAATTACGTATTGCTTAAAAAAATAAACAAAAAAACAAATTACTATACATTTAATGTTGAAAAATAAATTACGGTTAATTGAAATTATACATTGCAATACTAACACAAACAACTGTCTCAATAATAGATTCAATAATTAATTTCAATGGTTAATTAAATGTATAGTAATTTGGTTTTTTGTTGTTTATTTATACGTAATTAAAAACAACCTTAAAACCGTAACCCAATTCGCAAAATGTTAATTCATAGACTGTAGTTAAACTGTCATTGGGTACCACCAAAAAACTTTCCGTTTTAATTTTCCGAGCTAAATCAGAAGTGAGCCCTATATATTAACAAAGATGCTGCCCTGACACACAAAAATCTAAAAGAACTCAGTCAAATTGTATCCATGTGTCCCAATGTTTTCTTTCTTCTCCCCCCCCCCCAACCGCCATTTCAATCTAACTGTAAATACATTTCAATAGTTTCTTAGAAAGGAATTACACAGGATAGATTTACAAAGTAGGAATTAGACTACTTTAGTTGTTTTTCCCAGACCATAAATAAAAACCCTACAATCTATTAAGAAACTTTAGTTGGGACACATCAAATTTCCCCGGGAATCATTCAAGGCAAATATGTGCATCCCAGGATGCACTAAATCTAAAAGCTATCAGCATCACTGTATTGATACTAGTGTTCCTTAATTGTACGATTGGTGTATATTCGAAGACATTTTTGAAAAATTAAAATATACATAGAAATAGCATTGAAATTTTACTTTAAAATGTCCAGAATTTGTAAATCTCAAAAGTAGACAAATTTACACCAGGTTGGGGTTTAGTATTAAGCCAAACATACACATTGATACAAAAACTAATATATACACATTAAATATCACCAGGGCTTGGTTTTTGAGCAAAAATAATAAAGATTTGATTTATATTAGTTAAGACAATGAAAAAAATAAAATTAAAAAGATAACAGCATGGATTTTTTTTTCATTTGATATTTTAGATAGTAGACATTAACATTTCTTTTCAGAGTAACTGGATCAATGAAAGGTCTATTTTTTACATGGGGATTTACATAAGGCAATCTACGAGGATTCAACTCACGATTCAATAATAATGGATCTGCGGGACTAACTTTTAAAAATCACCCTCTACCCAGGCGACGCCGGGTAGCCGCTGCTAGTTTTATATATATATATATATGTGTGTGTGTGTGTGTGTAAAAAAGTGTGTAACTGGAGATATTTCCTTAAGCAAGATATTCTAGCCAAGTCCCCATAAAAGACATATTACATAAACATGTTAAGTAATTTGTTCTTAAGAACTAAGATTTATTATTCTGACCTAAAATTAAACACTTTTACAACTAAGGGATTTACCAACTAATAATAAAATGTTACTAAACAAGGAAGTCCATTGATACCGACACGCACATGTACATTTCCCCTCAGTCTCAAAGGAAATTAGAAAAAAAAAAAAAGATTATTAAAACGCTCGAGGCATTTACACACATGACTACGACGACCACCAACAGCAGCAAACGTCTTCGTTACTTGGATTTTATGGTATGTCAACCCTTGTTGGGTTATTATATGCCGAACACATGGGCACCTCACGTGGTGTAAGGGTTAGCGAACTCGATTAGCAGACCATTGTCAGTGAGTTTGATTCTCACTGGGTGCTCCATACTTCCGGCCTTGAGCTTAGTTAATAACTATATACCGAAGACATTTTATTCATTCTTTTTGGGTACTCAATTTTTTAAAAAGGCTCGAGGCATTACACAGATGACTACGACTACCAACAGCAAAAATCTTAGTTGGATTTTACAGCATATCAAACCTTGTTGGGTTATGCTATGCCGAAGAAATGTTGTTTTATTCATTCTTGATGGGGGACTCAATTTTTTAAAAAGGCTCGAGGCATTACACAGATGACTACGACCACCAACAGCAAAAAAAAACTTCGTTAGTTGGATTTTACGGCATTTCAACCCTTGTTGGGTTATTATATGACGAAGACATGGGCACCTCACGTGGCGTAATGGTTAGCGAACTCGATTAGTAGACCATTGGTAGCGAGTTCGATTCTCACTGGGTGTCCCATACTTCCGACCTTGTGCCACATCTAAGCTAAGCTTAGTAAATAACTATATGCAGAAGACAATTTGTTTTATTCATTCTTGATGGGGACTCAATTTTTTTTAAAGTTTAAGGTATTACACAAATGACGACGACCACCAACAGCAGCAAAAAACTTGGTTGAAATTTACGGCATGTCAACCCTTATTGGGTTATGATATGCCGAAGACATGTTTTATTCATTCTTGATGGGTTTCAATAGGTACTACCAATTTTCCCTGTGAAATTTACCTACCCCTATCTATCTAACACAATGAAACTTGCATAAAGGTTAATATATCTTTAAATTTTTTGTCCATTCAAAAGAAGAAACATTAAAAAAAAATTTTTAAAAAAACTCCTTTTTAATTTTCAGCTTACGAAATAATGAAAATTATGAACGAAAACAATGTTTACATTTTCGCACCATGAAATCAATTGAAATTTAACGTAGCCAAAAACAAGTTACGACTAGAGGCTTTTTAAAAAATCCTATGAAAAATCAATTAATGGTTCGATCTTTACGAAAATTTCCATAATTACTTACCTTTTGATGTAAATATGTTTGAAATAGGTTTTTCATCAAATATATTAGGTGAAATATTTTTTACGAGGTCTACTATTTTATTTTATGAAATATGAAAAAATGAACCTACAAAAACGATTTTTACTTCTTTCTATCAAGATAAGAGTCTGAATAATTATATCAGAAGATTTTTTATAAGTTTCTATAGCTTTTTATTCTATTTAGTAAAAGAACCATGAATACAGAATTCTGGTAAAAATATCAATAAAGAAACTGACCCTATTGTAAAAAAAAAGAAAAAAAAAAGAAAAAAAGGACTGTTTTACTTATTTTTCAAAATAACGCTAACTTTTTCCCAATCAAATAATTTGATCTTTGAATTAACTGTTTTTCTTTGTAACGACTCTTTAGGTTCGTTATTTTTATTTTTTTTTTTGGCGACATTTAAAAAAAAAATAAAAGGTTAAAAAATATTTACGTTTCTTCCTTCAATGTGCCTAAACTGATCACGTGACGTGAATCTGGTGGTACCCATAGCACATATATGATAATAAGGGTTGGGGCTTGTCATAAGGAGAAGCTAGCAATATCTTGACTTGCGTAGAAAGTGGAAGACAAACAGCTGTTACACAAGTTATAGTCACTTGCAGTATCTATATATTAATACTCTTGTTCCTTAATCTTACGACCGTTAACATCTTGTAAAACCGTCTGGTTAAAAATGAGACCGTCCAAATCATACAAAATGAAATGCAAAAATATAAATCCTGATTATCTGGTGTTGCTTATCAGCCGAGTTCTTATATCTTATGAGAGTCGTCACTTCAGCTAAATAATGGACCATTCTGTTTTTTATTAGAAAGAAAGAAAGGGAAGACAAAGGACATGCTGCACAGAAAAAAATATAAGAAAGAAAGGGAGTAGTGTTTAACGTCATACCCAGGATAATAAGATCTTCAGCCACCGCTTTCTAGCAGCTATATGAGTTGGGTCTAGTCATAAGGGCAATATGGTTGGGACAATCATATATATATTTACCAACCCCTCCACACGAGCAGGATGTGACACAAGGTCAATTTCTTAAGCGGAGTTTAACAGGTTTGAATTCAGAGTTTTCCTTCTCCTAGACCGGTTGCCTAACCAAGGTTAAAGAGCCCAGTCTGCCCTACTATTTACCCATAGCTAGAAGGAGAGTAGGATTCATACCTTTCCCAAGGGTATTAGCGCTAAGTGAAATGCAATTACCCGTCCAGGATTTGAACTCGGGGCGACGAGTCCATTTCCTATGACTTTAACCATTACACCACGCGCTTCCTTGGGACAATCATATAAGTGCTATGGCTTGATATGACCAGCCGAGTGATCGGAGGGAGCTTCTCTGACCGTCGTCTAGCCTAAGTAAGGGCTAAAGTATAGTGTTGCAGGTCATTGTCTAAAGATCCATCCTTAAGTATCACAGGTCAGCCACCCACAGCCAATAAGTGGCCCCGTGTGGTGGGGTGGGAGAGAGTATTACCCCTCTGCAGAGGTGCAGTCGGTATATATAAAGCCAAAGCGAACAGAGCTAGCAATATGTTGACGTGCGTAGAAAAGTCGAAGACAAAACAGCTGTTACACAAGATGTGCCGTTCCACCCCGGATGCAGAAAATAGTCTCCTTGGTCTAGCGCTAGTGAAAAGGGGATAGACTCCCTCGCCGTCTGGCTGACACTGACAACAGGCCACTCGGTCTACTTTACTTTTTTTTTTTTTTTTATCAGACTCTAGAGTTTAACCTCACATAAAAGCACCACAGTTTACATTTGTAAATTAATAATACTCGTGTTCCTTAATTGTACAACCGTTATCGTCTTGCAACACCCCCTGGTTAAAAATCAGACCGTCCACAAGCGTCCAAGATGAAATGCAAAAATGTAAATCCGGATTATCTGGTGTTGCTTATCCGGCGAATTCTTATTTTTATCAGTGTCATCACATTCCGTTATTATTATAAAGAAAAAGGAAAGAAAAAGTACATACTACACAGAAAAAATATAATAAAGAAAGAGTAGGGGAAAGATAGAGGAGGGGGTGAGCACGCAGAAGCGATAATGTTAATCTGTTTCAATGGAAAAAGAAGGAAAGAAAAAAAAAGAGTTAAATCAAGATTATATTTTTTTCATATTGAACTATTTCGCAATAGCTCTGAAGTAAACATACAAATATTGTAATAATTAAATTATCATATTGTGGCAGTGATACTGATAGATTTTTGATTTGATGCGTCCTGGGACACACATATTTGCTTTGACTGAGTCTTCGAGAAAATTTATGGGTCCCAACTAAAGCCATCTAACTCCTACCTTGTAACCTATTTTGTGTAATTCGTTTCTAAGAAACTATTGAAATGTATTTATAGTTAGCTTGAAATGGTAAGGGAAGAAAAACGAAAAACTCTGGGACGCATGGATACAATTTTACTGCGTCCTTTTAGATTTTTGTGCGTCATAATTAGAAGATCGAGAAAATCTACTGTATAAAAAAACCCATTAAAAACAGATAAAGCAAGTAAATTTACCAATAACTGAATAAAAATCACTTTGAAAAAATGAAATTACAAAAACCTAAATAATATCCTTTAAAATTTGAAAATATTATTTCTTATAAATTAAGAAATGTTTATTTCATAATTATAATAATGATATTTTTTTTAGAATTTATTTGGTACACACAGACAGACATGGGTGAGTGGTTTATTTTGTTTTTGGATCATTTAATGCCGACAAAGTTTTGAAATAAATTCATTCTTGGTGGATAATCAGTTTTGTTTATCATCTCATGTTTTTCTATTTAACCCATAGATGGGACCCTAACAGGTACTACCACTCCGGGTCAGAGTGGACCAGGGAGCAATGGTGGTGAAGGGGTGCTCCACATTCCCCAAACCTCCAAAACTGGAACCTCACCATCAAATAGAGTTTAACATCATACCCAGGACATGTAGACCCTCAGTCACTGTTTACTATCACCCATATGATAAAAAGGGTTGGTTCTCCCATAAGAGCAATATGGTTGGGGCAATCATATAGGCGCTAGGGCTTGGCGTGACCAGTCGATTGAGTGTGTGGGTGTAAGTCATCGGTGTAGGAAATAGACACGACAATCAGAGTTATTTGATTTAGTTTCCTCCTAATATTCAAGATCCTGATATGACATAGCGAGTCTCCTTGGCGCAGTAACTAACGTGTTGGACTGTAACATCATAGTAATCGAGTTCGAACTCCAGTCGCGCTTATTACATTCACTTTTGGATTAATACTTTTGGGAAAGGTATGAATGAACCCTTCACACACACACATAGCTATGGGTTAAATAATATCACAATCGTTCTTCTGGTCTGTCCCTTTTATACGAGGGGGCTGGTGTTGCCTGGTGGATGGGGGCTACCTAGGATTCATGCCCAGTCGGTAGTGTTCGGCTGGGAACCACAAGGTTCATGGTTCGATACCGGTCCTCGCCAACTCAGCATATGTGTAGCACGTCGATCTGTGCGGTAAAGTGAGGAGCTAATAGTAAGTGTGGCGCTCGGCCTCAGATGCTAAAAACAATCTCTTTGGTCTAGCGCTAGTGAAAAGGGCATATACTCCCTCGCTGTCTGGCGGATACAGACTTTAGGCCACCCAGACGACTTAGGTAAGTATATTCTGTTGTTGAAAAATCTTTGAGGATAATTGATAATGCTAGCAAATATATGCGGTAATTAGGAACTTTTGTTTAGTAAAAAAACAGAACCCACAAATTTGGTAATAAAACTTAATTTTAACTAGGGGGTAGGGTTGGGGTTTAGGGTTAGTTCAATGGGGAAATAGATAAATAATTTGGGTTCTGTTTTTTCTGGGTCACCCTGTATCATGGGATTTTGGGTATAATTTGCAAGTTTTACCAAAATATATTAAATTAGAAAGGCTAATGAAACTAAATAAGAATGCAAATAAAAAGATTTGAAACAGAGGGGGGTATAATCGAAAAATTGAACAACTGAAACTTACTCTTCCATCACTCCCGTCTTCCATTGCTAAATTTTCCTGATTTAACTATTTAGTTAAAATAGGAAGTAAAGAATAAAATTACAGTTATTTTTAGCCCCGTCGGTAGGGGCTTTAGAATACACCGACTGCACCTCTGCAGATCCCTGTGCTACTCACACGCTGAGTTGGCGAGGACCGGCATTGAACCAGGAATTTTGTGGTTTTAAACCAACCATATGCAAAAAAAAAATGGACCATATGACCTTTAGGCACCCCTTTTGCGATCTCATTTCATAAGGACATTTTTTTCATTTACATCGTCAAAATCCGGTTGTTTATTATTTTTTTTAACTCTAAAAATCATCTGTTAACAAATAACCGGATTTTGACATGAAAAAATGTCCTTATGAAACGAGATCGCAAAAGGAGTGCCTAAAGGTCATCTGGTCCAAAAAAATAACTTATGTGAATGTACCGATGATTTAATAAAAATCCCTTTGAACTTGTAAATTCAATTTCGCCATATTGCAAAATTAGAATGGATATATATATATATATATATATATATATATATATATATATATATATATATATATATATATAGAATAAAATTAAAATAAATTAAGGAGAATAAGAAGATATGAGGAAGAAATAAACAAATAAATAAATGAAATCTAAATCAACTGGGGTGGACCACCCCAGATTTAGTCGAAATCTGGAATAGATTGATTTAAAGAAATTCCTAATAAATTACCGACAACAAATGGTCAAATATCCTTTTTATTACTCCACAGATGAGAGTAACAGGACAATAAAAAAAAAAATTTTTAAATAAAAAATCCGTTTTCAAATGCCTTAAAAGTAATAAAGAATTCATCATTCGCATCTGATGAGTCGGGAGAGTTAGACACGTTGTCTAAGCTTCCTGAAATAGACTATAATGCAAAAATTCTAAGTCTTTTGTTATATTTTTACTTATAAATTTACTCTGTGACTCTAACAATAAGAGGACACATTGAGCTCTGCAAACTGCGACACATTTAAAAAAAAAAAAAAAAAACTCCTATGTCGTAAGGAAGATTTCTTCTATGGACTTTCGGGTTATATATATATATATACACTCATACATATACAGTGATTCTAATAGCTTTTTAATTTAGTGCGTGTCCCAACTAAAGCCGTCTAATCCCCCCTACATTGTACCCCATACAGTGTATTTCGTTTCCAAGAAAAACAGTGGGACGCATGCATAAGATTTTTCTACGTCCTTTTAGATTTTTAAGCGTCAGTGACGTGCGCGTATCTATCTATCTGTCTCTCTCTCTCTCTCTCTCTCTCTCTCTCTCTCTCATAAGTAGGAATTTTATTGAGTCTTTTTCTTCTGCTCTTTTTTTATTTATTTATCTATTTACTAGAAGCGGCTACCCAGCGTCGTCCGAGTAGAGGGGGGTAAACCCTAGTCAATAGGTTTGTTTACTTTTGAGATTTACAAATGCTGGACATTTTTAAGTAAAATTTCAATGCTATTTCTATGTATAATTTAAATTTCAAATATCTTCGAATAGAAATCAATTCTTCTTCATTTTTGCACAAAATGCAAGAACCGGTGATATTTACTGTGTATATATGTTGAATTTTTTGTTAATTGTTTTATCTTCGTAGTGGAAATATATGCATATACACACCAACTGCCCTTTATATATGTCCTAGAAGCGGTTACCCGGCATCACCTAGGTCGAGGAGGGGGTTAAAAGTCTCGCAGATCAATTATTATTGAATCGTGAGTTGGATCCTCACAGGGTGCCCCATTAAAATCCTTGTGTAAAAAGACCTTGCGTTGATCCAGCTACTCTAAAAGAAAAAAATAATGTCTCCTATTTAGAATATTAAATACAAAAAAGAAAATTCTATGCTGTTATCATTCAAATTTTATTTTTTTTAATTGTCTTCACGAATATAAATCAAATCTTCAATATTCTTGCTCAAAAAGCAAGATCTGGTGATAGTGAATGTGTATATTTACTTTATTTCATCGTTTCCTCCTGACATATATACATACAAACTAACCTTTATAGATAGATAGATATTAACAGAAGTATATATATACGGACAGAAATAGAGATAGATAGAGAGAGAGAGAAATAGAGAGAGAGAGAGATTTTCTTTCTTTCTTCGAATTAGAGTGCATGTGTAGGTGGGTTTTTTTTTAAGAAAAAGAAATAAAATTAAAGCCAATAAGTTTTTGGGGGGGCAATTACTGACAGTGTCCGATCAATCATTAATTAATTGGTCGACGCATTCCTGTGTCACAGACAAAACGGTAACGGACAGAATTGTCACAGACATTATGACGTCAAACAAATTAGCGACAGATTTTTTTTCTTTCTCTCTTTCTGCGCGATAAAGCCGAAAACCGCGCACAAAAAAAACTACCATTTTTTCATTCATCTAGATTCTATCTATTCAGCATGTTTCTCTCTCTTTTTTTATGTAACTTTTTAGCCACAAAATTGTAAAGAGCAAGATTATATATATATATGGCTAAACTTGCAAATCGGTCGGAAAATTAGGGTGACCCAGGAAAAACAGAACCTAAATTAATTATTTTTTCCATTAAACTAACGCTAAACCCCCCTAGTTAAAATTAATAGTTTATTACAAAATTTATGGGTTCTGTTTTTTCTGGGTCACGCTAATTTTCCGACCGATTTGCAAGTTTATATATGTGTGTGTGTGTGTGTGTGTGTGTAAGGTAATCCAAATGACTGGTTAAGTAAGGGATGATTCTATTTGGGGTCATCGATATCTCACTGTATAGCCATACTGTATGCCTTTTTAGGTACAAACACATATACTCATACAAGGATTTTCTAAATCTCTAAAGAGAGCTCAATGTATAATAATCAATAAATCAAATTATATACAGAGCAATATTTAACTTAAACCATCATATATATATATATATATATATATATATATATATATATATATATATAATATATGAGAGGGAGAGTGACAGGCAGTTTTTTTAAGAGCTAAAAATAATTGCATAATACAACTCAAAATGACAACAAAAAAACACTATTTCCATTCATCTAGATTTTCTATTCAACATGTTTAACCCATTTTTTTTACCTTTTACCTACAAAATTGTAAAAAGCAAGTAATAATAATAATAATAATAATAATAATAATAATACACACACACACACACACAGAGTGTTTATAAGCCTTGCGGCAGTTTTAAAATATAAAATTTAATAACTCACATTGTACAAATAATTCATTTCGTAAAAACAATATGAAAGTTTAAATTTTGTACTTTTATTGTTATATGTTTTGATTATTACATTTCAACATGACTGCCATTTTTGTTTTTATATTTGAAATCTGATAAAGACTTCATAGACACCCCCGTATATACAACACACATTTTCTGGTAAAAAAAAAAAGAAGCAAATAAAATACAGAGTGGTCCGAAAATCTTGTCACTCCCGACACATTTCTATATTTTTTAAAGTAAAATAATTATATAATACAACCTGAAATTACAGAAAATTATCTAATTTCTAAAGATGTTTTTAACGGTAAAATAATTACACAACTTATATATTATATTATTAAAACAAAAAATAATGAAAGTTAAAAAAAAAAAAAAAAACAGACGTGGTGGTGACAAGACTTTCGGACCATCTTGTACAACGTACAGTAGTCATATATAAAAAATACAATATGGACTTTGAAAAAAATATGTAATGGGTATATTTTTTTTTATATGTATATTAGGGTCGAAAATAATCACTTATTGTGGTGATGTTTCTTATTGACTAAAAACATCTGTCGTCCTCAAGTTATGGATAAATAAACAAACAACAAAAATCGTTACACTAGAGAAGATTTTAAGAGCTAAAAAAAAAAAAAAAAAAAGCACATGGAAAAGAAAGAAATAAGAAAAGTATATACGACGTTATACGACATTATTATTATTATTATTATTATTCGCACTTGGTCTTCCACGTGCTCGTTACACGGAACAACACACACACACACACACAAACAAACAATAAAGAAAGAAAATTTAGGTATCTTTTTTGATGAGGACAACAGTCTGAAAAATCTAAATAATATCTGTTCCTTTCAGTTTGACTATTTGGTGATTAAAATTAGGGTCTAGCCATATTTTTTTTCAATGTTAGATAACTTCATTAATATTAATATATATATATATATCTTCACTGGCTTAAAATTTAATCATAAAAACAAACTTTGTTTTTATAATTAGATTTTAAGCCAATGAAAATTTTTTAAATAAATAAATTGATAGATAGATATGAAGTTACCTAACATTGAAAAAGAATATGGTTAATTCCTAACTTTAATAACGAAATAGTCAAGCTGAAATGAACAGATATTATTTAGACTTTTCGGACTGTTGTCCTCATCAAAAAACCTAAATAATACAAATTATCAAACCTCATCTAAAAAAAATCACACTAGTGAAATAAACTATATTGGGCACTTTATATATAAATATATATATTCTGCGTGTACACATTAGTTTTAATTTGTAATACAATCTAGGTCTCTTTATCAATATTTCAAAAATGATATGTTTTTTATCATTAAATTTTCTGACAGTAAAAATAGATAAATAAATGGTGCATATCGCATAAATGCGTCCTGGCCTTGAAGTTATCTAACATTGAAAAATATGGTTAGTTTTTAGCTTTAATCACGAAATAGTGAGTCAAACTGAAATAAACTAATAATTAATATTAGTTTATTTAATTAATATCATTTAGATTTTTCGGACTGTTGTCCTCATATAAAAAAAATATCTAAATACAAATTAACGAGCCTAATTGTTTAACTCTTAACATCCTATACCACCTCATTCCACCCGGCCAGAAGTCATATTTATTTGTCTAATCTACCCCAAATGACAGCCTTTGTTTAAAGGTAATATTAAATATATTTAGAAGTCTTTGATTTAAGGGAAATAATTTAGGTAACTTTAAATAAAAAGGGCTTTTAGAGGAATAGGGCTCTGGACTTTAAAAAAAAAAAAAAAATACTCTCAACAGGATGTTAAGAGTTTTTAAAAATTCAAACATGTGAAAAACTATATTGGGTATTTTCGTTTTCCTGTGTGTACAAGTTTTGTTTTTAAGATTAAATTTGAAAGAATATCTAGATATCCTTATTATAAAAAACGTCACTTTTAAGATTAATATCTTAAAAGTGATAGGTTTTTTATCATCAGATTACACTAAAGTAAATAAATAAGTTATTTATATTTAAAAAAACAAAAAAAAAACTTTAATCACGAAATAGTCAAACTGAAATAAATTTATATTATTTAATTTTTCGGACTGTTGGCCTCATAAAAAAAAGAATCTAAATCCTTATTAATACTTTTAAAATGACATTTTTTTTTTGGGGGGGGGGGTGTTATTTTGTTTTTGTTTTTATTTTAATCATTAATTTTATTACACAGAGTAAAAATAGCAAAACTTAAAAATGAAATTATTTAACATTGAAAAAAAAAAATATGGTTAATTCCTAGCGAACTAGTCAAGAAATAGTCAACTTGAAATAAACTAATATCATTTATATTTTTCGGACTGTTGTCCTCATATTAAAAAAAAAAAAAAAAAAAAAAAAAAAAAAAGGTAAATAATACTAATTATCAAGGCTCATCTCAAAATATTCAAAATAGTGATTTAAACTATATTGGACTTTTTTTTTTCTCCTTTTTCTGTGCGGACAATTTTTTTTTTTTTTTCAAAAATTAAATTTGAAAAAAACAAAACAAAAAAAACTTACTGGTAATGAATTCAACTCAAAATCGTTGTCTAATACAGACGTAATCTGTACACGAAGGGTACACCCACGTCGACGGGTTATCACAGGAAGATCTTCCTCATAGATAGTCACTATAGGGTCCAGTTTGTTTTCCTCGGCCATCAGAGAAAGGGGAGAAAAAAAAATAAAAAGAGAATGCAGTCCGGGGGTGGGGGTGGGGTTATATTTTTTCACCTATTAATATCATTGTTACCTGTCGCGATCCTCAACATGTGCTATGACTGGATGAAAAGGGGGGAGGGGCGAGATTGTTACGTTAAGTGACTTGACAGGCGATGGGAGGGGGGGTGCAAAAATATTTTAATTATTGATAGTTGTCTTTAAAATGTGGACGAATATCAGGACTAAATATTGTGTTCACCGCCAGAGAAAGATCTTTTTGTTGTTTTTTTTAATGAAAAGGTGTTTTTTTTGTTTTTTAGGTGAAGGAGGGGGGTACTTTGTAATTACTATAACCAGAGGAAATTAAAAATCTGAACGAATATCAAACATAAAGGTTGAATTCACCCCCAGAGAAAGATCTTTTTTTTTTTTAATGAAAAGGTGTTATTTTTTTGTTTTGTTTTGTTTTTGGGGTTGTTTTTTTTTTTGGTTGTTTTTTTTTTTTTTTTCTTGGTGAGGGAGGGGGGTGCTTTGTAATTACTCCAACCAGAGGAAATTAAAAATGTCCACCACTAATGAATAGAGACAAGGACATCGACGCTTTCGTACGACCACAGAAGAGGAACAGGTTTTTTTTAAGCATTTGTTGAGCTTTTCTTTCCTATGTTAAAAAGAAGAAAAGCCATGTTGATTTTTGTTGTTAATAATAATGACAAACCGTCGCTAATCGTAAAGCCGTTACATCATGCACAAGATGGGAAATAATAACACCTTTTCTCGGTCCCCTCTCGATCTTATTCTCGGCACCCCTGAGAGTGTCTTGACAATATAAGGTTTGTTTTTGTTGTTCCATTTAAATAAATATCCTGACGGCATTTATCGATTCGGAATCGCCTTTGTGGAATGGCATCACCGTTTGCCTGCAGCTGAGTCCCTCAAAAAAACAAACCAGCAGTCACCAATGACGCGGTAGAGAAGACTGAACAACGGCGCGAGATAGGAATGACATAGAGGTATGTCGATTAAGAGTCGCTGCTGCTGCTGCTGGTGGTGTTTATTATGATGGTGATGATGATGGTAGTGATAGTGCTGCTGCTGATGGCACTGATGATCGGGTTTCTCCATACTTAGTATAATTCCACCTACACAAGCATTTCGTAGTAGAAGAAAAGAAAGTGAAGAGAGAGAGAGAGGGTAAAGCTATATAGATGCCTGCTGTAATTCTCATTTCTCATTGCAAGAGAAATGATCTGATTCTTGTTTGAAGTTAGTGTAGACGTCTTGAGAGAGAGAGAGGAAGACAGAAAAAAGAGAAAGAGAGAGAGAGAAAGAGAGAGAGAGAGAGAGAGAGAAAGACAGAGAGAGAGATACGGAAATAGAGAGAGAGAGAAAGAGAAATAGAGAGAAGAGAAAAGAGAGAAGAGAAAGAAAAAAGAAAAAAGAAAAAGAGAAAAAAGAGAGAAAAGAGAAATAGAAAAAGAGAAAAAAGAGAAAAAGAGAAAAAAGAGAAAGAGAAAAGAGAAAAAAGAGAAAGAGAAGAGAAAGAAAGAGAAAGAGAAAGAGAAAAAAAAGAGAAAGAGAAAGAGAAAGAGAAAAAAAGAGAAAAAGAGAGAAAAAAAGAGAGAAAAAAAGAGAAAAAAAGAGAGAAAAAAGAGAAAAAAAGAGAGAAAAAGAGAAAAAAAGAAGAGAAAAAAGAGAAAAAAGAGAGAAAAGAGAAAAGAGAGAAAAAGAGAAAAGAGAAGAGAGAAAAAGAGAAAAAAGAGAGAAAAGGAGAAAAAGAGAGAAAAGAGAAAAAGAGAGAAAGAGAAAAAGAGAGAGAGAAAAAAGAGAGAAAAAAAGAGAGAAAGAGAAAAAAAGAGAAAGATAGAAAGAGAGAAGAAAGAGAGAAGAGAAAGAGAAAGAGAGAAAGAGAGAAAGAGAAAAGAGAAAAGAGAAAGAGAGAGAAAAGAGAAAAAGAGAAAAAGAGAGAAAGATAGAGAGAAAGAGAAAAAGAAAGAAAGAGAAGAGAGAAAGAGAAAAGAGAGAAAGAGAAAAAAAGAGAGAAAGAGAAAAATAGAGAGAAAGAGAAAAAGAGAGAAAGAGAAAAATAGAGAGAAAGAGGAAAAATAGAGAAAAAATAGAGAGAAAAAGAAAAATAGAGAGAGAAAAAGAAAAATAGAGAGAGAAAAAGAAAAATAGAGAGAAAGAAAAATAGAGAGAAGAAAAGAGAAAGAGAAAAATAGAGAGAGGGAGAGAAAAAATAAAGAGGGAGAAAAAATGAAGAGGGAGAGAGAAAAAGAAATAAAGAGGGAGGGAGAGATAAATAAAGAGAGAGTGAGAGATAAATAAAGAGAGAGTGAGAGAGAGAGAGAGAGAGAGAAGTCAAAACGATTTAGCCGACTTCTTAGATTTCAAAACAGGTTTTGTCGGTTCCAGAAAACACGAAGAAGAAAAAGAAGAAAAAGAAAAAGAAAAGAAGAAAAGAATGAAATTTCTCATGTAATTTTATTTTATATTTCCTTTCCGTCTAAAATAAAATTAAACATGGCCTTTTATTTATTTATTTTTTTTCTACGACTCACAATTGCCCGGTATTTTTTGTCTCTGTCAATTTTCCCAGAAAAAAGTTGCAACCAGTTTTTTTATTGAAAAGAAAAGTTCTGTGTGAATACAACGATAATGTGAATGATCGACGTAACGGGGAGAACATCATGCAAAAAAAAAAATAAGAAAATAAAAATATATATATATCAATGAACGAAGTTCATTATACACTGATGTTTCGACCGTTGTAATCTTCCAGACTTCTTCAGATGTCCGTAAAAGTAGGGATGTGCAATTTATCACTGGCTCTAAAAACGGGTGATCACAGGAAATTCTTCTAAAAATCATATAAAATAAACTAACGATCGATTTTAATAAAACTTTCGGTACATGAAGTAATAAAAGACGAACTTTTATTGTAAATAAATGCTTACTAAATTGAAAAGGCTAATAATTTTTTTCATTAGTTTTTGTTTCGTGCATTGATTCCCCGTTCAAAGAACTTTTTTTTTTTTCTTTTTTTTTTTGGATATGAATAATTTTTACATTTTTGGAAAGATAATTTAATAACGGAACATATGTAAAAAAAACTAAATCACAACTAATTCGGTTTTGGTAATAGGGCATATTTAACATTGAAACTTAAATCTCGTAAATAAGAAAAAATATGTATTTTTTTTTTCTAAATTGTTAGATTATTTTCTAAAGAATTTTATATTAAAAGTTTTTTTTTTTTTCAGGGATTTTAAAAAATTTATAAAATGTAAAATAAATACTTTTGTTTAGCGGATATCAAAATCGTATTTATTAATCAAAGAAAATATTGTATAAAAAATATCTAGCTAAAAATAATGACATAACATATTTCGGTTTTTATTTTTAAACATTTTGAAAATAATGTTTGAATTACAAATTGTCGTTATTCTTATTAATGGATGGATCTAACGGAAATAATATCTGCTTTGGTTTTCGAGGAAAATGCAAAAATTTAGGTTTTATGTAAGAGAAATTTGTTTTTACTTTTTTTTAACACAAACTTGGAATTATTCTTCATATTAAACGTAAAAGAAAACATCAAAAAGTTAATTTTCCATTTTTTTATTGACATTTTAAAATATCTTTTAACAATCTTCGCGCGTATTAAAAGACCGTGTTTTGCACATCCCTACGTAAAAGTAAAAAGTCGTCGGGGCGGCCTAATGTCAGTATCAGCCATACAGCATCTGAGATGGAGCGCCACACCTACCACCAGCTCCTCACTTTACCGCACAGATCCCTGTGCTACTCATACGCTGAGTTAACGAGGGCCGGTATCGAACCAGGAACCTTGCGATTCTTCCATAGTAGACGAGGTAAGTAAGTAAAGTTGGCAGACTGGCCTACTGTCAGTATCAGCTGGACAGCAAGGGAGTTTATCCACTTTTTGCTAGCGCTAGACTAGTAAGATTGTTTTTGCTGAAGTGGAGTGCCACACCTACCGTCAGTTCCCCACGTTTCAGAAGTGTCTTTTATTGTAGGTTGTGTAGAATTGATTGATTGATTTTAATAAATAGGTTAACTTGTAAAGGGTTATGTTATGCCTAGAGGGGCTGAACTTGCACAAAGGTGTCAAAATTAGAGTGACCCAGAAAAAACAGAACCCAAATTATTTATTTATTTTCCCATTAAACTAACCTTAAACCCCAACACCAACCCTAACCCCAACTAATCCATAACCCTAACCTTAAACACCCCTAGTTAAAATTAACAGTTTTATTATAAAATTTGTGAATTCTGTTTTTTCTGGGTCACCGGTATACAGAGTGACCCAGAAAAAACAGAACCCAAATTATTTATTCATTTTCCCATTAAACTAACCCTAAACCCAACCCTAACCCCCCATAGTTAAAATTAACAGTTTTATTATAAAATTTGTGGGTTCTGTTTTTTCTGGGTCACCCTAATTTTGACACCTTTGTGCAAGTTCAGCCCTGAGAGGTTAGGGAATCTTATTCACTTTATTTCCATATTTATATTTTTTGCATCTTCAGAGTGGGGTTCAACCCCAGGGTTTGCATGCAGTCCTATCAAATACAAATAATTTTTAAACAAAACTAGCTGACCAGAGATTTGACCATAATAGTTACTGTCACTTCAGGTCAGAGTGGACCTGGGAGTAATGGCAATGAAAGAATACTCCACACACTCCATATCTCTTACCATCAGATGCAGTTTAGTGTTATAGCTAAGACAACCTTAGCGGGGGGGTGTTTTACCCGAATTCTGTCAAGGGTCAAGTGAGCTTCATCCGCTGGACCAATAAAGTAATTAACAGCACTGATCCCCGTGGGCCATCTCCCCAGGCAACACCTGTGCCCTTGATTTAAAGGAGCATGGCTGGGTTTATTGCCCAGTGCCTGAAGTGCCCCACTTGAGGGATCAACACATATTTTGCACCTACCACCCAAGAGTCTCAGCTGATGGACAGGCCCACATTAAAATGTCCTTGTGTCACACATCCTCATAAGTGGAATGAGAGGTAAATACCCTGGGGGGGGGGGGGATATTCCTCTGCAAAAGGGAGATACAGTCAGCATATTGTAAGCCCCACTGACAGGGTATGAAGAAATATCAAGATTAACCCTTTGCCTACTTTAAACCGCTCACAGCAGCTCTCCCACCAAAGTAAAAAAAATAATGGTTAGTTCATTATAATTGAGCAGAAGGACTCAGATTACAATAATAAAAGGACTTTATTTGAATAGAAGGAATTCTGATATGAATAGATAGTCAACTTTGAAATATCCCATCACACAGGTAAAAAAAAAATACCCCCCTCTCTCTCTCTCTCTATATATATATATATATATATATATATATATATATATATATATAGGCTCTCTCACCACTATGATCCTACCATAAACCATTGGCAGTGGCTCTCACACCTATTACTTGTTTACACTGAAAGGACTCAGATTACAAGAATAATAGAACTTTATTTGAATATGAGTTTTGAGGTGAATAGATAATGAAATTTGAAATATCCCATCATACAGGTAAAAAATATCAAGAAAATTTGGTACAGCCGTAGGGGAAATTTTGTAGTCAAAGACTTATAATAATTGCAAATCCTGGACGAAGCTGTTTGATGTAGTGTATAGCATGAGTTCTATGGTGAGTAGATAGTCAACTTTGAAATATTCATCATACAGGTAAAAAATACCAAGAAAAATTTGGTACAGCCGTGGGGGAAATTTGGTAGGCAAAGAGTTAATAGCTATCTACATGGCTCACAGCAGCTCCCACCAACACCGCAATCCTACCGTAAGCCACTGATGGTTAGTTCATTATAATTAAGTAGAAGGACTCAGATTACAATAATAATAGGGTTTTATTTGAATAGAATGAGTTATGAGGTGAATAAGATAATGAACTTTGAAATATCCCATCATACAGGTAAAAAATACCAAGAAAATTTGGTAGGCAAAGAGTTAAATACCAGAATAATTATATATAATTAACAACAACATATTTTATTGCCGGAGAAAACCCAATAAAAAGAATATATATATATATATATATATATATATATTTTTGCTGTTGTTTTGTTTTACGGCATATCAATCTCAGTGGGTCATTTAATGCCGATAAGATTTTGAAATAAATTCATTCTTAACAGGTACTCAATATATTTTATAAATACATTTTTCTATTTAACCAATAGATGGGACCATAACAAGTAGTACCACTCCGGGTCAGAGTGGACCAGGGAGCAATGGTGATGAAGGGGTACTCCACATTCCCCAAAACCTCCATTACTGGAACCTCACCATCAGATAGAGTTTAACGTCATTCCCAGGACATGTAGACCCTCAACCATCACCTTCTAGCACCCATATGATAAAAAGGGATTGGGCTTGCCAAAAAAAAAAAAAAAACACCACAGTAGGATTATTATTAAACAATAAACTTAAAAAGCTCAAACTTACAGAATAAAACAATTTTGTCCAATTTGTAACAGCCCTGTCAGCTGGTGATGCTTAAGGACGGAATCCTGGTAGATGATCAGACCATGACGTGCAACACTCCCTTACTTAGGCTAGACAGGCGTTCGGAGAGGCCCCCTCTGATCAATTGGCTGGTCACGTCAAGCCCTAGCACCTATATGATTGTTCCCAACCCTATTGCCCTTATGGCAAGTCCCAAACCTTTTTATTATATATGTACTAGGAGGGGGTGGCTGAGGGTTTTCATTTCCTGGGAATGACGTTAAACTATCTGATGGTGAGGTTCCAGTATATACTGATGTACTCTGAATAGTCAGTTGGATTTTACGGCAAGTCAACCCTAGTTGGGTTATTTTATGCCGAAGGCGTTTTGCTTTATTTTTATTCATTATTGTTGGGTATTCAAATTTGTTTTAAAAACTCAATTGTTTTAACACTTAATCTATTTAAACTATAGATGGGACCCTAACAGGTACTACCACTCTAGTATAGTATATATTGTACTAATTGTTGGTTGGATTTTACAGCATGTCAACCCTTGTTGGGTTATTTTATGCCGATGAGTATTCAAAATTTTAGTTAAACTCATTTTTGGTTAAATCCTACTTAACAGACATAAATTCCACCATTGTATGTCACCCTGCCAAAAGAAAAAAAATACCAAAAATCAAGGAATTAACCGAATTTAATGAAATTTTCAGTGTTGATATATTAATGAACAAAAGATATAATGCACCAGTTATTTTATTTAAAAACTTTTACATTTTTCAGTTAACTTTGAGCTACGCATCTTTGAGAATCTGTGTTACGCCTCAAAGATACGTGGTTCAAAGTTAACTGACCTGAAAAAATGTAAAAGTTTTCAAATAAAATAACTGGTGCATTATATCTTTTGTTCATTAATATATCAACACTGAAAATTTCATTAAATTCAGTTAATTCCTGGATTTTTAATATTTTTTTTCTTTCGGCGGGGTGACATACGATGGTGGAATTTATGCCCATTAAGTAGGATTTAACCCATTTTTTTTATTTAACCCATAAATTTGACCCTAATAGGTACTACCACTCTGGCTCAGAGTGGACCTGGGAGTAATGGCGATGCAGGTGTACTCCACACTCGCCAGAGCTCCAGAATTGGAACTTCACCATTAGATGCAGTTTAACATCATAACCAGGTCACTAAAGCAATTATAGACACATTTCAGGGTGGACCTGGGAGTAATTACAATAAAAGGGTATTTCACACTCCCCAGAGCACCAGAATTGTGACTTCATCACTAGATGCAGTTCCCATCTATGGGTTAAATAGAAAAACAGGAGTTGATAAACAAAATTGTATTATCCATTAAGAATTGATTTATTTCAAAACTTTATCGGCATTAAATGACCCACTGAGGTTGATATGCCGTAAAACAAAACAAAACCAGATGCAGTTTAATGTCATAACCAGGACACTGCTCAGACTATTATCCTTATCTTGGTTGTTATAGTCATATTTCAATTGTTTGGCCTTCAAGTGTCTGTCATAGTCTATAAATTTTGAGGAATTTCAAAACAACCCCCTTTTTAATCTGTGGGAAGAGATGGCTATCATACAGCTGGCCATGCTTACAGGAGGATATCATGTGTATCAGTTTATTATTCCAAGGTAAAAATGTCCTTGATATGTCACTTATCTGTCCCTTCAATTAAACCAGACCAAATACTGACCTAACCCATCCCCCCCCCATAGGTGGGATGTGACCCAAGGTCACAAATATGGAGCATCCAATGAGGATAGAACTTGCTATTCAGTAATAACAGAACTGCAATAACTTGCTAACCATTACACTACAATGGGACACCCTTTTATACCCAACCCATTCATTATAGGAAAGATGTGACCCAAGGTCCCAAATATGGGGCATCCAGTGAGGGTTGAACTTGCTATTCATGCACTTCCATGACACATGTAACTAGGAAAAACTAACATTTTTTTGCTACACTCCAATGTATAATTACCAACCCCTCCGCACGAGCAGGATGCGACACAAGGTCAATTTCTTAAGCGGAGTTTAACAGGTTTGTATTCAATGTTTTCCTTCTCCTAGACTGGTTAACTAGCCAAGGTTAAAGAGCCCAGTCTGTCCTGCAATTTACCCATAGCTGAAGGGAGAATTGGATTCATACCTTTCTCAAGGGTATTAGTGTCATGGGAAATGCAACCAGCTTCGTCCAGGAATTGAACTCGGCTCGACGAGTCCATTTCCTACGACTAACCATTAGACCACGCACCTCCAATGTGGATTGTCTTCTTGCTATAATATCTGCTAATGCACTGAGGGGGAAAAAGTCAACACAGACTGTTATAAGACGAGGTCCATATAATAGACAGGGACAAACATTATCATTTTGTTAATCAAGTATCAATAGGGCGGAAACAACATCCGTTTGTGAAAACAATTCTATGTGAATATTAGAAGTGGCTACCCAGCGTCGCCCGAGTAGAGAGGGGAAACCTTGGGGTATTGATTTGTTTATTTTTGAGATTAATAAATGCAGGAATTTTCTAAGTAAAATTTCAATGCTATTTCTATGTATATTTTAATTTTTAAATATCTTTGAATTTAAATCAAATCTTCATAATATTTGCACAAAAACCAAGAACCGGTGATATTTAATGTGTATATATATTTACTTTATTGTTAATTGTTTTATTTTCATAGTTTCATCCGGACATACATAAATACCAACTGCCCTTATATATATATATATATATATATATATAGATGATTTGAAGAGAAGACAATGATTTATTTTCACACATTACACAATATAAACAATGTCATAAAACAAAAAAACGTAATGTTGTTGTTGTATTAATGTGTGAAGGATCCCTAATTAGGACGGAGCCTATTCTAGTAGTGACCACCTCAGTTGTTTTTTGTTTTTTTTTTGGTGTATTTTTTTAAAGTTGATTATAAGTTTACTTATACGTATTAAAAATTTCTATTTTGATAAATAATTTGAGTTGGTGAGCAAACATTTTGGTGAAATCAATTTTTTTTTTTACTGTATTCCAATCGTTGATGCAGGATCCTGTGATAGATTGGACCATATGACCTTTAGGCACCCCTTTTTTTTATCTCGATTAAGAAAGGACATGTTTTTCATTTACACCGTCAATATCCAGTTGTTTTAGCAGACAATTTTTAGATTTAAAAAAAAATTATAAAACTAAACCCTAAACCCTAACAAACATTAGGCCTCATCAGCAGAGCTATATAATGATGAGGCCTAATAGGCCGAAATGTACATACAGAGATTGATTTTTCTCGATTTGTTTAGCCTTACATTTGAATAGGTATGCCCGCCTAATTCATTAATTATTAATTAATTAATTTTCAAAATTAGGTACGACTTCAATTAAGCACACACACACATATATATATATATATATACGATGTTTGTGATATGGCTATTTTCAGCCGACAATATTTGGGAGAATATATGCTTAATTGAAGTCAAACGTAATTTTATGAAAGTTAATTCATTAATAATTAATGAATTAGGCGGGCATACCTATTCAAATGTAAGGCTAAACAAATCGAAGAAAAATCAATCTCTGTATGTACATTTCGGCCTATTAGGCCTCATCAGCAGAGCTATAGATACGAAGACCGCCCCGTGTGTGACTTGAAACCCGTCTGTCAAATCGACAGGCAAGCGTCTTACCTCCACACCAAACGGACTTAGCAAGTTTTTTTTCGTTTTGTTTAGGCCGAAATGTACATACAGAGATTGATTTTTCTTGATTTGTTTAGCCTTACATTTAAATAGGTAAATCCCGCCTAATTAATCATTAATGAATTAACTTTCATAAAATTAGGTTCGACTTCAATTAAGCACATATTCTCCCACACATATATATATATATATATATATATATATATATATATATATATATATTTCAGCGTCCTCCTTACAGCTCTGAATTATTTACAATCGATGAGATTCATCTTATTTCCCATTATGTGATTAACACATTCACCATTTCAAAATGTCCAAATATGCATTTACACCGCTGGTAAGAAATATTTCATATTACTTTTATCTTATTACTAGAAGCAGCTACCCAGCATCACCTGGGTAGAAAGGAGGATTTCTTTTCTTTCTTTTTGCACACAGTCTTATCTAATACTGATGATTTGTAAATAGATCTATTTTATCCATAAATAAGACTATAACCGGTATTACGACCTTGGGTCAAGGTGGACCTGGGAGTAATGGCAATGAACAAATTTAGAGACACCAGCTTTTATGTAGATAGGTTCTTTAAAAAGTTATGCAGGCGTCTTTTATATTGTTTAGACCAGTTTATTCAGTTCTGGTATATTTACCAATCTGAGTCAAGGTGGACCTGGGAGTAATGGCAAGTGACAAATTTAGAGACAGCTCAGCTTTTTTTTTTTTTTTTAATCTATTCAGTTATGTTTGGGTGGTTGGTTGGTCGGATTTTACGGCATGGTGTGTGGTTGGTTGGTTGGATTTACGGCATATCAACCCCTGTTGGGTTATTTTATGCCAAAGACGTTTTGGTTTATTCATTTTTGATGGGTACTCAAATTTTTTAATACATTTTCTTCTATTTAACCCATAGATGGGACCCTAACGTGTAATAATAATATAATAATAAATTTTATTGTGTACCACAACTCATCAAAGTCTCATGTCAAGTACACAGAATAATGCATTAGTGTCAGGAACATGAACAGTTTACAGTAGTAATATTATATGTGCATGTGTGCATATGTGTGTGGAGAGGGGCATCAGGTATAGTGTCGGCGGACTACAGGAAGCATGGAGGCTTTGAAAGATTCAGTGTTTCGGCAGCCTACAACAGACGCGAGCAGCTTATTCCATGCCTCTGCAATTCTGAGCGTGAAGAAATGTTTCCGAAAGTCACGTGAGCATGCTGTTTTCTGACTTTGTAGGCATGCCCCCCACGTGTGTTAGAAAGATGGAGACCAAAAAGGTGCTCAAGAGTTGCTGTTGTTAAGATGATTAATGGACTACCACTCCAGATCACATTACCCAGAGCTCCAGAACTGGAACTTCACCATCAGATAGAGTTTAATGTCCTATCCAGGTCAATAAGACCCTCAGCCACCAGCTTCTAGTACCCATATGAAAAAAAAGGTTGGGGTTTGCCATATATATATATATATATATATATATATGAAGTAAACAAACAAACAATGTGTTTGATATGGCTTTTTTAGCTGCGATTTGTTTAGCCTTACATTTGAATAGGTATGCCCACCTAATTCATTAATTATCAATTAATTAATTTTCAAAATCAGGTAGGACTTCAGTTAAGCACATATTCTCCCAAATATCTCTCTCTCTATATATATATATATGGCCTCTCTGACCATCCATCTATATTCAGAGTATTATTTAATGGTTAGAGTCATAGGAAATGGACTCGTCGACCAGAATTCAATTCCTGCACAAAGCTGTTTGGATTTCACATGGCGCTAATACCCTTGGGAAAGGTATGAATCCAATTCTTCTTCCAGGTATGGATAAATAGCAGGGTAGACTGTGCTCTTTAACCATAGCTAGATAACTAGTCTAGGAGAAGGAAAACTCTGAATTCAAACCTGTTGAACCCCGCTTAAGAAATTGACCTTGTGTTGCATACTGCTTGAGCAGAGGGGTTGGTATAATATATATATATATATATATATATATATATCAGTTATGGTAATAAAAAAAATATTTAGATGAAAGGAAGTTCATGTTAATCTAAGAAACATGAAAAAATTAAGAGTAAAATTAAATTGACAAAAACAATTGCTCCAAAAACTAATAGATAGGCGTTTGAAGTAGGTGTTAATATTTTGCTTTAAGAACAAAACACTTTTACTTATAAGGAGTTGAAGTAGATATTTACGCAAAGGTAACATGTTAAGATTAGCATTTCTAATTGCTAAATCAAATGTTCCTTCCCCCCCCCCCAAAAAAAAGGTTTATATACACACACACACACACATATATATGTATGTGTGTGTATGTATGTGTGTGTGTGTGTACGTATATATGTGTATATATATATATATATATATGAATGTGTGTGTGTGTGTGTGTGTATGTATGTATATATGTGTGTGTGTGTATGTATATGTATATATATGTGTGTATGTATATATATGTGTGTGTATGTATGTGTGTGTATGTATGTATATATATGTGTGTGTGTGTGTATATGTATATATATATGTGTGTGTGTGTATATGTATATATATATGTGTGTGTGTGTGTGTGATATGTATGTATATATGTGTGTGTGTGTGTGTGTGTGTATAAACTTATTTTCTATTTTCTTTTTGTGTGTGTGTGTGTGTATGCGTGTGAATCTACTTATTTTCTCTTTCTCAACAAAGAAGTCCACTTCACAATCTGCAGAGTCAATTAAAATATCGCACAAAAATACTACAATGCAGTAAATTCACAAAAGAGAAAAACAAGATCTGCTAATAATATTCTTACATTTACTTACGTGTTTACCACCAACACCTCCCCATAAACAGGATGTGACACAAGGTGAATGCCTGAAGAAGGCCGGAGGGCACATCAGCCAAAATGATATTAGCACTATGTGAAATGCAAACGGCCTCGTCCAGGATTTGAACCTGTTTCAACATGTCCATTTCTTACAACAATAACCATTACGACACTAACACCTCCAAAGATTTGAATAATATTAGAAAATTGTATTTCACAAAAGAAGACACTTTTAAATCTGGGGGGGGGGGTAAACACAAACTGTGTTTGGATTTTATGGCATGCCAACCCTTGTTGGATTATTTTAAGCCGAAGACATTTGGATCTATTCATTTGTGATGAGTTTTTTTTTATTTGACACACTTTTGTTAACTCATTTTTTTCTATTTAACCCATAGATGGGACCCTAACATGTACTACCACTCCCGGTCAGAGTGGACCTGGGAGTAATGCTGATGAAGGGATACTCCACACTCCCCAGAGTTCCAAAATTGGAACTTCACCATTAGATGCAGTTTTAAGTCATACCCAGGACAATGAGGTCCAAATAACAGAGAGAGAGACACTGAATCTTCATTATTTATATATATATGATATTTATATATACTAGCAAATATATGCACCCTCCGGGTGCAAGTATTTAAGTTTTAATGTAATGAAATATCGTATTAAATTAGAGGCAGACAAAAAGATATGTAACAGAGTGGGGGTATAATAGAAAAATAGAAATGAAACTTACTCTTCCATCACTCCCGTCTTTCATTGCTGAATTTTACTTATTTAACAATTTAGTTAAATTAGGAAATAAAGAATAAAATGACTTATTTTTTCTTGTTAATGGATTTCATTTAAGATTCATTGAAGAGATTTTTGCTTATATTCATTAAAATAAAACCAAACAATTAGAAATCAATAATACTAATCACATATTTAATAAAATCACATTTTTAATATCAATATGCAAATTAGCCTTCCCATTCACACTGCAAACCGCTATTTTTTGTATATATAAATACAATTGCATGTTATTTGTATGTAGATATGGACAACGCTAATAAAAAGGTGAAGAAATTTTATTAATAATTGAGGTTTAAATATAAATAAAATCATGAAGAATGTGATGTAAATAACTATGTTAATTGTGACTCGATTAGTAATATAGTTTTGGTTACAGACAGAAACACACACAATCTCCATTATAATAAGATATGATTTTTTTTCGTACAGTTTATTATAGATTTTTAAAAAATGCTGTATTTTTAGTGGGGCCGGGTTAGCTCAGTCGGTAGAGCGTTCGGCTAGAAACCACAAGGTTCCTAGTTCGATACCGGCCCTCGCCAACTCAGTGTATGAGTAGCACAGGGATCTGTGCGGTAAAGTAAGGAGCTGATGGTAGGTGTGACGCTCCACCTAATACGCTAAAATAATCTCCTTGGTCTAGTGCAAGTGAAAAGAGGATAGACTCCCTCGCTGATTGGCTGATACCGACTTTAGGCCGCCCCGTCGACTGTACTTATTAGCAGACAGAAGAAAGACACCAGCTTGAAAGCATCAACAGAACAGAACAGAGCAAGAGCAAGAGCAATTTTTGGGGGGTGGGTGGTGAGAAATTATATATATATATATATATATATATATATATATATATATATGGGAGTAAATATGGTAATAAATCCGACAATATTAAGCAATTTGAAAAAACAAGTGTTCCAAAAATAAGATGAATTTATTTATCGACGCTTAAACGTTTCGGTTTCTTTAAACCTTCATCAGGATGTATTATGGGGTGAAGAAATTGATTTTTTTATCTCCTGTCATCTATAAAACATCCATCAATTTCTCCACCCCATAATACATCCTGATGAAGGCTTAAAGAAACCGAAACGTTTAAGCGTCGATAAATAAATTCATCTCATTTTTTAAACTTGTTTTTTCTAATATATATATATATATATATGTATATGTGTGTGTGTGTGTGTGTGTGAGAAAAATGAAAATGATCTAAATTTTCTTCAAATATGTTGAAGAAAAGTTAGATTGTTTTGACTGTCATTTTAAAAGTATTTCACAAACTGAAAACAAAGTGTAATCATCCCTGTATGAGATAATCATTAATAATTTTAAACAACAGAAATAATTCACTAAAATGAATGTTCTAAATTTTTTAAGTACCCAAGCAAATAAATTTGTAATCTTTTAAACCAACAATTATTGGTGTATAATACGCACCCCTAACTTCCAGATACGTGTGTTACTTTGATTGTAAAGTGGCCAGTTTAGTTCAGTCGGTAGAGCACCTGACTAAGAATCACAGGTTCCGAGTTCGATACCAGTCCCCTCCAACTCAGTTTGTATCTGATAAAAAATTTTAAAACTAAGAAATAAAGGTAAAATTTCATTCTTGTGTATAATACGCACACCTAACTTTGGATCATAAAATTCTGGAATTTTCTTTCTTTCTAAATTCTTGGGTATAATACGCACGCCCAACTTTAAGCTACAAAATTTTAAAAAAAATAAAAAAAAAAAAAAAAATCTTTATTATAATATGCGTCAACTAATTGGAATTTGTAGCAGGAAGATTGATACTTAATTTAACATTTGTTCAACTTTATATCCGGTTTGTAACAACTATAAAAATAAGAATTTATATAGCTTATATAATGTTAAAAAAAAAAAATTCACACAGTATTTAGAGCAAATGACAAGGACATATTCACACGAAAAGGTAACAGAATTTCAGTGAAAATAAGTGCGCAATAGAAGATATATATAGATATATGTGTGTGTGTGTGTGTGTATATATATATATATATATATATATATATATATATATATATATATATACACACACACACACACACACACACTATATGAGAGTAAATAAACAGTATGTTTGAGATGGTGATAGCCGACAATTTTTGGGAGAATATGTGCTTAACTGAAGTCATACCTAATTGGAAATTAATTAGTTGATAATTAATGAATTAGGCGTGCATATCTGTTTAAATGTAAGGCGTAAACAAATGGAGAAAAAGTCGATCTCTGTATGTAGATACATACTATATATATATATATATATATATATATATAAACAAATGCACATTCCAGTGTCTATTTCTTGGAAGCAATATGAGACAGAAGCATTAGAGAATTGCCTAGGAACCACAAGGTTCCGTGTTTGATACTGGCCCTCGCCAACTCAGCACAGCTTGGATTTGTGCAGTAAACTGAGGAGCTGATGGTAGGTGTGGCGCTCCACTTCAAACAAAATCAATCTCCCTGTTTTAGCGCTATTGAAAAGGGGATAGACTCCATAATTTTCCGGCTGATACCAATACCATCCCCCATCCACAAGTTGGTTTGAATAACTTACTTTTGGTCATGATCACCCAAATATGGTGACACACAGGCCCGGAAAAAAATATTTAGTTCTCGTGTATAATACGCACCCCTAGATTTTTGGGCTGGGAGGGGGATGCGTATTATACACAAATAATTACGGTGAATAAAGATATTCGAGTTCCATCATTTTATTGCAAAACGACAGAATGAGCGAATTAAAAGATATTCAAGGGGAAGTAACTCCCGATATAAAATTATCTCCCTTGTTCTGTAAATTTGGAAACCAGCCAAAAGAAGAAAAATGTGTTTTTCACTGATTTGAATATTTAAGCAATTAAGAAAAATAAATGCAATTTTATCAAAGTAGAAAAATACAAAATAAAATTGGTAGATTTTCTATGTGAATGGATATTAGATTTTTAGAATGATTAGAAAATATTTTTATATTCAAAGTATTTGTGTATATTGGTTTGGTGGTTGGTTTTGAAGGTTATCCCACAATGCAAGTGTAAAGAAAAAAGAAGGTAGCTATGATGTTGTACATTTACCTTTGATTAATTCTCTTGAATAAAAATCCTGGAGTTGTTAAACTGTGGCTAAAATCTGTTCATTCTGTTGTATACTTGGTAATATCTTCCTCCGAATTCTGTGTGTGTGTGTGTGTGTGTGTTGTTTAATAATGTCTTAGTATTATTCCAGATTTTTTCCAATGTGTTTTGTATTATATATATATATATATATATATATATGAAGTTAAGTAAACAAACGTGTATTTTTTTTTTTTTTGGCTTTAAGCCGACAATTTTTGGAGGATATGTGCTTAATTCAAGTCATACCTAATTTTTGAAAGTTAATTAGTTAATAATTAATGAATTTAGGCGGGCATATATGTTCAAATGTAAGGCTAAACGAATCAAGAAAATGTTAATCCCTGAATGTACATTTCGACCTATTAGGTCTCATCAGCAAGGTTATAGACATGGGAAACTGCTCCGTGTGTGACTCGAAACCTCGACTGTCAAGCTGACAGGCGAAGTCTCTAACCGTTACACTAGCTTGCCATTGTGTATAACCTTGCTGATGAGACCTAATAGGTCGAAATGTACATTCAGGGATTGACATTTTCTCGATTCGTTTAGCCTTACATTTGAACATATATGCCCGCCTAAATTCATTAATTATTAAGTAATTTTCAAAATTAGGTATGCAATTAAGCACATATCCTCCAATATATATATATATATATATATATATATATTGGATTAGCGTTTGGTTTTGAAGGTTATCACAATGCAAGTGACTTATTTTAAGTTTACAAATGCAAGTGTAAAGAAATACGAGGTAACTATGATGTTGTTCATTTACCTTTGATTTATTTTCTTAATATTTCGGAATGTTTTGTTTATAGTGGTGAAGGCTTGTGTTGGACCATCCGCACTTTTTGGATACAGTCGATAGGAAAGAACTGGTGAACAAGGAATACCACAAACCCAATCAACGACTGACCTCAGGATTTTTGAATTTAGAGTTATCCCTCTCCTAGACTAGTTACCTACCCAAGGTTAAAAAGCCTAGTCTGCCCTACTATTTAACCCATAGCTGGAGGGAGAATATATGGATTCATACCTTTCCCAAGGGTATTAGCGCTATGAGAAATGCAAACAGCCTTGTATAGGATTTGAACTCAGGTAGACAAGTCCATTTCCTACAACTAACCATTATGCCACGCACCTCAAAAAAAAAAAAAAAAAATACATACATAATAGTATTTAATAATTTGCTTGAAGTATTGTTAAGTATACTATTATTTATTTATATTAAGAAGGCAATTACAATGCGTATAAAAATTTTTAAAAAATAATGTCCAGTGTCTAATCAATTTCGAATTGTTCTTTACTTGGAAAAATTCAAAAAATGAAACTGACCGGATTTATCTCCCTTGCCAACAGTAAACATTTCTATCTATTCAATAATATATACATGGCCAACAAAAAGTTTGGAACCACTAAGATTTTTTTCCTCTTAAAAAATGAATCAGGTTTTTTGTCTTTAAAGAAATAGATTTATTGTTTCCTGTTTGCATGCAATTATTCAAATCAAAATGAATATAAAATAATTATAATCATGCCTTTATGGTGAACTCACAGATGGCACACAACTAACAAGCCCCCCCCACCCCCCCAACAGCGGTTCAAAGACAATATTCAGACAACACTGAAGAAATGCACCATCACACAGACATATATATATATATATGCATGTGTGTATGAGAGAGGAGAGATGTGTGTGTGCATGTTTGAGAGTGAGAAAGACTAAGAGAGATAGGGAGATTTGTGTGTGTGAGAGAAGAGAGAGAGAGGTTGATGTGTGTGTGAGAAAGAGAGAGAGAGAGAGAGAGAGAGAGGTTGATGTGTGTGTGAGAAAGAGAGAGAGATTGATGTGTGTGTGAGAGAGAGAGAGAGGTTGATGTGTGTGTGAGAAAGAGAGAGAGAGATGTGTGTGTGAGAAAGAGAGAGAGAGGTTGATGTGTGTGTGAGAGAGAGAGAGAGTTGATGTGTGAGAGAGAGAGAGAGAGAGAGAGAGAGAGATTATTTCTTCAGAGGACATGAAAGTTGTAAATCAACTTGTTCAATTGAATATAAAGTTATTTCAAAATCTAATAACTTTTAAAATATTTTTAGCGTTAAGCAAATTCCCAGTTCATTAGAATAACATTCTATTTCAACAAAATTGTTTTTTTAAAAACAGCGACATTGATATTAAAGAGTTCACTCATTAAAATTTAATGTGATTGCACAGAAAAATGATACATCATATTCAAAATAAAATAATTTGGTTAACAAATAAAAATATGTGAATATAAAATAATTAAAAACCGGAATATTTTCATCACTAAGTTAAAAACCGAGTTGAAACATCTTATTATAATGGAGATACTGCAACTGTCTGCCTATAACCAAAACTACATCACCAGTGATGTCACAATTCCCTTAATCCTTAAAGTTACATTATCAACGATTATGAAATAGACATTATTTAATCTTAATTAGCATTTTATTTATTAACAATGTCTATCTAAGTCTAGCCAAGTTAGATTTGCCACAAAACTGCCCATATTATTAATGCATTTAAAACCTGAAGTATGTGTTATATATCTCTAAGAAATAAAGATTTACATAGTATATCGTGGGAATAATTTACATAATGATTTTAACAAAACTGGGTTTAATAAATAATTATTTGCTGTTACTGATTTCTAATACTATCATGTTTTTCTCAAACATTAAAAGCAATCCTATATGTAATTTTTATATAGAAATCAATTAAAATAACATTAAAATAAATAATGAAAATAAATTAAGAATAAATAAAAATAAAATTTTTAAAAATCTAAAGAATTAAAAATAATTTTTTTTTTAAATCTTTAAAATTTAAAATGATTTAAAAAAAATAAGATAAAAAATAATTTTTTTTTACATCTTTAAAATTTAAAATGATTAAAAAAATAAAAGATATAAAATATATTTTTTTAAATCTTTAAAATTTAAAAAGATAAAAAAATAAAGGCTTTTATAAATGTAAACAATAAAAATGTTTAAAATTTAAGTTTTTAAAAAATTTAAAAAATTAAAAGATTTTTATATACGTTCTTATTTAGTTTCGTTAGTCTTTCTAATTAAATATTTTATTACATTAAAACTTAAATACATTCGCCCAGAGTGCGCATATTTTTGATAGTTTCAATAAAAACTGTTTTCCTCTAAAGCAAAACAGCTGTTCAAACTTTGAAAAATATTTCTTTAAAAAAGATAAAGTAAAAAAATGTTCACTGGATTTATCTCCCTTGGATAAAAGATTCACATTTCTGGCGTATTATGCAGTGAGACTGATAGCTTTTTAATTTAGTAAGTCCTAGGACGCATGTATTTGATTTGAATGAGTCCCCCGGAAAGTTTCTTTATAAATTGTAGACTTTTTATCTATGAAAAACCAAAGCCGTCTAACCCCTACCTAGTACCCCATACCGTGTAATTCGTTTCTAAGAAATATTGAAATGTATTTACAGTTAGCTGGAAATGATGGGTGAAGAAAAAAAAAAACACTCGGACTCATGGATACGATTCTTTATGCGTCAGTGACGCAGGACGCGGATCTATCAGCACATTTGTTATGCATTAGTTTAAACTAGCAAGAATATGCGCCCTCTGCTGGGCGTAAGTATTTAAGTTTTAATGTAATGAAATATATTAAATTAGAAAGACTAACGAAATTAAAAGAACACATAAAAAGATTACTTGTTTTAATTCATTTCTATATAAAATTATTGATAGAATTGATTTTAATACGTGGGAGAAATAAACAATAATTCTAGAGCTCAATAACACCAAGTAATTAATTATCAAACCCGGTTTTGTTCAAACCAGTATGCAAATTAACCACACCATATATTATGTAAACCTTTATTTCTTAGGTGATATATAAGACACATTGCAGGATTTTAAACACACTAACAACCTGTCCCGAAGGACTGGGGTCCAGTATGCTTCAGCCACTGGACCGTTGTGTTTGAATTAATAGCGTCAAGGGGGAATGCCGAAGGGATCGACGCAATTTTTGTTCTTTCCCACCCATGAGCTTCGGCTTGTGGGTGGGCCCACATTAAAACGAGGCCTTGTGCCCAGCCCATACAAGTGGGGTATGAGGCAAATACCCACTAACAACATGGGCTGTTTTGAGGCAAATCTAACTCAGATTTTCATAGACACATCATTAATAAATAAGATTTATTATTCTATGTATTAATGATTTTGACTATAAATTAAATACTCATTGATAAACATATGCAATTCCTGAGGGTATTGTGATGTAAGCAGTGATGTAGTTTTGGTTACAGACAGATGCTGAATCTCCATTATAATAAGAAAGATGATTGATGCAGTATATTGACTGGTTTAAACGACACATCAACCGATCTGGGGTTATTTCATTCATTTTTTGTGTAGTTGTCTTTCAAGAGTTTTTTTTTCTATTTTTTTTGCAAACAGTCCTATTAAGTAAAAATAATCTTTTTTTAAACATAAAAAGTGAATGTAGCAAACTAACGTAAAAGGGGTACAAGACCAGGCATGATTGGGTGGGAAAAGTGATCCACTGAGAATTGTGCAAGAAATTAAATTTTCCCAGTATTACTAAATGGTAGATGCACAAACCAGAATTTGTCCTAGAGAATGAGAAGCATAAATTGCTTGAATATCACTTAACTAGACACACACACTTTATATATATATATATATATATATATATATAGCACCTACGAGCTGGTTCGTAGGTTAATCTTGACTGAGAAACAACTAAAAGCTTGTTAGTAGGTATATATATATATATATATATATATATATATATATATATATATATATGTGATGCTGAAAGCATTTTGATTTAGTGCATCCTGGGACACATATATTTGCTTTGAATGAGTCTCCGGGAAAATTTATGGGTCACAATAAATGCTGTCTAACTCCTACCTTGTAACCTATCCTGTGTAATTCATTTCTAAGAAACTATTGAAATGTATTTACAGTTAGATTGAAATGGTAAAGGAAGAAAAAAGAAAAACACTGGGACGCATGGATATAATTTTACTGCATCCTTTTAGATTCTTGTGTGTCATGGGCGCAGTAAATATAAAAAAATAAAAAGTTGGCAGACTGGCCTATTTTCGGTATCAGCTGGACACTGAGAGAATCTATCCCCTATTCTCTAGTGCTAAACCAAGGAGATTGATTATGCAGAGGTGGAACGCCACACCTACTGTCAGCTTCCCACTTTACCGCAGAGATCAGATTACCTAATCTGTGCTGCTGAGTTGGTGGGGACCGGTATTGAACGAGGAACCTTACGATTCCTTGGCGGGTGCTCTAACGACTGAGCTAAACTAGCCCCTAAATATTAGGTTGTTACAAAAATAATGTCCGATTGAAGTGCTCTGTTTTGAAATGTCATTTTAACATAGAATTTGTTGTTTATTTCAGGTGAATTTTGCATATATGATAATTAATGTGTGCTCAAAAATAAAATTTATTTTCATATAGAAAGTATTTTTTGAAAAATAGGAGCTTTCAAAGATGAACATGCTTCTTCCTCTTTCCTGGCTGCTCCACCAACGAGACACTATGGGTTAGACTTATGTCTACCTCCTTCTCAGTGGGGCTTTGGCCCCCCCCCCCTTACATTACTGTAAGTGATTTCTCAGCATGGACTACTTCAGTTTCATGTCTGTAGCTTTTATGTTTATCTTCTATTGAATTTCTACCTCTTTATTAACTTATATGTGTATCTATGTACTGTATGTATCTCATCATATTCACGTGCTGTATACCTATTAAATGTTTTGTCCTCAACCCTTGTCGGAGTTGTATGTTCTTCAAATAACTTTGAATCTTACAGGCCGATTGAAGTTCTCGGTTTTGAAATGTCATTTTAACATAGAATGTGTTATTTATTTCAGGTGAATTTTTGCATATATGATAATTAATGTGTGTTCAAAAATAAAATTATTTTCAGATAGAAAGTATTTTTGAAAAATAGGGGCCTTCAAAGATGAACATGCCTAAACATGACCCTTCGCCTTCTTATGTTGCATGAGTTCAAGCTTGGGCACAATGCCTCCGAAACTGCTGCCAATATCAACAAAGCATGGGGAGATGAATCCACAAGTGATCGGACAGTACGAAGGTGGTTCCAGAAATTCTGCAGTGGAGATGAGGGTCTTGAAGATAAAGAAGGTAGAGGACGGACATGCAGTCTTGACAATGAACAATTGCAGGCAGTTGTTGAGCAAAATCCACGACAAAGTGTCAGAGAGATGTGTCAGACACTTCGGTTTGGTTTGTTTTACAGCATATCAACCTCAGTGGGTTATTTAATGCCGGCAAAGTTTTGAAATAAATTTATTCTTAATGCATAATACAATTTTGTTTATAAACTCATGTTTTTCTATTTAACCCATAGATGGGTCCCTAACAGATGTCAGACACTTGGTGTCAGCATTGCAACAGTTTCACGCCATTTACAGAGTATTGGAAAGGGGAAAAAGCCACATCCTCCATATTCTCTCGATCTTTCACCTACTGATTATCATTTTTTTTAGGCACTTAAGCACATTTTTAAATGGTAAAACTTTTCGATCTAAAGAAGAGGTGGAATCATCATTTAAAGATTTTGTTGCATCCCAGCCAATAATATTTTACCAACGTGGAATAAATGACCTCATAGATCAATGGCAGAGATGCCTAACTGCCCAAGGCTCGTGTTTTGACTAATTTTAACATTTCTACTGTTAATGTTTCAACAATAAATGTATGTATTTGAAATCGGTCATTATTTTTGTAACAAACTAATATATATTCGTTGGCGGGTGCTCTAACGACTGAGCTAAACTGGCCCCTAAATATATATACACATTAAATATCACCAGTTCTTGCTTTTTGAGCAATCTTTTCGAACTCGGAAACCTTCTTGACATAATTGGGAGCCATCACAGAATTTTGAACCTAACCCTTTATTTAATCCACAGGGGCATCCTGCTCTCATTCCATTAACCATAACTGGGGTACCGGAGTTAGGCTGTCTTAATTATCATTATTCTATGCAACTGCTGCCCTTGCCCAGGATTGAACCTGCAGCCTATAGATAACTGTCACTTAGAACTGTTTAACACACCTTTATCCACTATGCTATCCAGAATCCAACAAAAACTACCTGAAGAAGGCCAGAGGGAATATTGGTCGAAACGTTGTACAAATAACAATAAAGATGAGGACAATAGTCCAAATAATCCAAATAATACTAATTATCAAGCCTCATCTCAAAAATCCAGAGAAATAGTGTAGATAACAATAAAGATGAGGACAATAGTCCGAATAATCCAAATAATACAAATTATCAAGACTCATGTAAAAAAAGCTCAGAGAAACTGTAAGATTAATTTGCTACCTATTACACCATCATTAATTTTTTTTTGTTCCCCCCTCTACCCAGTTGATGCTGGTAGCCACTTCTAGTCTTGACTAAAGAGACACCTACAAGCTCGTTTGTAGATTAATCTGCTATTCAGATCAGCAGTTTTAAACGTTTGTAAGGCACGGCTTAATATCAACGGTAGGGGTGATGGGGGGTAGATATTTACCCAGCTTAACACAAGGCTGACACGGTCACTCACGATTATTATATGAAGATCAAAGTCACTAGCAATGCCATGTGATCCTAACTTAATAAACAGCAATTTACCGTATCCGCTCGTCTGTTCATATTTGTTGGATTTCTCATAGACGTACAGGTCCACCCTGACCTGGAGTGGTAATACCTTTTAAGGTCCCGTCTAAGAATCAAATAGATTTGTTTGCAAATTAAAGAAAATTTATTTCTGCCAATTTATATATATTCACCATAAGGATCTTCAGGGTTAAATCCACTGAATTAATCTAGATATTGATTAATAACAGCCGATTGCATGTGTGTATTTTGCCACAAAATACACGCATACAATCGGCTGAAATTATGCTGAGTTGGCGAGGCCCGGTAACGAACTAGGAACCTTGCGGTTTTCTAGCCAAACGCTCTACCAACTGAGCTAACCCAGCCCTTTATATATATATATTTGTTTCTTGGTACAAGGTGATTCTAGGCTGGTTCTATTCTCTACCAGTAGTTTGTTGTAGAGTTCAGGTTCCGTGTGAGAGCTCAATGCTTAATTTTTATAAACGGTGTCTGAATAAAATAAAAACGTGGTCTGATGAAGCTCGGTGGGCCTCAGATACCACGAGTGGAAATGGTCCATAAATAAATACCTGATATTTAAGGCCTTTTATTCACAAATATTATATATAATATATTATATATATATATATACACATTATATATACTAGCCAATATATTGCACCCTCTGTAGGGTGCAAGTATTTAAGTTATTTTAATAAAATATTACATTAAATTAGAAAGGCTAATGAAACTAAAATGCAAATAAAAAAAATTGAAACACACGGGGAAATAGAACAATTAAAAATTTCTCTTCCATCACTCCAGTCTTTCGTTGCTAATTTTCCTAATTTAACTCTTGGGTAAAATAGGAAGTAAAGAATAAATGACAGTTATTTCTTCTTGTTAATGGATTTCTTTTAAGATTTGAATATTTTACAAATAAATTTTCCACAAAATCGTAGGTATTTATTTATCTGTAAACCTTTTAGTTAACTTCTTATTACTGGAAAAGGGTCAAGAGTATGATGTTATTGAGTTTTGTGACGTAAGCAGTGATGTAGTTTTCGTTACAGACAGAGAGACAGTGAATCTCCATTATTAATAGAAGATTGTTATATTATATATTTTTTTTTAAAAGAAAAATAAATGTGCTAAATTAGAGTTAGTAATCAATTTTGCCTTTCAGGTGAGTTCCTTCCTAGACAGGAATTATGTTCAGGGTAAATGATAATGGTTAGAAACCAACAAAAAATATTTACACTTAAAACCTTGACAGCCACCCCCATCACCACACAGGAGCAGTGTGCCCTCACCACACAGAACTGTGTGCCCTCACCCCAGGCTACTGGCTGGAAAATGTTAAATATTGTAATGTGTTACTTAACTGCCTCACAGGCTGTTGAATAACACATTGCAACATTTCATAGGCAATAGTGATATAGAAATGGGGATTCCCTGACTGAAATTCAGACCATCTGGTTGGTATGTACTTTTAGATGTGGTACAACCACCAGCTGAATATACCAAGCCATGTCTCAAATGTAAGGGCACATCTGATTGGATGTATTGTTGATAGGCAATAGTGATATAGAAATGGGGATTTCCTGGCTGGAATTCATGCCTTTAAGGATTGGTTTGTTGGATTTTACAGCATGTCAACTCTTGTTGGGTTATTTTATGCCAAAAATGTTTTGTTTTATTCATTTTTTATGGGTATCAAAAATTTTTTTTTTAACTAAATTTTTATTTTTTTAAACAATTTTTAAAACTCATTTTTCTATTTAACCATAGATGGGACTCTAACAGGTACTACCACTCTGGGTCAGAGTGGACCTGGGAGTAATAGTGATGAAGGTGCACTCCACATTCCCCAGAGCTCCGGAACAGGAATTTCACCATCAGATACCCAGGAAAGCAGACGTTTTGAATCAGAACATAAGGATAAATTATGATTCAGCAAAATTAGGACAAAATTTTTTAACACAGTTTTAAAACTCATTTTTTCTATTTAACCCATAGATGGGACTCTAACAGGTACTACCACTCCGGGTCAGAGTGTACTGTAGAATTCAATCGATTTCTTTCAGTGAGTTTTCCATTGATTGAAACACCTCGGAATCTTTTCTTTTGATATGTTGGGACTATCATCTATTTCTTTTGTGAAAAAAAAAAAAAAAAAAAATTGAATACAATGCTTACATCAAAAGTGGACCTGGGAGTAATGACGATGAAGGGGTACTCCACACACCCCAGAGCTCAGGAATTGGGACTTCACAATTAGATGCAGTTTAATGTCATACGCAGGAAAAAGACCCTCAGCCACCACCTTCTAGCACATATATGATAAAAAAGGATTGGCGGGGTGGGGGGGTTGCCATTGTAATACCCAGGATGCCTCTTTTTGGGGATGTCTTAAATTTGCAGTGGATAAAGTCCGACAGGGCATCCTTTGTTGTTTACAACAATATTCCATGCCCGTATCTTATCTCTTATTTTACTAGTTGGTTGGTTTCTTTGTTTAATGGTATATCAACCTTCATGGGTTATTTAATGCCAAGTTAACCTTGTAAGAGAACAGTAGTATTTTCTTTAACACATAGCTATGGAATATGTGCGAGGGTGGGATGCTACTTTTTTCACATTACTTTAAAATTTTGGATCTTGTGCGATATATATCACCCCATACACAGACACACACCAAAGGTGGATCTTGTGCGATATATCACCTGAAAATGCCTCTTGTTCGAAATACGGCTGACCTAAAATTAAAAAATAAATATTGTATTACTTTTTTTTTCTATGTTTAAAAGTGCATTGCAGCCATTAAATTTGTGGCCAAATGATCAAAAGTGCATTGCAGCCATTAAATTTGTGCCAAATGATCAAAAGTGCATTGCAGCCATTAAATTTGTGGCCAAATGATCAAAATGCATTGCAACCATTAAATTTGTGGCCAAATGATCAAAAGTGCATTGCAGCCATTAAATTTGTGGCCAAATGATCAAAAGTGCATTACAGCAATTAAATTTGTGGCCAAATGGTCAAAAGTGCATTGCAGCCATTAAATTTGTGGCCAAATGGTCAAAAGTGCATTGCAGCCATTAAATTTGTGGCCAATGGTCAAAAGTGCATTGCAGCAGTAAATTTGTGGCCAAATGGTCAAAAGTGCATTGCAGCCATTAAATTTGTGCCAATGGTCAAAAGTGCATTGCAGCCATTAAATTTGTGGCCAAATGGTCAAAAGTGCATTGCAGCCATTAAATTTGTGGCCAAGTGATCAAAAGTGCATTGCAGCAATTAAATTTGTGCCAAATGATCAAAAGTGCATTGCAGCCATTAAATTTGTGCCAAATGATCAAAAGTGCATTGCAGCCATTAAATTTGTGGCCAAATGATCAAAAGTGCATTGCAGCCATTAAATTTGTGGCCAAATGATCAAAAGTGCATGCAGCCATTAAATTTGTGCCAAATGATCAAAAGTGCATTGATGCCATTAAATTTGTGGCCAAATGATCAAAAGTGCATTGATGCCATTAAATTTGTGGCCAAATGATCAAAAGTGCATTGCAGCCATTGTGGCCAAATTTTGTAATGGAACAGTGGTTGAGTTAATACATGTGACAATCATCAGTAGGTTGCACGTTCAAACCTGGCCACGGGTGATAATGACATAGAATACTTAGATAGCTTAAAACATGTACCGGTCATTGATTAATGGCCTTGATAATTTGTATTATTTGATTTTGGACTGTTCTCAGTCGGTAATCATCCACTAGGAACCACAGGTTCCAGGTTCGATACTGGCCCTTGCCAACTCAGCATATGAGTAGTAGTGTGTTAAAGTGAGGAGCTGATGTTAGGTGTGGCGTTCTGTCTCAGATGCCAAAACAATCTCCTTGGTCTAGCGCTTTTTTTCCCGAGGGTAAGAATGTCATTATTTGCAATAAAATCATAAAGACTTCCTGTTTTTGTCATCGGTTGCCTTATAAAATTCTATTGACAATTTTTGTGGTTGGGCTGGAGGGGGGTGTCTTTATAACTGTCAGGTCTTACACTCCCACTCCAATCTCCCCACACACAAATTTAGAAAAATTGGAAAAATTAATCAATGTCAAAAACTGGACTTGTCAAAATACTTTTGTTACCTAATTTTATGGGGGTGATCCAATATCTGGTCACTCTTACATATCGTTTTAAATTTTATCATTTTTTTTTTTTTTTTGGTTACTGTCTATGTATATATACTTCTTATTCCCAAATAATGGGTTCCAGCATGGAAAGACAAAAAAATTTAAGTGCAGATCAGAAAGAACAACAATTTTACAAAGAATGCAAAGTTTATAATAAATTGTTCCAAAAATAAAGAAATGGTGAAGAAATTACTAAATTTCTTTTTTGAATTGGTCCATGATTTGACATTTTTTTTTAACAAAATCATGCCCACTTTTTTACCTCCAATTTCGGGGTTTAATTTCATACTTTTGAACCACTGGGGATATTTGAATTAATTCAAAACAGTTCTGAACTCCATTTACAAACTCCATATAACTAATGCAGTTTACCCATCCAGGATTTGAATCATTCCATTCCTGTGACAGAAGCTATTACACCACAAACACATAGGCGTGATGCTGATAGCGTCTTTTGATTTAGTGTGTCCTGGGACTCACATATTTTGATTTGAATGAGGTCCCCGGGACACAACTAAAGCCATCTAACTCCTACCTTGTAACTATCTTGTGTATATCATTTCTAAGTAACTATTGAAATTTATTTACAGTTAGCTTGAAATGGTGAGGGAAGAAAAAAAAAAACACTGGGACGCATGGATATGATTTTACTGCGTCCTTTAAGATTTTTGTGCGTCAGGGATACAGGACACGTACCATCAGCATCTCTGTATAATTTATCTAATTATTTTACCTCTAAAATTTTTTGCTACCTAATTGTATAGGGTGGTCGATGTTTGTCACCTCTACATATTTTTTTAAATCTCGTTATTTATTTCTAATAATATTTTACATCCAAAAATATATGGAGGGGGTGACAAGACTTTCAGACCATCCTATACATTAATTACAGGCTGGTGCAAAAGTCTTTTCGGTAATCCTTAACTTGTTCCTCATAAATTCCTACCATAAAATAAACTGAACCCTCATTTTATGTACGTGTTTTTGCAATAAATGTTTTCTTTTTGTTGCACTCGTTATTTTACAATACTAAATACATTTTCTTTATTTTAATATTCCTTCAATGTGCATATTCTAAAAGTTTTATTTGTGAGAATGTTTAGTTTTAAAGTGGGGCTCGTTTACAATTTAGGCTAAGCAACAACAAAACGAACCCCACTTTAAAATAACCATTCTCACAAAAAAAAACTTTTAGAATATGCACATTGAAGTGATATTAAAATAAAGAAAATATATTTAGAATTTTAAAATAACAGGTGCAAGAAAATAAAACATTTATTGCAAAAACACCGGACATAAAATGAGGTTCAGTTTATTTTATGGTAGGAATTTACGAGGAACAAGTTAAGGATTACCGTTTTTCACCTTACATATTGTTTAAATTTTATCATTTTTTGGTAAATGTATTGTATTTACCAACCGACGTGGCACAGGTCAATTTATTTAGGAGTTTAACAGGTTTGAACTTTACATTTTTCATATATTGAGCACTTTTGGATATTTACTAATGCCACGGCAACGGAAAGGTTAAAGCGGCAATTGGATAATATATACAATGATGCTGATGGCTTTTTGATTAAGTGCCCTGGGATGCATATATTTGCTTTGAATGTGTCCCAGGAAATTTATGGTCCAACTAAAGCTGTCCAACTTCTATCTTGTAACATATCTTGTGTAATTTGTTTTGAAATGTATTTACAGTTAGCTTGAAATAGTGAAGGAAGAAAAAAAAGAAAAACCTGGGATGCATGAATACACACCTATCAGTATCTATATACATAAGTAAACCTGGACATGGTAATTGCATTTCACTAGCACTAATACCCTTGGGAAAGGTATGAATCCTACTCTCCCTCCAGCTATGGAATAATAGACTGGGCTCTTTAACCATGGCTAGCTAACCAGTCTAGGAGAAGGAAAACTCTAAATTCAACCTGTTAAACTCTGCTTAAGAATTGACCTTGTGTCGTATCCTGCTCGTGGGAGGGTTGGTAATATATATATACATAAGTAAAAAGTAAAGTCGACGGGCGACCTAAAGTCGGTAATCAACCAGTCAGCGAGGGAGTCTATCTCTTTCAATAGCGCGTAGAACACAGAGATTGTTTTTTTTAGCATCTGAGGTGGAATGCCACAAGACATCAGCTCCTTACTTTACCGCCAGGTCCCTGTGCTACTCATACGCTGAGTTGGCGAGGACCGTATCAGAAATAGGAACTTGTGGTTTCTAGCCAACACTCTACCGACTGAGCTATACCGGCTCTATATATAACTCTGAAGATTCACGCTACAGCGAGAAACTATAGTCAGTAATTTTTAAACATTCGATTTTCAACATATATTTAGCTCTTTATTGAGCACTTTAATCAGTTTTAGAAAAAAATACAGAAGTAATAAGATTTTATACTTATTTTGGTGGATTTAATGGTAACTTCGATTATATAAGAAAATTGAAAAAACACAAGTTTAAATAAGTTGAGTGGTAAGTTTTATTGCCAACGCTGCAGTGTTCGATCTATTAATTAGATCTCTTCAGGGCATTTGATCTAATTAATAGATCGAAACAATGCAGCATCGGCAATAACTTGTTGTTTTTTCAATTTTCTTAATAACACATACCGTCGGATTCACTTCCTTTTCTTCACACACACACACAGACATATATATATGTGGAAGAAAGTAGACAAACACGGATGTTATGGAACTGGTGTTTATTGTTGACGATGCAACATTTCGGTCATTTAGACAACAAAATTGCATCGTCGACATAAACATCAGTTTCTATAACATCCCGTGTTTGTCTACTTTTCTCCACATATTGTCAGAATTACCTCCTCACATTTCTCCATATATTATATATATGTGTGGGAAAGTGTGGATAAAACAGCAGAAAACAGCAGAAATTTAGTAGATATTTCACTCATATTAAAAAAGCTTCATCAGCATTTATTGAACATAGTAATTCTACATTTACTTTTAGAGTGAAAAGGTGAATGTATGAATACCTATCTTCAATAAACTTGATGAAGTCTTTCAATATGAGGTGAAATATCACTAAATTATGCTCTTTTGTGCTGTTTTTACCACACTTTCCTTATTCCAACTACATTTTGTCTGATTATTCAATCCCTCACTCTATATATATATATATATATATAATATATAATATATATATATATATATAAAAAGATTTTTTTTTTTTAAATGGACTCTCTCTGCATTTTCGACGCATGAGTTTCATCAGTAAACAACCAACACAGTGATTTGTTTATAGTGGTGAAGGCTTGTTTGGGCCATTCATGCCTTTTTGGCAAAGTCGTAGAAAGAATTGGTGCATCAGGATGCACAAACCAATCAACGATCGACCTCAGAATTTTGAATTCAGAGTTATCCCTCTCCTAGACTGGTTACCTAGCCAAGTTAAAGAGCCAGTCTGCCCTACTATTTCACCCATAGCTGGAGGAGATATTTGGATTCATACCTTTCCAAGGGTATTAGCGCTATGTGAAATCCAACAGCTTTCGTCTAGAATTGACTCGAACCGACGAGTCCATTTTCCACGACTCTAACCACTAGCCATGCGCCTCCCATATATATATATATATATATATATATATATATATATATATATATTCACATTGTATTTATACATAAGTTGTTCATATTATTGTGGCTATAAACACCAGGAGGAAAAGTGTTGCATGTTTGTTTGTTTTTTTAAAGGATACAGCTATTTAGTCCAGCCCCCCCCCCCCGTGCGCCAACACTCACCACACGTTTTGGGCAATTTGGAGAGATCATAAAAACTAGTCTAGCTAGAGGTGGATATATGACAACGGATTGCTTTACAGTAACTTGGATTTTGCCACTTCTCATACAAAGGGTTGTGAGTAGCAGAAAAATCTAGGATACGCTATAGCACCAGCAAGTAGCAGAAGAAAGAAAGAAAAGAAAGAAAAAAGATTATGCAATATATATACATTTTGGGGGTTTAACCTTCTAGAATGTCAGAAGACAAGTACGACACAGAAGAAAAAAAATACTGGAGTTAAACAATCTAGCTATAATGAAGAATATATATATATATGCTATACAAATAAATGCTTTTTTTTTTTCATCCCATCAGTAAGCTGCAGGACTTAGGTTATTGTAATTTTTTCTAATTTTAGTAGATAACCATATCTATATTTTAGCCCCCCACCACACAAAAAAAATACTTGGACCCCCCAACAAAAAACCCTTAAAACTTTGTATTGTTTAATTTTGCTTAATTATAAAGGTATGTCAACCTGTTGGGGTTATTTTATGCTTAGAGGTTAGAGAATATGCATACATTGTATATTTTTTGTAAATGTCAGAAGAGACATGTACGACACAGAAAAACTAAAAACTGTGTAGTTAAAAATTTAAAAACACTAATAAAAAGAATTATATTGTTGAAGTATTTATTGTAATAAAATAAATTCTTTTTTCATCGTAAACTGCAAACTTATGTTTAAGTAATTTCTTTAATTTTTTAGTAGCTACCATATCGGTTATTTCATAGTTGAGTAACATATTACAGGGTGACCAGAAAAAACAGAACACAACTTATTTATTTTCCGTTAAACTAACCCTAAACCCCAACCCTAAGCCTACTTCCTAGTTGAGTAACATGATATTCAGGGTGACCAGAAAAAACAGAACCAAATTATTTATTTTTCATTAAACTAACTTAACCCCCCCCCAGTTAAGTAACATAATATTACAGGTGACCAGAAAAAAATGAACCCAAATTTTGTAATAAAACTGTTAAAAATAATTTTTTTAAATTAAAATTAAGTTTAAGTCAACAAGGGTTAGGGTTAGGGTTTAGGATTAGCTTAATGGGAATAAATAATTTGGGTTTCTGTTTCTCTGGTCACTCATGTTACTCAACTATGAAATAACACCATATCTTATTTTTCCAGCCTGCATAAAAATATAATTTTGAAAAAAAAAAAAAAAAAAGAATTATTCTAAAACTTCATATTGTTTAACTTGCCACTTATATTCATGGACTTTACCAAAGCATTGCCCAATGAAAAACGATATAGAAATGCATTTAAGATTAGTATTTGACCTGAATCTGTAGTTTTAAGGATGATCTCATAAGGCACATTCTACTGTCGAATCTGCACAGACACAGCAGTGTGGCCTGTCCAGCAAAGACACGGCAGTGTGCCTGTCCAGCAAAGACACGGCAGTGTGGCCTGTCAGCAAAGAACGGCAGTGTGCCTGTCCAGCAAAGACACAGCAGTGTGGCCTGTCCAGCAAAGACCTACATTGATCAGTTCTGTGCAGATTCTGAATGCAGTCAGAGGACTATGAGGAGAGTGATGAAAGATAGGGACGGATGATGAGAGAGTGTCATGGATATCTTGTGCTGTAGCATAACTGATGATTTAATTAGTTAACTTTTTTTTTAATATTAACCACTCTTTGATACTTTTTGAAACAAAATGATTTTTTGAGAAACAGAATTGCACAAGTGCAAAAGCTTCATACTCATCAAACACAGCTTTATGCAAATTATCAAAGTTAAGAATTGAGAATGTGGTTTGTTTTTACAGTGGATCAACCCTTATGGGGGTGTTCAAAAAAAAAAAAGTTAAATTGTCACCCATCACTTCAATTTTTCGGAATTTTGTGGAGGTGGTGGACTATCTTAAAGTTAGAACAATCCCCAAAATTTGAGCCTTCCAATTCCAAAAACCTGATTTTCTGTATCTATTTTTGTTTGTAAAATGAATCTAGAGCTTCAATACTGCCTAAACTTCCACACGGATTCCCAAAAACATGCTATCAAACAAGTCCTTAAAAGAGTTAACAATTTTTATGTTATGGTAACTTATGAGTGGCTAAGGGATCTGAGATTAAGGGCTGCAGAGTAAGTTCTAAAATGGGAACCTAACTAACACCAAGGTCTACACTGTTGAAGCATGGATGATCGTCCATCGTCTGCGCATTCAATATCGAGATTAACAGGGCTACAGAAGCGGGCGACATTCATCATAATATCATGAACCACGCAATGTAGATAAGAATTTCTGCAATGTGTGTGGACTGTATCTGAAGTCAGAATTGTATAACTAACCACCAGAGGATCTACACTGTTGGAAGACATGGAGGTGACATTGTATTTGCGATAGCTCAAAATTGAGATTTAACAGGGCTACAGAGGGCAACATCTTCGTCGCCATGGAACACACATGCAGATGCGAAATTCGTTACACGCTTGGCAAGTCCAGAGGGTCCAAATGTTGAAACGACATCGGAGTGACAGTCAATATTGAGATTAACAGGGCTAACAAGAGCAGTGGCGACATATCATCATGAACACCAAATGACAGATGGGAATTTCCCTTGCAATGTGTGTGACGCATCTGCAAGTCCAGAATTGGACTAATTACCCCAGAGGGTCTAACAACTGATGAACAACATGGAGTGACGTATCGTTGCTTGCAATGGACTTCTAAAATGAAAAGTGAAAGTATTTATCCAGGGTGGGGAATCAAACTACCCTGTCCAGGATTTGATTTGGTTAACCAGGTCTATTTTCTCTGTGATAACCATTACCAACAAACACTCTACACTGTATATCACAAGAATTCTATTAACAAGAGTTTTTCAAGATATTTTCTGATAAGAATAAACAAAATGGTGGAGATGGGGTGATATTTCAATTCCTAGCATTTTATCAACCATAATCTTTTCGGGCTGGTTTGTTTTGGCAGTCAACATTTGAACTGAACTGGTGCAACATCCAGACTTGGTAATTTTTACATTTTTTTTATTTAATACAATAGATTTTTAATATTATATTTACCACTAATACAATGCACGCTGTGATTTTGGGTGTATGTTACAACATGCTTTTGAGGCAATCGCACCATTTTACCGTTTTTTATTTCTTTGAATAACAATAAATTATCTTTATATTAATGTTTGTTCATTCTGATTTTTTTAGATCAGGCTTGATAATTTGTATTTTGGGAATTTTTTAGACTGTTGTTCTCATCTTTGTTATATAATGAAATTTTCAAATCCTGGACGGTGGTGAACTATGCATTTCACATTAGCGTAATTACCTGGAAAGGTAGATCCAATTCCTCCTCCAGCTATGGGTAAATAGCAGGTGCGCAGTGGGTTCTTTAACCAGGCTACAGGTAACGCAGGCTAGGAGAAGGAAAACTCTGAATTCAAACCTGTTTAAACTCACCACTTAAGAAATTGGCCTTGTGTCCGATCCTGCTCGTGTGGATGGAGTTTGGTAAATTATATTATATACATGAATGTTGAACCGACGTACTCCAGCCTTCTCTTTAGGTGTCTCTTGATGAACATGGGAACATTCTCAACATTCTGGAACATTCTTATTGAATTGGGAATATTCATGGAACCATCAAACTAAAGATTTCCAATTTACATGAAGGTTACAGTTTTGACAGACATATCCTAAAGAAGGCCAGAGAGCACATTGAACAAAGAATTGTGTATATGATAATAAAGATGAGGACAACAGTCCAAAAATCCAAATAATACAAATGTTTCAAATACAATCACTGCAACATATGTGTTTGCATCTTGCACAATGCTTTTGCATTTACTGTTTTTTATTTCTTTGAATAACTATACAATATTCTTATATAAACATGTGTACGTGGCGGCTAGCGATATACTTCACCGTATAACATCGGATATATCGTAACGTTTCTAATATCGTATAATATCGTATAGCAGGTCCTTGTCAACGGTGCCTCCAAATTCACGCCACTAAAAAGGTGTTCGCAGCGTGGTTGGTTATCTGGTTGATAAGTACAACGGCGGAAATATATCTTCACAAGCTGCTTAGCTTTTAATTTCCAAGGGTAGGCTTCGTCTCATGGGTTGTGTCGGAGAGGGAAAGGCAGAGAGAAAGAGGGAAGAGTTACACTTAAGTTACTGTGATCCACAACTGGACCCGAGGTCTGGTCCGTACCCTCCGCGTCCGAAAGCAAGAGGAACGGTATTTTTCTTCGTCGTTCCAACGTCATCCGGCAACGTGAACTTCCGGTTCGGCAACCCAAAACTTCGGTTGACATCAATCTCCATTCGGGGGTCACACCCCGGTCAAATTCCACGAAANGGGAGAGAGATAAAACTGCTGCAATGATCAACAAAGCATGGGGAGATGAATCCACAAGTGATCGACAGTACGAAGGTGGTTCAGAAATTCTGCAGTGGAGATGAGGGTCTTGAAGATAAAGAAGGTAGAGGACGGACATGCAGTCTTGACAATGAACAATTGCAGGCAGTTGTTGAGCAAAATCCACGACAAAGTGTCAGAGAGATGTGTCAGACACTTCGGTTTGGTTTGTTTTACAGCATATCAACCTCAGTGGGTTATTTAATGGCAGCAAAGTTTTGAAATAAATTTATTCTTAATGCATAATACAATTTTTGTGTTTATAACTCATGTTTTCTATTTAACCCATAGATGGGTCCCTAACAGATGTCAGACACTTGGTGTCAGCAAACAGTTTCAACGCCATTTACAGAGTATTGGAAAGGGGAAAAAGCCACATCCTCCATATTCTCTCGATCTTTCACCTACTGATTATCATTTTTTTTTAGGCACTTAAGCACATTTTTAAATGGTAAAACTTTTCGATCTAAAGAAGAGGTGGAATCATCATTTAAAGATTTTGTTGCATCCCAGCCAATAATTTTTACCAACGTGAATAAATGACCTCATAGATCAATGGCAGAGATGCCTAACTGCCCAAGGCTCGTGTTTTGACTAATTTTAACATTTCTACTGTTAATGTTTCAACAATAAATGTATGTATTTGAAATCGGTCATTATTTTTGTAACAAACTAATATATATTCGTTGGCGGGTGCTCTAACGACTGAGCTAAACTGGCCCCTAAATATATATACACATTAAATATCACCAGTTCTTGCTTTTTGAGCAATCTTTTCGAACTCGGAAACCTTCTTGACATAATTGGGAGCCATCACAGAATTTTGAACCTAACCCTTTATTTAATCCACAGGGGCATCCTGCTCTCATTCCATTAACCATAACTGGGGTACCGGAGTTAGGCTGTCTTAATTACATTATTCTATGCAACTGCTGCCCTTGCCCAGGATTGAACCTGCAGCCTATAGATAACTGTCACTTAGAACTGTTTAACACACCTTTATTCCACTATGCTATCCAGAATCCAACAAAAACTACCTGAAGAAGGCCAGAGGGAATATTGGTCGAAACGTTGTACAAATAACAATAAAGATGAGGACAATAGAAAATAATCCAAATAATACTAATTATCAAGCCTCATCTCAAAAATCCAGAGAAATAGTGTAGATAACAATAAAGATGAGGACAATAGTCCGAATAATCCAATAATACAAATTATCAAGACTCATGTAAAAAAAGCTCAGAGAAACTGTAAGATTAATTTGCTACCTATTACCCATCATTAATTTTTTTTTGTTCCCCCTCTACCCAGTTGATGCTGGTAGCCACTTCTAGTCTTGACTAAAGAGACACCTACAAGCTCGTTTGTAGATTAATCTGCTATTCAGATCAGCAGTTTTAAACGTTTGTAAGGCACGGCTTAATATCAACGGTGGGGGTGATGGGGGGGTAGATATTTACCCAGCTTAACACAAGGCTGACACGGTCACACAATTATTATATGAAGATCAAAGTCACTAGCAATGCCATGTGATCCTAACTTAATAAACAGCAATTTACCGTATCCGCTCGTCTGTTCATATTTGTTGGATTTCTCATAGACGTAAGGTCCACCCTGACCTGGAGTGGTAATACCTTTTAAGGTCCCGTCTAAGAATCAAATAGATTTGTTTGCAAATTAAAGAAAATTTATTTCTGCCAATTTATATATATTCACCATAAGGATCTTCAGGTTAAATCCACTGAATTAATCTAGATATTGATTATAACAGCCGATTGCATGTGTGTATTTTGCCACAAAATACACGCATACAATCGGCTGAAATTATGCTGAGTTGGCGAGGCCGGTAACGAACTAGGAACCTTGCGGTTTTCTAGCCAAACGCTCTACCAACTGAGCTAACCCAGCCCTTAATATATATATATATTTGTTTCTTGGTACAAGGTGATTCTAGGCTGGTTCTATTCTCTACCAGTAGTTTGTTGTAGAGTTCAGGTTCCGTGTGAGAGCTCAATGCTTAATTTTTATAAACGGTGTCTGAATAAAATAAAAACGTGGTCTGATGAAGCTCGGTGGGCCTCAGATACCCACGAGTGGAAATGGTCCATAATCACAATACCCCGGATATTTAAGGCCTTTTTATTCACAAATATATATATATATATATATATATATATATATACACATATATATACTAGCCAATATATGCACCCTCTGTAGGGTGCAAGTATTTAAGTTTTATTTTAATAAAATATTACATTAAATTAGAAAGGCTAATGAAACTAAGAATGCAAATAAAAAAATTGAAACACACGGGGAAATAGAACAATTAAAATTTCTCTTCCATCACTCCAGTCTTTCGTTGCTAAATTTTCCTAATTTAACTCTTGGGTTAAAATAGGAAGTAAAGAATAAAATGACAGTTATTTTTCTTGTTAATGGATTTCTTTTAAGATTTGAATATTTTACAAATAAATTTTCCACAAAATCGTAGGTATTTATTTATCTGTAAACCTTTTAGTTAACTTCTTATTACTGGAAAAGGGTCAAGAGTATGATGTTATTGAGTTTTGTGACGTAAGCAGTGATGTAGTTTTCGTTACAGACAGAGAGACAGTGAATCTCCATTATTAATAGAAGATTGTTATATTATATATTTTTTTTTAAAAGAAAAAATAAATAGTGCTAAATTAGAGTTAGTAATCAATTTTGCCTTTCAGGTGAGTTCCTTCCTAGACAGGAATTATGTTCAGGGTAAATGATAATGGTTAGAAACCAACAAAAAATACTTTACACTTAAAACCTTGACAGCCCCCCCATCACCCACACAGGAGCAGTGTGCCCTCACCACACAGAACAGTGTGCCCTCACCCCAGGCTACTGGCTGGAAAATGTTAAATATTGTAATGTGTTACTTAACTGCCTCACAGGCTGTTGAATAACACATTGCAACATTTCATAGGCAATAGTGATATAGAAATGGGGATTCCCTGACTGAAATTCAGACCATCTGGTTGGTATGTACTTTTAGATAGTGGTACAACCACCAGCTGAATATACCAAGCCATGTCTCAAATGTAAGGGCACATCTGATTGGATGTATTGTTGATAGGCAATAGTATAATAGAAATGGGGATTTCCTGGCTGGAATTCATGCCTTTAAGGATTGGTTTGTTGGATTTTACAGCATGTCAACTTGTTGGGTTATTTTATGCCAAAAATGTTTTGTTTTATTCATTTTTTATGGGTATCAAAAATTTTTTTTTTTAACTAAATTTTTATTTTTTAAACAATTTTTAAAAACTCATTTTTCTATTTAACCCATAGATGGGACTCTAACAGGTACTACCACTCTGGGTCAGAGTGGACCTGGGAGTAATAGTGATGAAGGTGCACTCCACATTCCCCAGAGCTCCGGAACAGGAATTTCACCATCAGATACCCAGGAAAGCAGACGTTTTAGAATCAGAACATAAGGATAAATTATGATTCAGCAAAATTAGGACAAAATTTTTTAACACAGTTTTAAAACTCATTTTTTCTATTTAACCCATAGATGGGACTCTAACAGGTACTACCACTCCGGGTCAGAGTGTACTGTAGAATTCAATCGATTTCTTTCAGTGAGTTTTCCATTGATTGAAACACCTCGGAATCTTTTCTTTTGATATGTTATGGAACTATCATCTATTTCTTTTGTGAAAAAAAAAAAAAAAAAAAATTGAATACAATGCTTACATCAAAAGTGGACCTGGGAGTAATGACGATGAAGGGGTACTCCACACACCCCAGAGCTCAGGAATTGGGACTTCACAATTAGATGCAGTTTAATGTCATACGCAGGAAAAAGACCCTCAGCCACCACCTTCTAGCACATATATGATAAAAAAGGATTGGCGGGGTGGGGGGGTTGCCATTGTAATACCCAGGATGCCTCTTTTTGGGGATGTCTTAAATTTGCAGTGGATAAAGTCCGACAGGGCATCCTTTGTTGTTTACAACAATATTCCATGCCCGTATCTTATCTCTTATTTTACTAGTTTGGTTTGGTTTCTTTGTTTAATGGTATATCAACCTTCATGGGTTATTTAATGCCAAAGTTAACCTTGTAGAAGAACAGTAGTATTTTCTTTAACACATAGCTATGGAATAATGTGCGAGGGTGGGATGCTACTTTTGTTCACATTACTTTAAAATTTTGGATCTTGTGCGATATATATCACCCCATACACAGACACACACCAAAGTGGATCTTGTGCGATATATCACCTGAAAATGCCTCTTGTTCGAAATACGGCTGACCTAAAAAAAAAATAAATATTGTATTACTTTTTTTTTCTTTAAAATTTGTGGCCAAGTGCATTGCAGCCATTAAATTGTGGCCAAATGATCAAAAGTGCATTGCCATTAAATTTGTGGCCAAATGATCAAAAGTGCATTGCAGCCATTAAATTTGTGGCCAAATGCAAAAGTGCCATTAAATTTTGTGGCCAAATGGTCAAAAGTGCATTGCAGCCATTAAATTTGTGGCCAAATGGTCAAAAGTGCATTGCAGCCATTAAATTTGTGGCCAAAAAAAAAGTGCATTGCAGCCATTAAATTTGTGGCCAAATGGTCAAAAGTGCATTGCAGCCATTAAATTTGTGGCCAAATGGTCAAAAGTGCATTGCAGCCATTAAATTGTGGCAAATGATCAAAAGTGCATTGCAGCCATTAAATTTGTGGCCAAATGATCAAAAAGTGCATTGCAGCCATTAAATTTGTGCCAAATGATCAAAAGTGCATTGCAGCCATTAAATTTGTGGCCAAATGATCAAAAGTGCATTGCAGCCATTAAAATTGTGGCCAAATGATCAAAAGTGCATTGATGCCATTAAATTTGTGGCCAAATGATCAAAAGTGTGTTTTGCAGCCATTGTGGCCAAATTGTGTAATGGAAACAGTGGTTGAGTTAATACATGTGACAATCATCAGTAGGTTGCACGTTCAAACCTGGCCACGGGTGATAATGACATAGAATACTTAGATAGCTTAAAACATGTACCCGGTCATTGATTAATGGCCTTGATAATTTGTATTATTTAGATTTTTGGACTGTTCTCAGTCGGTAGATCATCCAACTAGGAACCACAAGGTTCCAGGTTCGATACTGGCCCTTGCCAACTCAGCATATGAGTAGTAGTGTGTTAAAGTGAGGAGCTGATGTTAGGTGTGGCGTTCTGTCTCAGATGCCAAAACAATCTCCTTGGTCTAGCGCTTTTTTTCCCGAGGGTAAGAATGTCATTATTTGCAATAAAATCATAAAGACTTCCTGTTTTTGTCATCGGTTGCCTTATAAAATTCTATTGACAATTTTTGTGGTTGGGCTGGAGGGGGGTGTCTTTATAACTGTCAGGTCTTAACACTCCCACTCCAATCTCCCCCACACACAAATTTAGAAAAATTGGAAAAATTAATCAATGTCAAAAACTGGACTTGTCAAAATACTTTTGTTACCTAATTTTATGGGGGTGATCCAAATATCTGGTCACTCTTACATATCGTTTTAAATTTTATCATTTTTTTTTTTTTTTTTGGTTTACTGCTATGTATATATACTTCTTATTCCCCAAATAATGGGTTCCAGCATGGAAAGACAAAAAAATTTAAGTGCAGAATCAGAAAGAACATACAATTTTACATAAGAATGCAAAGTTTTATAAAAATTGTTCCAAAAATAAAGAAATGGTGAAGAAATTACTAAATTTCTTTTTTTGAATTGGTCCATGATTTGACATTTTTTTTTAACAAAATCATGCCCACTTTTTACCTCCAATTTCGGGGCTTTAAATTTTCATAACTTTTGAACCACTGGGGATATTTGAATAATTCAAACAGTTCTGAACTCCATTTACAAAACTCCATATAACTAATGCAGTTTACCCATCCAGGATTTGAACTCATGTCCATTTCCTGTGACAGAAGCTATTACACCACAAACACATAAGCAGTGATGCTGATAGCGTCTTGATTTAGTGTGTCCTGGGACTCACATATTTGATTTGAATGAGTCCCCGGGACACAACTAAAGCCATCTAACTCCTACCTTGTAACCTATCTTGTGTAATTCATTTCTAAGTAACTATTGAAATTTATTTACAGTTAGCTTGAAATGGTGAGGGAAGAAAAAAGAAAAACACTGGGACGCATGGATATGATTTTACTGCGTCCTTTAAGATTTTTGTGCGTCAGGGATACAGGACACGTACCCATCAGCATCTCTGTATAATTTATCTAATTATTTTACCTCTAAAAATTTTTTGCTACCTAATTGTATAGGGTGGTCCGAATGTCTTGTCACCTCTACATATTTTTTTAAATCTCGTTATTTATTTCTAATAATATTTTACATCCAAAAATATATGGAGGGGGTGACAAAGACTTTCAGACCACTCTATACATTAATCTACAGGCTGGTGCAAAAGTCTTTTCGGTAATCCTTAACTTGTTCCTCATAAATTCCTACCATAAAATAAACTGAACCCTCATTTTATGTACGTGTTTTTGCAATAAATGTTTTCTTTTTGTTGCACTCGTTATTTTACAATACTAAATACATTTTCTTTATTTTAATATTCACTTCAATGTGCATATTCTAAAAGTTTTTATTTTGTGAGAATGTTTAGTTTTAAAGTGGGGGCTCGTTTTACAATTTAGGCATAAGCAACAACAAAACGAACCCCCACTTTTAAAACTAACCATTCTCACAAAATAAAAACTTTTAGAATATGCACATTGAAGTGAATATTAAAATAAAGAAAATATATTTAGAATTTTAAAATAACAGGTGCAAGAAAAATAAAACATTTATTGCAAAAACACGGACATAAAATGAGGGTTCAGTTTATTTTATGGTAGGAATTTACGAGGAACAAGTTAAGGATTACCGTTTTTCACCCTTACATATTGTTTTAAATTTTATCATTTTTTGGTAAATGTATATGTATTTACCCAACCGACGTGGCACAAGGTCAATTTATTTAGGAGTTTAACAGGTTTGAACTTTACATTTTTCATATATTGAGCACTTTTGGATAATTTACTAATGCCACGGCAACGGAAAGGTTAAAGCGGCAATTGGATAATATATACAATGATGCTGATGGCTTTTTGATTAAGTGCATCCTGGGATGCATATATTTGCTTTGAATGTGTCCCCAGGAAAATTTATGGCTCCCAACTAAAGCTGTCCAACTTCTATCTTGTAACATATCTTGTGTAATTTGTTTTGAAATGTATTTACAGTTAGCTTGAAATAGTGAAGGAAGAAAAAAAGAAAAACACTGGGATGCATGAATACACACCTATCAGTATCTATATACATAAGTAAACCTGGACATGGTAATTGCATTTCACTTAGCACTAATACCCTTGGGAAAGGTATGAATCCTACTCTCCCTCCAGCTATGGATAAATAGACTGGGCTCTTTAACCATGGCTAGCTAACCAGTCTAGGAGAAGGAAAACTCTAAATTCAAACCTGTTAAACTCTGCTTAAGAAATTGACCTTGTGTCGTATCCTGCTCGTGCGGAGGGGTTGGTAAATATATATATACATAAGTAAAAAGTAAAGTCGACGGGGCGACCTAAAGTCGGTATCAACCAGTCAGCGAGGGAGTCTATCCTCTTTTCAATAGCGCTAGAACACAGAGATTGTTTTTTTAGCATCTGAGGTGGAATGCCACACAGACCATCAGCTCCTTACTTTACCGCACAGGTCCCTGTGCTACTCATACGCTGAGTTGGCGAGGACCGGTATCGAAATAGGAACCTTGTGGTTTCTAGCCAAACACTCTACCGACTGAGCTATACCGGCTCCTATATATAAACTCTGAAGATTCACGCTACAGCGAGAAACTATAGTCAGTAATTTTAAACCATTCGATTTTCAACATATATTTAGCTCTTTATATTGAGCACTTTTTAATCAGTTTTAGAAAAAATACAGAAGTAAATAAGATTTTATACTTATATTTGGTGGATTTAATGGTAACTTCGATTATATATAAGAAAATTGAAAAAACACAAGTTTAAATAAGTTGAGTGGTAAGTTTATTGGCCAACGCTGCAGTGTTTCGATCTATTAATTAGATCCTCTTCAGGGCATTTGATCTAATTAATAGATCGAAACAATGCAGCATCGGCCAATAAACTTGTGTTTTTTCAATTTTTCTTAATATACTACATACCGTCGGATTCACTTCCTTTTCTTCACACACACACACACACATATATATATGTGGAGAAAAGTAGACAAACACGGGATGTTATGGAAACTGGATGTTTATTGTTGACGATGCAACATTTCGGTCATTTAGACCAACAAAACATTGCATCGTCGACAATAAACATCCAGTTTCTATAACATCCCGTGTTTGTCTACTTTTCTCCACATATTGTCAGATTAACCTCCTCACATTTCTCCCATATATATATATATATGTGTGGGGAAAGTGTGGATAAAAACAGCAGAAAACAGCAGAAATTTAGTAGATATTTCACCTCATATTAAAAGAAGCTTCATCAGCATTTATTGAACATAGGTAATCTTACATTTACTTTTAGAGTGAAAAAGGTGAATGTATGAATACCTATCTTCAATAAACTCTGATGAAGCTTCTTTCAATATGAGGTGAAATATCCACTAAATTTATGCTCTTTTGTGCTGTTTTTAGCCACACTTTCCTCTATTCTCAACTACATTTTGTCTGATTTATTCAAATCCTCCACTCCTCATATATATATATTATATATATATATATATATATATATATATATATAAAAAGATTTTTTTTTTTTAAATGGACTCTCTCGTCGATTTTCGACGCATGAGTGTTCATCCAGTGAACAACCAACACAGTGATTTGTTTATAGTGGTGAAGGCTTGTTTGGGCCATTCTGCACTTTTTGGCAAAGTCGATAGGAAAGAATTGGTGCATCAAGGAATGCCACAAACCCAATCAACGATCGACCTCAGGAATTTTGAATTCAGAGTTATCCCTCTCCTAGACTGGTTACCTAGCCAAGGTTAAAGAGCCCAGTCTGCCCTACTATTTACCCATAGCTGGAGGGAGAATATATGGATTCATACCTTTCCCAAGGGTATTAGCGCTATGTGAAATGCCAACAGCTTCGTCTAGGAATTGAACTCGAACCGACGAGTCCATTTTCCACGACTCTAACCACTAGCCCATGCGCCTCCATATATATATATATATATATATATATATATATATATATATATTCACATTGTATTTTATACATAAGTTGTTCATATTTTGTGGCTATAAAAACACCAGGAGGAAAAGTGTTGCATGTTTGTTTGTTTTTTTAAAGGAATATCAGCTATTTAGATCCAGCCCCCCCCCCCCCGTGCGCCCAACCACTCACCCACACGTTTTGGGCAATTTGGAGATGAGATCATAAAAACTAGTCTAAGCTAGAGGTGGGATATATGACAACCGGATTGCTTTACAGTAACTTGGATATTTGCCACTTCTCATACAAAGGTTGTGAAGTAGGCAGAAAACTCTAGGATAGCTATAGCACCAGCAAGTAGCAGAAGAAAGAAAGAAAAAAGAAAAGAAGAAAGAAGAATTATGTGCAATATTATACATTTTGGGGGTTTAACCTTCTAGAAATGTCTGAGAGACAAGTACGACACAGAAAGAAAAAGAAAATACACTGGAGTTAAAAACAAATATGCTATAAATGAAGAAATATTGAAGTTAGCATTTATTGTATAAAATAAATGCTTTTTTTTTTTCATCCCATCAGTAAGCTGCAGGACTTAGGTTTATTGTAATTTTTTTCTAATTTTTAGTAGATACCATATCTATATTTTACAGCCACCCCCACCACCACAAAAAAAATACTTTGAACCCCCCCCCCCAAAAAAAAAAACCCTTAAAACTTTGTATTGTTTAATTTTGCTTAATTATAAAGGTATGTCAACCTGTCTGGGGTTATTTTATGCTTAGAGGTTAGAGAATTGCATACATTGTATATTTTTTGTAAATGTCAGAGAGACATGTACGACACAGAAAAACTAAAATACTGTGTAGTTAAAAATTTTAAAAAAAAACACTAATAAAATAGAACTTATATTGTTGAAGTATTTATTGTATAAAATAAATTCTTTTTTCATCGGTAAACTGCAAACTTATGTTTACAGTAATTTCTTTAATTTTTTAGTAGCTACCATATCGGTTATTTCATAGTTGAGTAACATATTACAGGGTGACACAGAAAAAACAGAACACAACTTATTTATTTTCCCGTTAAACTAACCCTAAACCCCAACCCTAAGCCTAACCTTCCTAGTTGAGTAACATGATATTACAGGGTGACCCAGAAAAAACAGAACCCAAATTATTTATTTTTCCATTAAACTAACCTTAAACCCCCCCCCCCAGTTAAGTAACATAATATTACAGGGTGACCCAGAAAAAATAGAACCCACAAATTTTGTAATAAAACTGTTAAAAATAAATTTTTTTAAATTAAAATTAAGTTTAAGTCCAACAAGGGTTAGGGTTAGGGTTTAGGATTAGCTTAATGGGAAAATAAATAATTTGGGTTCTGTTTTCTCTGGGTCACTCATGTTACTCAACTATGAAATAACCACCATATCTATATTTTTCCAGCCCTACAAAAATATATTTTGAAAAAAAAAAAAAAAAAAAAAGAATTATTCTAAAACTTCATATTGTTTAACTTGCCACTTATATTCATGGACTTTACCAAAGCATTGCCCAATGAAAAACGATATAGAATGCATTTAAGATTAGTATTTGACCTGAACTGTAGTTTTAAGGATGATCTCATAAGCAACATTCTACTGTCGAAATCTGCACAGACACAGCAGTGTGGCCTGTCCAGCAAAGACACGGCAGTGTGGCCTGTCCAGCAAAGACACGGCAGTGTGGCCTGTCCAGCAAAGACACAGCAGTGTGGCCTGTCCAGCAAAGACCTACATTGATCAGTTCTGTGCAGATTCTGAATGCAGTACAGAGGACCTACTGAGGAGAGTGATGAAAGATAGGGACGGATGATGAGAGAGTGTCATGGATATCTGTGCTGCTAGCATAACCTGATGATTTAATTAGTTAACTTTTTTTTTAAATTATTAACCACTCTTGATACTTTTTGAACAAAATGATTTTTGAGAAACAGAATTGCACAAGTGCAAAAGCTTCCATACTCATCAAACACAGCTTTATGCAAATTTATCAAAGTTAAGAATTGAGAATGTGGTTTGTTTTTACAGTGGATCAACCCCTTATGGGGGTAGTTCCAAAAAAAAAAAAGTTAAATTGTCACCCATCCACTTCAATTTTTCGGAAATTTTGTGGAGGTGTGGACTATCTTAAAGTTAGACAATCCCCAAAATTTGAGCTTCCAATTCCAAAAACTGATTTTTGTAATCTATTTTTGTTTGTAAAAATGAATTCTAGAGCTTCAATACTCCTAAACTTCCACGGATTCCAAAAATGCTATCAAAAAAGTCTTAAAAGAGTTAACCAATTTTATGTTATGGTAACTTATGAGTGGCTAAGGATCGAGATTAAAAGGGCTGCAGAGTAAGTCTAAAATTGGACTAACTAACCACCAGAGGGTCTACAACTGTTGAAGACATGGAGTGACATCGTCATCGTCTGCGACATCTCAATATCGAGATTAACAGGGCTACAGAGCGGCGACATCATCATAATCATCATGAACCACCAAATGTAGATGAGAATTTCCCTTGCAATGTGTGTGACTGTATCTGCAAGTCCAGAATTGTACTAACTAACCACCAGAGGATCTACAACTGTTGAAGACATGGAGTGACATTGTCATCATCTGCGATAGCTCAATATTGAGATTAACAGGGCTACAGAGCGGCAACATCTTCGTCGCCATGAACCACCAAATGCAGATGGGAATATATGTTACCGCATCTGCAAGTCCAGAGGGTCCACAAATGTTGAAGACATGGAGTGACAGCTCAATATTGAGATTAACAGGGCTACAGAGCAGTGGCGACATCATCATCATGAACCACCAAATGCAGATGGGAATTTCCCTTGCAATGTGTGTGACCGCATCTGCAAGTCCAGAATTGGACTAATTATCCACCAGAGGGTCTACAACTGATGAACAACATGGAGTGACGTCATCGTTGTCTGCAATGGACTTCTAAAATGAAAAGGAAAGTATTTCATCCAGGGTGGGGAATGCAAACTACCTTGTCCAGGATTTGATCTTGGTTCACCAGGTCTATTTTCTCTGATGATAACCATTACACAACAAACACCTCTACACTGTAATATCACAAGAATTCTATTAACCAAAGATTTTTCAAGATATTTTCTGATAAGAATAAACAAAAAATGGTGGAGATGGGGTGATATTTCCAATTCTAGCATTTCATCACCATAATCTTTCGGGACTGGTTTGTTTTGCAGTCAAAATTTGAACTGAACTCGTGCCAAACAATCCAGACTTGGTATTTTACACTTTTTTTTATTAATACAAGAATTTTTATATTAATATATTCACCACTATACAATGCACCTGTGCATTTTGGTGGTATGTTACAACATTGCTTTTGAGGCACATCCGCACCATTTTACCGTTTTTATTTCTTTGAATAACAATAAAATATTCTTATATTAACATGTTTGCTTCATGTCTGAATTTTTTTAGATCAGGCTTGATAATTTGTATTATTGGGAATTTTTTAGACTGTTGTCCTCATCTTTGTTATATACATGAAATTTTCAAATCCTGGACGTGGTAACTGCATTTCACTTAGCGCTAATACCCTTGGGAAAGGTATGAATCCAATTCTCCCTCCAGCTATGGGTAAATAGCAGGGCAGTGGGTTCTTTAACCATGGCTAGGTAACCAGGCTAGGAGAAGGAAAACTCTGAATTCAAACCTGTTAAACTCCACTTAAGAAATTGACCTTGTGTCGTATCCTGCTCGTGTGGAGGAGTTGGTAAATATATATATATACATGAAATGTTGACCGACGTGACCTCCAGCCTTCTTTAGGTGTCTCTTGATGAACATGGGAACATTCTCACATTCTGGAACATTCTTATTGAATTGGGAATATTCATGGAACATCAAACTAAAGATTTCCAATTATAACATGAAGGTTACCAAGTTTGACAAGAAATATCTAAAGAAGGCCAGAGAGCACATTGAACAAAAAATTGTGTATATGATAATAAAGATGAGGACAACAGTCCAAAAAATCCAAATAATACAAATGTTCAATACAATCCACCTGCACATATTGTGGCATCTTGCAACAATGCTTTTTTGCATTTACTGTTTTTATTTCTTTGAATAACTATAAAATATTCTTATATAAACATGTGTAACGTGGCGGTAGCGATATATTCACCGTACTAAATCGGATATACGTAACGTTCTAATATCGATATATATCGTATAGCAGGTCTTGTCAACGTGCCTCCAAATTCACGCCACTAAAAAGGTGTTCGGCACGTGGTGGTTATCTGGTTGATAAAGTACAACGCGAGAAATATATCTTCACAAGCTGCTTAGCTTTTATTTCCAGGGTAGGCTCGTCTCATGGGTTGTGTCGGAGAGGAGGAAAGGCAGAGAGAAAGAGGGAGAGGACACTTAAGTTACTGTGATCCCACAACTGGGACCCGAGGTCTGGTCCGTACCCTCCGCGTCCGAAAGCAAAGAAGAGACCGGTATTTTTCTTCGTCGTTCCACGTCACCACGTGACTTCCGGTTCCGGTCAACACCCAAAACTTCCGGTTGACATTCAATTCTCCATTCGGGGGGGTCACACCCCGGTCAAATTCACGACAACCTGTTTTATGTTCATCACTTTATTTTTTAAGTCTTTACTCACTCTTATTTCTTCTTCCTCTCTTTTCTAATAGTAGTTCTCGCAAAACTCATCTCGCTACACATGTTCACTCCATATCTGGATTTTTTTTAGATAAGGCTTGATAATTTGGATTATTTTTTCTTTTTCAGATTAACAATAAGATATTCTTATATTGGTTGTTTGGGTTTTACCCTACCTCTGTATCAATATCTTCCTCTTCTTTTAATAGTCCAGCATTTTAGATACTATGCTATGGGGACTCCCCCCAGTTGTGAACAGGTAATATAAAGTCATCATAAATAAACTGAATATGTGCATATAAAAATGGGGTCTCATTCTTATTCACCAGGGAGAAGAATATAAAACATTAATATATACTATTTCTCTGAATGTTTGAGATGAGGCTTGATGATTAGTATTATCTGCGTTATTCGGACTATTGTCCTCATCTTCATTGTTATCTGTACAACGTTTCTTTAGGACATTTATCTATGCTTTTTCTCTGAATGTTTGAGATGAGGCTTGATGATTAGTATTATCTGTGTTATTCGGACTATTGTCTCCATCTTCATTGTTATTTGTACAACGTTTCGGCTGATATGCCCTCCAGCCTTCTTCAGGTATTTCTTGTCAGACTCGGGACACATGGCCTAGTGGATAAGGTAGTTAGGTTAAGACAGTTCTAAGTGACAGTTATCTCTGGATTCCGGGTTCAATCCTGAGTGGCAGCAGTAACATAGAAAAATAATTAATACAATTCCTACCCCAGCTATGGTTAGCGGAATGAGAAAAGGATACCACCATGGACTGAATAAAAGGTTAGGTTCAAAGTTCTGTGATGGCTCCCGATTACGACAAGAAGGTTCCCAGAGTTCAAGGTTCCCAGAGTTCGAAAAGAAGGTTCCCAGAGTCCGACACGAAATAGCTGAAGAAGGCTGGAGGGCCTATCGGCCGAAACGTTGTACAAATAACAATAAAGATGAGGACAATAGTTCGAATAACGCAGATAATATTAATATATTAATAGCAATTATTTCAGCACAATATATTGAAGCTATGTTTGTAATTCTTGTCCATTACTTATTACGTTTTAGTTTGGCAATATACAATATTTGTTAATTTTTTATTTTTGTGTTTTTCCAAGCTTTCTTTGCTTCTGAATCTGCCCTGTCATTTCCAGATATACCAAGGTGGCTGGAAGGCACCTCATGTGGTGTAATAGTTAACAAGATAGATTGGCAATGGGTTCAATTATCATTCTTCTGGCCTTGGGCTACATCTAAGTTGAGCTTGGTAGATAACTATACCATGGTGCCTTGGGATACAACAAAAAATTATTTAAGAGAGTTTTATAATTTGCTTGAAGCATTGTGTATATATTGGTTAGGAGGTGGATTTAGAAGGTTATCACAATGCAGGTGTAAAGAAAAAAAATATAATAATATGGTAACAATGGTGTTGTGTGTTAACCTGTATTTAATTCCTGAATTTTCAAGATATCTCTTTTTCAAAAGACCACTGGAACTGAAGCAGTCTAGTTATGGCATTTCTTTTTAAATTAATTTTTTTTTTTTTTTTTTGAAAATGGTATTTTTATATAACTGTATTCTCATGTTGTATGTTTACATGAATGTGTTTTGTTTTTTTTACTTGTGCGTACGCTGTCATGCGCGTGTCCATGAAAATGCGTGTTGGTTGTGACATTATGACTGTATCTTAGCGCGGGATTGCACGTGTGTACGCACATACACACGTGCAAACAAAAATTATTTCTTTATTCTTAGACAAGTGGTATTTTCTGTTTAGTACTAGCAGAGTTAAAGGATCATTAACGTTTCTATTTTTAATGCAGTTAAGTGCAGATAAAGAGTCTGTGAAAATTATGAATCTATTGTTGGGTATTATATTAAGTGCTAAATTAATAGCAATTATTTTGGCGCAATATATTGAAGCTGTGTTTGTAATTCTTGTCCATTGCTTAACTCTTAACATCCTGTTGAGAACTTTCAAAGTCCAGAGCCCCATTCCTCTAAGGATTTATCAAAAATGGCCTTTTCATTTAAAGTTACCTGTTATTTCCCTTAAATCAAAGACTTCTAAATATGTTTAATATTACATTTAAACAAAGTCCACATCCCCATTCCTATAAGGATTTACCAAAAAATGGCTAAAAATGGCTTTTTCATTTAAAGTTACCTGTTATTTCCCTTAAATCAAAGACTTCTAAATATGTTTAATATTACATTTAAACAAAGTCCACATCCCCATTCCTATAAGGATTTATCAAAAAATGGCTAAAAATGGCTTTTTCATTTAAAGTTACCTGTTATTTCCCTTAAATCAAAGACTTCTAAATATGTTTAATATTACATTTAAACAAAGGCTATCATTTGGGGTAGATTAGGAAAATGATTGTGACTTCCGGACAGGTGGAATGAGGTGGTATAGGATGTTAAGAGTTTATACCTTTTAGTATGGCACAATGCAATATTTGCTAAAGCAGAAAAAACAGATTACGGGAAAATAAAAATAAAATAAAAAAATTTTTTAATTTAAAATTTAAAAAATAAAAAATAAATTTTTTTTTTAAAAGTGTGTCTTTCTATGAGTAATTTATGAGGAAGTGCGTCCAGGTCTCCTGCCTCAAGAGTTGCTGCCCGGTGACTATTAAAATAATGACCCAGCTCAAGCTATTCAAAACTATCTATCTCAATTTGTTCATATTTATCTATATTACTTTAAATACTAAGGTTTTCTTTTATTCATGTTTGTTTAATGTCTTGTTTTTAGTTTAAATAAACAAGAATTACGACAAAAAAAGAAGCGACCCCCCACCCAAATACATTTACTTGTCGAAAATATCTATCTATCTTCATTTGTTCACATCTATCTATATTATTTTGTTTGTTTATCTATCTATCTATCTTAGTCTATTCCAAACTATATATCCATCTTCATATCTAAACAAGAATTATGACAAATTACGATAAATAAACAAGAATTACGACGAGCTGGGGTTGTTATTTTGATAGTCACCGGGTAGCGGTCTTTGAGGCGGGAGACCGGGACGCACTTCCTCATAAATTACCTTTCTATGTTTATTTCCAGATTAAAGAACACAAAAAAGGAACTCAGAGAATGAGACCCTCTTGAGAATTTTGGCATATACGGGCGTGTGCTAAATGTCCACTTCTACTTATAGACTCGCCGATAACCATGTGACCAACCTATTGACCAACCACTGGCAGTATTCTGCTGCTGATATTGTTATTTATACTGGCTGTTCTGGTCATACCTACTCATAACTACTTGAACCTTCGTGGACAACGGAACATAGGATTATATAACTGGACCTTTTGACACTACGTAGGATTCCATAACTCAGGACTTACTCACTTACAAAAGGATCCTATAGTTTGGGACTTACTTACTTTAAGTCCTTTTCAACTGGCCAAGGATGGCGGTCAGAACCTTAACAGATCCCCCACCCCTCAAAGAAAGCAGATAACCAGCCTGAAACACCCTGGTACAACACAATAGAGAAAAGACAACAAGACGGTAAGGACAGGGTTAAAAAAAAAATTTTAAAAAAAGGGATTGAATTTTAACTAGCACATTACCACTGTATTAGTATTTTAATAGTCGAGCATTTTAGACACTACACCATGGGGGCTCCTCCTCCTCCTCCTCCTCCTCCAATTGTGAACAGGTAATATAAACTCATCATAAATAAACTGAATATGTGCATATAAAAATGTGGTCTCATTATTATTCACCAATGAAATGAATATAAAACATTAATATATTAATAGAAATTATTTCACAGCACTATAAAACACAAAATGGTATTAAATATTAAGCCCTTACCTCTGTATCAGTATCTTCCTCGGCTTTTAATTGAGTAATAACATGTTGTAATTGTTTTCTGGTTAAAGGATTTGTTATTTGATAAGTTTCAAGAATATCATCACAGGTCAATGTCCTAAAAAAAGGAAAAAAAAAAAAAAAAAAAAAAAATTAATACAATTTAAAAGAAAACAAAAAATGTGTAAAAAAAAAAAAAGAATCTCAAAATAAATTACCAAATTTAGGTTGGGAATAATTTGGATTTTTCAGACTTTATTGTGATATGTATAAACACGTTTCGGCCACTGTATCCTCTGGCCTTCCTCAGGTGTTCTCTGTGTATTTGAGTACAGTAATGAACACCTAAGGAAGACTGGACAAAACATTAACAAAATTAAAATAAAAAACAAAAATGTGTAAAAAAAAAAAAAAAAAAGAAGAAAGAATCTTAGAACATTTACCAAATTTGGGTTGTGATTAATTGTTGGAATATTTTGTGATATACAAGACGTGCTGCGATCCACCACTTAAATTTATAGACTAAGTGAGGTCATGAGGTTTAAACCTCAGCCAATCAACAGCCCGAATATGTGGTTGGTTAACTACTTAATCGGCTGATATTGACATTTGCACTCAATGACGAACAAGACTGAGGAGCACCAAGGAACAACCAAAGGATCATACCCAATATTAAGGGACACTAAGGAGGAACGCAAAAATTCTTCACTAAGGATCACGCCCTGCTTAACACAATGGATCACCACTGGACAGCGCTCTTGCTTGAAGCCTAAAGGATGGCCTCAAATATAACAATAATTTTGATTTTTCGGACTGTATTTCTTTGAATGTCTTTATATAGAATCTTGGTATTGGAGAGGAGAATCTTCCGAATATCAGAGGATGTAAAGTTGTCAGTGTTATTGGTACATTATATATATATATATATATATATATATATATATATATATTATTATTATTATTATTATTAAAGCTGAGCAAATCAATTTTTGTTTCCTAAAGGTTTTTTTTCCTGTTTAGTTTAATGACACAAAATTCATACTAAAATATTCCTTGATTTTAGGATTGAGTTATGTTTGAAAAAATGTTTTGTCTAGTGTTAATATATATTATATATATATATATATATATATATATATTATATATATATATATATATATATATGAGTATGAAAAGGTGGAATGAAAACATCACACATTGCTGTAAAAGAGAAAACTATATATATATATATATATATATATATACACACACAAGGTGTGTAAAAAAAAAGTATCAAGATTGAAGTTGTATTTACCAAGATAGGAATGAACAATAAATATAACATTAATTTTTTTCAGAATACAAGGTGTGTCAAAAAGTATAGATTTTAAAACTGTATTAACTAAGATAGAAATGAAGAATAAATGGAACGTTAATTTTTCAGAATACAAGGTGTCATTTTCAAAATACTGAAAATCTTGATACTTTTTTGACACCTCGTGTATGTGTGTGTGTATATATATATATATATATATATATATATATATATATATATATATATATATATATATTGTTTTGTCTATTGTATAAAAATATATATATATATATATATATATATATATATATATATATGAGTATGAAAAGGTGGAATGAAAACATCACACATTGCTGTTAAAGAGAAAACAATATATATATATATATATATATATATATATATATATATATATATATTTTTTTCCGTAGTTAGGATCTTTCCACGTGTGGTTTAACCAAGCTGATGCAGGTAGACCATAAGGAGAGCTCAATGTGCCTAATACCAGTGAGTAAAAGGACAGAGCAAGATATTTTGTAAATGAAGAAAACACCCTAAACTTGCTTCATTACAATTTATTTCAACCATATTAATTAATTCATGTTCTTGTGATTACCTGAAGATGCCGTATTAATATGGTTGAAATAAATTATTGTAATGAAGCAAGTTTAGGGTTTTTTCTTCATTTACTATATATATATATATATATATATATACTAATACTTTTCTTATCTGGTATGAAGCTGCACCATGATATTTCTTTTAATGTTTTCTACATACTCAGATCTTATCACCGAGATGACGTTTTTCAATTCAGAAGAAAAACTTGCATGAAACTTGGTCCAGTGAGTATGGAGAATCTCGTACTTGTACAATAATATGTGTTACCAAAAAAAAAAAAAAAAAAAAAAAAAAAATACTTATAAAAAAAAACTATAGAGAATTGACATCGGCTTCATTTAAATGAAACCTGGATGTCTAGACATATCTTTATCTGGTATATTCGCGGTGTTCCGTCCCGGGCCTCCTGCCTCAAAAACCGCTAGCCGTTGGCTTCTGAAAAAAAACCCAAAAAAAAAACACCAGCTACGATTGAAATTCATAGCCGAAGCGGTGTCACTTGAAAAAAAAAACTGGGGTTGGAGTTTAGGGTTAGTTTAATGGGAAAATAAATAAATAATTTGGGCTCTGTTTTTTCTGGGTCACCCTGTATACACCCTGCTTTCAGGAAAAACGCCCTAAGTTGGTTGTTTTGGGGTTTTTTTTTCAAGTGACATGGCTTCGGCAATGGACTTCAATCATAGCTGTTTTTTTGTTTTTTTTTCAGCAGCGACCGGCTAGCGGTTTTTGAGGCTGGAGGCTGGGACAGAACTCCACAAAGAGTACCTCTTTATCTTTATGTATATACTGAACTCAAATCCTGGATGAGGTAATTGCATTTCACTTAGCGCTAATACTCTTGGGAAAGGTATGAATCCTACTCTCTCTCTCTCTCCAGTTATGGATAAATAGTTGGGCTCTTGAACTCTTAACATCCTATACCACCTCATTCCACCCAGCCAGAAGTCACATTTATTTTCCTAATCCACCCCAAATGATAGCCTTTGTTTAAATGTAATATTAAACATATTTAGAAGTCTTAATTCTTAGGGAAATAACAGGTAACTTTAGATGAAAAGGACATTTTTAACTATTTTTTAATAAACACTTAGAGGAATGGGTATTTGAACTTAGAAAATTCTCAACAGGATGTTAAGAGTTAACCTTGGTTAGGCAACCAGTCTAGGAGAAGGAAAACTCTGAATTGAAACCTGTTAAACACCACTTAAGAAATTGACCAAAGGATTCTAACACCGAGGAACAACCAAAGGATTCTACTTAACACTAAGGAACACCGAGGGGCAACCAAAGGATTCTATTGAAGTCAGTCAGTCTACTGTTTGAACAACAGCAACTGGCTAAGCACAACTCAAGTAGTCTCCAAGACAGTTGGTATTTATGGGAATCAAGAATAGTCCATTCATGTATTTGGGTGATTCCATTCCTTGAGTTCTGATTGGCTGCGTGGTTTCTATGATGTTGTGGAGTTTCATAAATACCCTGTCATTCTGCAGTAGAGGTGCAGCAAAACAGGATTGTATTAAGTTACGACTACTTGTCGCCGTGTCTTACCAATTCGACGGTAATTGGATCTTAGCTTGATTATTCTACAGATTCTTTAGAAAGGATCAGCTTCTGCTTAATATAAGGGATCTCCACTGTAAAGTGCTCTCACCTGCAGCCGATAAATGGCGGCAAAAATCATAATGCCATATTGTCTATGACTTGACTATTTGCTTTTAAACATCTAACAGGTTTTTTTTTTGGGGGGGGGGGCTTTCTCTATTTACTATACTAATCTGTTAAAATTGGTAAATTACAGATGGAATATACCAGCAATGTTATTCTACTAGCAGGACCTGTGGATATACCACAGTATGATAATTTAATTATTACGTTTGATATATTTACTTAAGAGTGAAAAAGAGAGAAAAGAGAGCCATAAGGAAGGAGAGACAACAGCAACTCCAGCAAGCATCACCGTTGCACCAGAGATTGCCATTCAAAAAAATGGTTTGTTCAGCAACTTGCGCAGTTGCAGATATATATATATATATATATATATATATATATATATATATATATATATATATAAAAATTTTTTAATTTATTTTTTTAGATAGTCTACACTACGCCATCATCTTGGTAATCCTTAACTTGTTCCTCGTAAATTCCTACCATAAAATAAATTGAACCCTCATTTATGTCCGTGTTTTTGCAATAAATTTTTCATTTTTCTTGCACCCATTATTTTACAATACTAAATATATTTTATTTATTTATTTTAATATTCACTTCAATGTGTATATTCTAAAAGTTTAAAATAACGGGTGCAAGAAAAATAAAACATTTGTTGCAAAAACACGGACATAAAATGAGGGTTCAATTTATTTTATAGTAGGAATTTACGAGGAAAAAGTTAAGGATTACCATCGTCTTTAGTAGACAGAAGGATACCAACAACCAAAACAATTGCAAAATAGTTCAATATATATATATATATAACACTAAAGAACACAGTGGAATAATCAAGGACTCTACCTAACACTAAGGAACAACCAAGAATTTTTCACTAAGGAACACAAGAGATCTCCACTGTCAAGTGCTCTCACTTGCAGCCTAAAAATCGCCACAAAAATCTTAAAACCTATTGCAAAAGAATCAAGTACCAATCTCAGGGTTGGTTCACAGAGAAAACAATTTTTTTTCTTTTGGTACAGTTTATTATAAAAAGTAAAAAAGTAAAGTCGTTGGGTCGGCCTAATGTCGGTATGAGCCATACAGTGAGGGAGTCTATCCCCTTTTCACTAGCACTAGACCAAGGAGATTGTTTTGGCATCTGAGGTGGAGTGACACCTACCATCAGCTCCTCACTTTACCGCACAGATCTCTGAGTTGGCAAGGGCTGGTGTCAAACCTGGAACCTTGTGATTCCTAGTCAGACTCTCTTCTGACTGAGCTAAACCAAACCCTATATCCAAAAATGAGTTTTAAAAAATTGTATTTAAAAAAAATTAAAAAAACGAGTTTGAAAAAAAAAAAAATTGAATACCCAACAAGAATTCATAAAACAAAAACGTCTTTGGTATAAAATAACTCAACAATGGTTGACCTGCCATAAAATCCAACCAACCAGCCCAGGAGAAATGTCTTTGATAAAAATTGAATACCCAACAAGAATTCATAAAACAAAAACGTCTTTGGTATAAAATAACTCAACAAGGGTTGACATGCCATAAAATCCAACCAACCAATTATTTCAGAGATTGTTCACAAGACGTCTTCATCATTTTTCATCTCAGAAATTTAATATTGCTGAATTTACTAGAAAAATATATTTGAAAAGAAAAAGCAAAACTAAAAAGCCTAAAATGGGTAGCACTCAACAGGAAACTGGGTGGGAGGGAACAGGATATTGCGTATGCAAACACTGATATGGCCATCATTAAAATGTCCAAGCAGACACAGCCCCACCCACCCATGCACGCAAGCACCTACTCGTGATATGAGGACTACTCCAGAGGAGTTGAAGTAATATTCTAAACATAGTCACACACCAGGAAAAAACAATCTTAACTTGCCTTCTGCAAATAGTGGGGGATTGGTACTAGTGAAGTTGAAAGATAAAACTTTAATTAAAATCATCACTTGAAATATAAAAATCTCTTATTTCAATGAAGAAATCTGAGCAATTTAAACAAGATAGCACATCATAGCGAGATTTATGCTAGAGCAATAATAGAAAAAACTAAAATAATAAGGATTGGTGCTATTGCAATTGAAAGACAAAACTCAAATTAAAATCATCACTAGAAATATAAAGTCTCTTATTTTAATGGAGAAATGCAATCAATTTAAACAAGATAGCACATCATAGTGAGAAAATGCTAGAGCAATAATAGTAAAGTAAGTAAAGTCGTCCGGGTGGCCTAAAGTCGGTATAGCCAAACAGGAGGGTGTCTATCTCTCTCTTTTGAAACAGTTGACACGCGAGACGGCATGTCAGCGACAAAGCGCTTTGCTGAACACAAGAAAATTTGATTTTTATTCAACAAACAAAAACAAAAAAACTGTGTAAAAGAAAGAATCTTAAAAATTTGACAAATTGGGTGGGATAATATTTGATTTTTCAGATGTTTGCTCTCATCTTTTATTTGTTGATATGTATAACACGGTTTTCGCCACTTATCTCTGGCCTTCCTCAGGTGTTGCTGTGATATTTGAGTCAGTAATGAAACCTGAGGAGACTGGACAAAATTAACCAAAATTTAAACAAAAAACAAAAAAATGTGTTAAAAAAAGAAAGGAATCTTAGAATATTTTAAATATTATATATATATATTATATATTATTACCCCCCCTGCACGAAGAGATACTACCACAAAGTCAATTACTTAAGCAGAGTTTGAACAGAGTTTGAATTCAGAGTTTTCCTTTTCTCCTAGACCAGTATGCCTAACCAAGCTTAAAGAGCCCAGTCGCCCTACTATTTATCCATAGGCTGGAGGAGAGTAGGATTCCATACCTTTCCCAAGGGTATTAGTCTAAGTGAAAATGCCATTGTATATAAGCCATGCTGCAATCCACCACTTTTAAATCATATAGGACTAAAGTAGGTCATGAGGTTATAAACCTCAGCCAATGCAACAGGCCCCGATATTGGTAGGTGAAATCACTTAACTGTCTGATATCTTAACATTTGCACTCAATTGACGAACAAGGGCACTGGGAAGCCCCAAGTGAACAACCAAAGGTCCAATACCCAATATTTAAGGAAACAACTGAGCGAATAATGTTCTTGTTTTAAACCTTCAGCCAATTAACAGCCCAAATACATGGTGGTTAAACTATTTTAATCAGCTTGATTATGACAGACGACCATTTGTATTCACTTGACGATGGCCTGCATGAACTGAGGGCACCAGGAACAAACCAAGAAGGATTCATACCAATTATTACAGGGACCACTTAAGGGGAAACGCAAATATTCTTCACTAAGGATCACCATCTGCTTTAACACAAAGGATCTCTGCTGGACATGCTTCTTTGCCTTTGAGCCTGAAGGATGGCCCCATCAAAAAATCGTAACAATAATTTGATTTTTCGGACTGTATATTCTTTGAATGTCTACTTTATATAGAATCTGGTATTGGAGGAGAATTATCTTCCGGAATATCAGAGGATTTATAAGATTGTTCAGTGTTATTTGGTACATTATATATATATAATATTAAAATTATTTTTAAAGCTGAGCAAATCCAATTTTTGTTCCTAAGGTTTTTCCGTTTAGGTTTAATTGACGACCAAATTCCTACTTAAATATTCCTTGCTTTTGAGGATTGAGTTAGTTTGAAAAAATTGTTTTGTTCTAGTGTATAGCACATATATTATATATATATATATATATATTTACTATATATTATATATTATATACACACACACCACACACGCACACATTGAGGTTCGTTCCTTGATGCCAATTTTTCTATCGGACTTGTGCCAAAAAAGGTGTGGAATGGTCAGACACAAGACTTCACCACTATAAAACAAATCACCGTGTTGGTGTGTCATTGGCATTGAACACTCATGCCCGAAAAATCGACAAGGAGTCCATATCACACACAGAAGGTGTGATAAAAAAAAAGCATCAAGATTGAAGTTGGTATTTACCAAGATAGAATGAATTAATAATGTACCATTAATTTCTTTCAGAATACAGGTATGTGTCAAAGATATAGATTTTTAAAGACTGTATTACCAAGATTAGAAATGCAAGAATAAAAAATAGAAACGTTACTTTTAAATACGGAAAAAAAAAAAAAAAAAAAAAAAAAAAAAAAAAACCCAAAAAAAAAAAAAAAAAAAAAAAAAAAAAAAAAAAAAAAAAAAAAAAAAAAAAAAAAAAAAAAAAAAAAAAAAAAAAAAAAAAAAAAAAAAAAAAAAATGGTGTGTTCAAAAAAATACTTGAAATCCATACTTTTTTGGACCACACCTTGTGTATGTATATTAGATATATATAGTATACTTTTATATATATATATATTCCGTAGTTAGGATTTTCCAGTGTGCTTGAACCAAAGGCTGATGCAGGTAGACCATAAGGAGAGCTCAAATATGCCTAAACCAGTGAATGGTAAGGACAGAGCAAGATATTCAATAAATGAAGAAAAAAAATCTCTAAACCTTGCTTCATTACAATAATCTATTTAACCGTTATTTAATTAATTAATGTTCTTGTGATTACCTGAAGATGCCGTATAATATGGTTGAAATAATTATTGTAATGAAGCAAGTTTAGAGTTTTTTCTTCATTTACTATATATATATATATTATATATATTATATTATATATACCATACGTAAACTTTGTCTTATCTGGTATGAAGCTGCACCATGGTATTTCTTTTAATGTTTTCTTACTACTTCAGATCTTTATCACTGAGATGACGTTTTTCAATTCAGAAGAAAAATTTGCATGAAACTTGGTCCAGTGGAGTATGAGGAACTCTCTTTACTTGTAAACAATGTAATATGTGGACCAACAAAAAAAAAAAAAAAATACTCATAAAAAAAAAAAACTATAGAGAATTGACATGGCTTCATCTTAAATTGAACAGGGATGTCTAGACTATCTTTTATATCTGTATATTCGCGGGTATCCGTCCCGGGCCTCCTGCCTCAAAAACCGCTAGCCAGTTGGCTGCTGAAAAAAAAAAAACAAAAAAAAAAAAAAACACCGGCTATGATTCGAGTCCGTAAGCTGAACGTTGTCACTTGAAAAAAAAACTGGGTTGGGTTTAGTTTAATGGGAAAATAAAATAAAATAATTGGGCTCTGTTTTTTGGGTCACCCTGTATACAGAGCTGACCCAGAAAAACCAGAACCCACAAATTTTTTATAAAACGTTATTTTAATTAGAGGGGGTTTAGGGTTTAGGGTTAGGTTGGCGTTTTCCAAGGAAACCGCCCTCCTAAGTTGGGTTGGTTTTTAGGATTATTTTTTTAAGTGACACGGTTCGGCAACAGACTTCAATCGTAGAGCTGGTGGATTTTTTTCAGCAAGGCCCACTGCGTTGCGGTGTTTTTGACGGGCAGGGGCTGGGACAGAACTCCACGGAAGAGTTTCTCTTAGTGTTATACTACTCAAATCCTGATTCACTTACGACTAGGTGACGGTGTGTGTGTGTGTGAGCATGAGTTATGTATATATTGAATTATTAATAATTGAAAAAAAATAGTATATCCCTATTTAATTTTGAAATAACATCATTATTAAACTCTTAACATCCATTTACCACGCTCATTCAACCCGGCCAGAGTTAACATTCGTTTTCTTTAATCTCCTTCCAAATTTGATATCCTTATTGTTTAAATGGCCATAGCGCGGGATTGCACGTGTGTACGCACATACACACGTGCAAACAAAAATTATTTCTTTATTCTTAGACAAGTGGTATTTTTCTGTTTAGTACTTGCAGAGTTAAAGGATCATTAACGTTTCTATTTTTAATGCAGTTAAGTGCAGATAAAGAGTCAGTGAAAATTATGAATCTATTGTTGGGTATTATATTAAGTGCTAAATTATTAGCAATTATTTTGGCACAATATATTGAAGCTGTGTTTGGAATTCTTGTCCATTGCTTAACTCTTAACATCCTGTTGAGAACTTTCAAAGTCCAGAGCCCCATTCCTCTAAGCTTCAAAAATGGCCTTTTAATTTAAAGTTACCTGTTATTTCCCTTAAATCAAAGACTTCTAAATATGTTTAATATTACATTTAAACAAAGTCCAGATCCCCATTCCTATAAGGATTTATCAAAAAAATGGCTAAAAATGGCTTTTTCATTTAAAGTTACCTGTTATTTCCCTTAAATCAAAGACTTCTAAATATGTTTAATATTACATTTAAACTAAGTCCAGATCCCCATTCCTATAAGGATTTATCAAAAAATGGCTAAACATGGCTTTTTCATTTAGAGTTACCTGTTATTTCCCTAAAATAAAAAGACTTCTAAATATGTTTAATATTACATTTAAACAAAGGCTATCTTTTGGGGCAGATTAGCAAAATGATTGTGACTTCCGTCCGGGTGGAATGAGGTGGTATAGGATGTTAAGAGTTAATACCTTTTAGTATGGCAGCATGCAATATTTGCTAAAGCAGAAAAAACAGATTATGGGAAAATGAAAATAACATTTTTTTTTTCTAATTTAAAATATAAACATTTTTTTTTTAAAAGTGTGTCTTTCTATGGGTAATTTATGAGGAAGTGCGTTCCAGTCTCCTGCCTCGAGAGTTGCTGCCCGGTGACTTAAAATAACGACCCAGCTCAGTCTATTCAAAATTATCCATCTATCTATCTCAATTTGGTCATATTTATCTATATTACTTTAAATACTAAGGTTTTCTTTTATTCATGTTTGTTTAATGTCTTGTTTTTAGTTTAAATAAACAAGAATTACGACAAAAAAAGAAGCGACCCCCCCCCCAAATACATTTACTTGTCGAAAATATCTATCTATCTCCATTTGTTTGTATCTATCTATATTATTTTGTTTGTTTATCTATCAGATCTCAGTCTATTCCAAATTATATATCCATCTTCATATCTAAACAAGAATTACGACAAATTACGATAAATAAACAAGAATTACGACGAGCTGGGGTTGTTATTTTGATAGTCACTGGGTAGCGGTCTTTGAGGCGAGAGACCGGGATGCACTTCCTCATAAATTACCTTTCTATGTTTATTTCCAGATTAAAGAACACAAAAAAGGAACTCAGAGAATGAGACCCTCTTGAGAATTTTGGCATATACGAGCGTGTGCTAAATGTCCACTTCTACTTATAGACTCGCCGATAACCATGTGACCAACCTATTGACCAACCACTGGCAGTATTCTGCTGCTGATATTGTTATTTATACTGGCTGTTCTGGTCATACCTACTCATAACTACTTGAACCTTCGTGGACAACGGAACATAGGATTATATAACTGGACCTTTTGACACTACGTAGGATTCCATAACTCAGGACTTACTCACTTACAAAAGGATCCTATAGTTTGGGACTTACTTACTTTAAGTCCTTTTCAACTGGCCAAGGATGGCGGTCAGAACCTTAACAGATCCCCACCCCTCAAAGAAAGCAGATAACCAGCTGAAACACCTGGTACAACACAATAGAGAAAAGACAACAAGACAGTAAGGACAGGGTTAAAAAAAAAAATTTAAAAAAAGGGATTGAATTTTAACTAGCACATTACCACTGTATTAGTATTTTAATAGTCGAGCATTTTAGACACTACACCATGGGGACTCCTCCTCCTCCTCCTCCTCCAATTGTGAACAGGTAATATAAACTCATCATAAATAAACTGAATATGTGCATATAAAAATGTGGTCTCATTCTTATTCCCCAGTGAAAATGAATATAAAACATTAATATATTAATAGCAATTATTTCACAGCACTATAAAACACAAAATAGTATTAATATTAAGCCCTTACCTCTGTATCAGTATCTTCCTCGGCTTTTAATTGAGTATAACATGTTGTAATTGTTTTCTGGTTAAAGGATTTGTTATTTGATAGTTTCAAGAATATCATCACAGGTCAATGTCCTAAAAAAAAAAAAAAAGAAAAAAAAAAATTAATAAATTAAAACAAAAACAAAAATTAATACAATTTAAAAAAAAAAAAAAAAATTAATACAATTTTGTGACGGAGAACGAAAAATAGCAAGACTTTGTCTTGCATGCAGGGATCGAACCCGCGTTGCACGAACGCGAGATTCGACTGATGTGCCCGGATGTTGAGGGACTGTGCCCATAAAAACCAAGTGAGTGGAGCGCTGGGCAGTCAGCAGAAACAGTTGACCAACGCGAGACGGCAGTCAGCGACAAAGCGCTTTGTGAACAACAAAGAAATTGATTTTTATTCAACAAACAAAAACAAAAACTGTGTAAAAAGAAAGAATCTTAAAATAATTTACCAAATGTGGGTTGGGAATAATTTTGATTTTTCAGACTGTTGTTCTCATCTTTATTGTGATATGTATAAACACGTTTCGACCACTGTATCCTCTGGCCTTCCTCAGGTGTTCTGTGTATTTGAGTACAGTAATGAACACCTGAGGAAGACTGGACAAAACATTAACAAAAATTAAAACAAAAACAAAAAATGTGTAAAAAAAAAAGAAAGAATCTTAGAATATTTACTATATATATATATATATATATATATATATATACCCCCCCTTGCACGAGCAGGATATGACACAAAGTCAATTACTTAAGCAGAGTTGAACAGGTTTGAATTCAGAGTTTTCCTTCTCCTAGACCAGTTGCCTAACCAAGCTTAAAGAGCCCAGTCTGCCCTACTATTTATCCATAGCTGGAGGGAGAGTAGGATTCATACCTTTCCCAAGGGTATTAGTTCTAAGTGAAATGCATTGTATATAAGCCATGCTGCAATCCACCACTTAAATTTATAGACTAAGTGAGGTCATGAGGTTTAAACCTCAGCCAATCAACAGCCCGAATATGTGGTTGGTTAACTACTTAATCGTCTGATATTAACATTTGCACTCAATGACGAACAAGACTGAGGAGCACCAAGGAACAACCAAAGGATCATACCCAATATTAAGGAACACTGAGCGAAGTCATGTGGTTTAAACCTCAGCCAATTAACAGCCCAAATACATGGTTGGTTAACTATTTAATCAGCTGATATTGACAGACGACCATTTGTATTCATTGACGAAGGACCTGCATGACTGAGGAGCACCAAGGAACAACCAAAGGATCATACCCAATATTAAGGGACACTAAGGAGGAACGCAAATATTCTTCACTAAGGATCACACTCTGCTTAACACAAAGGATCTCTGCTGGACAGTGCTCTTGCTTGAAGCCTAAGGATGGCCACAAAAATCGTAACAATAATTTTGATTTTTCGGACTGTATTTCTTTGAATGTCTTCTTTATATAGAATCTTGGTATTGGAGAGGAGAATCTTCCGAATATCAGAGGATGTAAAGTTGTCAGTGTTATTGGTACATTTTATATATATATATATTAATATTATTAAAGCTGAGCAAATCAATTTTTGTTTCCTAAAGGTTTTTTCCTGTTTAGTTTAATGACACAAAATTCCTACTAAAATATTCCTTGCTTTTAGGATTGAGTTACGTTTGAAAAAATGTTTTGTCTAGTGTATAATCATATATATATATATATATATATATATATATATATATATATATTATATACACACACACACACACACACATTGGGTTCGTTCCTTGATGCACCAATTCTTTCCTATCGACTGTGCCAAAAAGTGTGGAATGGTCAGACACAAGACTTCACCACTATAAACAAATCACCGTGTTGGTTGTTCATTGGATGAACACTCATGCCTCGAAAATCGACAAGAGAGTCCATATACACACACAGAAGGTGTGTAAAAAAAAGCATCAAGATTGAAGTTGTATTTACCAAGATAGGAATGAATAATAAATGTAACATTAATTTCTTTCAGAATACAAGGTGTGTCAAAAAGTATAGATTTTAAAACTGTATTTACCAAGATAGAAATGAAGAATAAATGAAACGTTAATTTTTCAGAATACAAGGTGTGTCAAAAAATACTGAAAATCCCAATACTTTTTTGACACACCTTGTGTATGTATTATATATATATATATATATATATATATATATTCCGTAGTTAGGATTTTTCCATGTGTGGCTTAACCAAGCTGATGCAGGTAGACCATAAGGAGAGCTCAATATGCCTAATACCAGTGAATGGAAGGACAGAGCAAGATATTCAATAAATGAAGAAAAATCTCTAAACTTGCTTCATTACAATAATCTATTTAAACCGTATTAATTAATTAATGTTCTTGTGATTACCTGAAGATGCCGTATTAATATGGTTGAAATAAATTATTGTAATGAAGCAAGTTTAGAGTTTTTTCTTCATTTACTATATATATATATATATATATATATATATATATATATATATACATACTAATACTTTTCTTATCTGGTATGAAGCTGCACCATGGTATTTCTTTTAATGTTTTCTACATACTCAGATCTTATCACTGAGATGACGTTTTTCAATTCAGAAGAAAAATTTGCATGAAACTTGGTCCAGTGAGTATGGAGAATCTCTTACTTGTACAATAATATGTGTACCAACAAAAAAAAAAAAAAATACTCATAAAAAAAAAACTATAGAGAATTGACATTGGCTTCATCTAAATGAAACAGGGATGTCTAGACATATCTTTATCTGGTATATTCGCGGAGTTCCGTCCCGGGCCTCCTGCTCTCAAAACCGCTAGCCAGTGGCTGCTGAAAAAAAAAACAAAAAAAAAAAAAACACCGGCTATGATCGAAGTCCGTAGCTGAAACGGTGTCACTTGAAAAAAAACTGGGGTTGGGGTTTAGTTTAATGGGAAAATAAATAAATAATTTGGGCTCTGTTTTTTTTGGGTCACCCTGTATACAGAGTGACCCAGAAAAAACAGAACCCACAAATTTTGTAATAAAACTTAATTTTAATTAGAGGGGGTTAGGGTTAGGGTTAGGTTGGGTTTTCAGGAAAACGCCCTAAGTTGGTTGTTTTTTAGGATTTTTTTTAAGTGACACGGCTTCGGCAACAGACTTCAATCGTAGCTGGTGGGTTTTTTTCAGCAGCCACTGGTTGGCGGTTTTTGAGGCAGGAGGCTGGGACAGAACTCCACGAAGAGTTCCTCTTTATGTATATACTTAACTCAAATCCTGATTCACTTACGCTAGGTGAGGTGTGTGTGTGTGTGAGCATGAGTATGTATTATATTGAATTATAATTAATGAAAAAAAATATATATCCTATTTAATTGAAATAACATCATTATTTTAACTCTTAACATCCTATACCACCTCATTCCACCCGGCCAGAAGTTACATTCGTTTTCTTAATCTCCTCCAAATGATATCCTTTGTTTAAATGCAATATTCACTTCAATGTGTATATTCTAAAAGTTTAAAATAACGGGTGCAAGAAAAATAAAACATTTGTTGCAAAAACACGGACATAAAATGAGGGTTCAATTTATTTTATAGTAGGAATTTACGAGGAAAAAGTTAAGGATTACCATCATCTTTAGTGGACAGAAGGATACCAACAACCAAAACAATTGCAAAATAGTTCTATATATATATATATATAATCTAACACTAAAGAACACCGTGGAACAATCAAGGACTCTACCTAACACTAAGGAACAACCAAGGATTTTTCACTAAGGAACACAAGAGATCTCCACTGTCAAGTGCTCTCACTTGCAGCCTAAAAATCGCCACAAAAATTTTAAAACCTATTGCAAAAGAATCAAGTACTAATCTCAGGGTTGGTTCACAGAGAAAACAATTTTTTTTCTTTTGGTACAGTTTATTATAAAAAGTAAAAAAGTAAAGTCGTTGGGTCAGCCTAATGTCAGTATGAGCCAAACAGCAAGGGAGTCTATCCCCTTTTCACTAGCACTAGACCAAGGAGATTGTTTTGGCATCTGAGGTGGAGTGACACACCTACCATCAGCTCCTCACTTTACCGCACAGATCCCTGAGTTGGCAAGGGCTGGTGTCAAACCTGGAACCTTGTGATTCCTAGTCAGACTCTCTACTGACTGAGCTAAACCAAACCCTAGATCCAAAAATGAGTTTTAAAAAATTGTATTTAAAAAAAATTAAAAAAACGAGTTTGAAAAAAAAAAAAAAAATTGAATACCCAACAAGAATTCATAAAACAAAAACGTCTTTGGTATAAAATAACTCAACAAGGGTTGACATGCCATAAAATCCAACCAACCAATTATTTCAGAGATTGTTCACAAGACGTCTTCATCATTTTTCATTTCAGAAATTTAATATTGCTGAATTTACTAGAAAAATATATTTGAAAAGAAAAAGCAAAACTAAAAAGCCTAAAATGGGTAGCACTCAACAGGAAACTGGGTGGGAGGGAACAGGATATTGCCGTATGCAAACACTGATATGGCCATCATTAAAAATGTCCAAGCAGACACAGCCCCACCACCCCATGCACGCAAGCACCTACTCGTGATATGAGGACTACTCCAGAGGAGTTGAAGTAATATTCTAAACATAGTCACACACCAGGAAAAACAATCTTAACTTGCCTTCTGCAAATAGTGGGGGATTGGTACTAGTGAAGTTGAAAGATAAAACTTTAATTAAAATCATCACTTGAAATATAAAAATCTCTTATTTCAATGAAGAAATCTGAGCAATTTAAACAAGATAGCACATCATAGCGAGATTTATGCTAGAGCAATAATAGAAAACTACAAATAATAAGGATTGGTGCTATTGCAATTGAAAGACAAAACTCAAATTAAAATCATCACTAGAAATATAAAGTCTCTTATTTTAATGGAGAAATGCAATCAATTTAAACAAGATAGCACATCATAGTGAGAAAAATGCTAGAGCAATAATAGTAAAGTAAGTAAAGTCGTCCGGGTGGCCTAAAGTCGGTATCAGCCAAACAGCGAGGGTGTCTATCCTCTTTTCACTAGCACTAGACCAAGGAGATTGTTCTTGGTATCTGAGGTGGAGCATCACACCTACCATCAGCTCCTCACTTTACCGCACAGATCCCTGTGCTACTCATACGCTGAGTTGGCGAGGGCTGGTATCAAACATAGATGAGACTCTAACAGGTACTACCACTCCGGGTCAGAGTGAACTTGGGAGCAACAGTGATGAAGGTATATTCCACATTCCTAGAGCTCCAGAATTGGAACCTCACCATTAGGGTTTAACGTAATACCCAGGACACTAAAGACCCTCGGCCATCACCCTCTAGCACATATGATAAAAAGGGTTGGGGCATGCCATAAGGGCAATAGGATAGAACTGCTGCTGTCCAGCCTAAGTAAGGGTGTAAGTGGAGTGTTGCATGTTATGGACTGCTCAGCCACCAGGATTCCATCCTTAAGCATCACGGGTCACCACCCTCGGCCAACAGGTGGCCCTATCCTCAGTCGATAGGGCTGTTTTGATATGGTATAAAGCTATGCTCTATTCTTTTGAACTGAAGTGCAATGCTTACTTCAAAATAAACGTAATGGCTATGAAGGGGTACTCCACACTCCCCAGAGTTTCAAAATTGGAACCTCACCACTAGATGCAGTTTAACGTCATACCCAGGACACCTACCCCCTCTGAAGGGAAATGGAGTTGGTGAATTCTATACCCAATCAACAGGGCAGGATTTGACAACGAGGTGGGAGGGGGGATGTCTGTAGACAGGTTTTAAACAAGCCAATGTAAAAATAAAAGTAATTGATGAATGGCAAGCTAATGGCCGCTCTTCTTTTCAATCAAGAAGATTCTAAGCATTGGCCATACGGGGTGGAGCACATGGCCATGGCTGGTTGGGTTTTACGGAATGTCAACCCATCGGAGCATTTTATGCCAAAGACGTTTTCATTTTATTCTTTCTTGAGGGGTACTCAAATTTGGCTGAAATTGCACAAAGGTGTCAAAATTAGGGTGACCCAGAAAAAACAGAACCCAAATTATTTATTTTCCCATTAAACTAACCTTAAACCCCAACCCTAACGCCTAAGGCTAAACCTCCCTAGTTAAAATTAACAGTTTTATTATAAAATTTGTGGGTTCTGTTTTTTCTGGGTCACCCTGTATACCGGTTGACCCAGAAAAAACAGAATCCAAATTATTTATTCATTTTCCCATTAAACTAACCCTAAAACCCAACCCTAACCCCCCATAGTTAAAATTAACAGTTTTATTACAAAATTTGTTGGTTCTGTATTTTCTGGGTTACCCTAATTTTGACACCTTTGTGCAAGTTCAGCCCTGAGAGGTTAGGGAATCTCATTCACTTTATTTCCATATTTATACTTTTTGCATCTTCAGAGTGGGGTTCAACCCCAGGGTTTGCATGCAGTCCTATAAAGTTCATTTTCCCATTAAACTAACTCTAAACCCCAACCCTAGATCCCCATAGTTAAAATTAACAATTTTATTACAAAATTTGTGGGTTCTGTTTTTTCTGGGTCACCCTAATTTTGACACCTTTGTGCAAGTTCAGCCCTCAATTTTTTTTTTTTTTCAAAATCATTTTTCTATAACACATTTTTTCTATTTAACCCATAGATGGAACCCTAACAGGTACTACCATTACCACTCCAGGTCAGAGTAGAACTGGGAGTAATGGTGATGAATAGGTACTCCACATTCCCCAGAGCTTCAGAACTGGAATTCACCATCAGATAGAGTTTAACGTTGTACCCAGGACAATAAGATCCTCAGCCACCGCCTACTAGCACATAGGAGGACATAGGGCGAGGGGAGCGGTTACTGTCAGTAGAAGTTTGTTTATTTTTATCTGGCTTGCTTAAAACTAAATAATCGATGAATGGCAAGCTAATGGTTTTTCTTCTTCTTTTCAGTCACGAAATAAAAGATTCTCAGCATTGGCCACGGGGGCACGCGATCATGATTGGTTGGGTTTTACGGCATGTCAACCCTTGTTAGGTCATTTTATGCCGAAGGATACTTCATACTTCCCAGAACTAGAGCCTCACCCTCAGATACCTTTTAGTGTCATACCTAGTACAATAAATGGCCTTAAGGATATAAAGCCAGTTCTTTTGGCTAGTTGGTTGGGTTTTACGGCATATCAACCCTTGTTGGGTTATTTTATGCCAAAGACATTTTTGCTTTAAACATGGGTAACTCAGTTCTTTTTTAAACTCATTTTTTTTCTATTTAGCCCATAAATGGAACCCTAACAGGTACTACCACTACCACCCAGGACAATGAGACCCTCAGCCATCGCCTTCTAGCACATATATATATATATATATTTAACAACCCCTCCGCACGAACAGGATGCGACACAAGGTCAATTTCTTAAGCGGAGTTTGAATTCAGAGTTTTCCTTCTCCTAGACTGGTTACCTAGCCATGGTTAAAGAGCCCAGTCGGCCCTGCTATTTACCCATAGCTGGAGGGAGAATTGGATTCATACCTTTCCCAAGGGTATTAGCGCTATGTGAAATGCCAACAGCTTCGTCCAGGAATTGAACTCGGGTTGACGAGTCCATTTCCTACGACTCTAACCATTAGACCACGCGCCTTCTAGCACATATAAGACACGGGACAAGGGGAGCGGTAGAAGTTAGTTTTAAACAAGCCAAGATAAGAATAAACAAATTAATCAATGAATAGCAAGCTAATGGCTTCTCTTCTGTTCAATCAAAAAGTAAAAGATTCTCAGCATTGGCCATGTCGTTCATTGAATCAAAATCAAAAGAAAGAAATACAGGAATGGTCTCGGCTTTCAAATACCAACTTTACTTCTCTTCAAACTCAGAAAAAAAAAAAAAAATGAGTGTCGTTTTTTTTTTACTTACCATAAATTTGGCCTTTGCATCGATTTATTTAGATCAATGTACAGACAAAAATATTTATAGCAAAATAAATATTTTTTACAAGTTACGGTAATTTAAGTTTCACTCTTCACGGCTTATACAGAGATGCTGATAGGTACGCCCTCCTGCATCGTCCCTGATGCACAAAAATCTAAAAGGACGCAGTAAAATTGTATCCATGCACCTCAGTGTTTTTCTTTTTTCTTCCCTCACCATTTCAAGCTAACTGTAAATACATTACAATAGTTTCTAAGAAACGAATTACACAGGATAGATTACAACGGCTTTAGTTAGGACCCATAAAAATATTTTTTCTAGTAAATTCAGCTACGGTTAGATGGCTTTAGTTGGGACCCATAAATTTTCCTGGGGACTCATTCAAAGCAAATATGTGTGTCCCATAACACATTAAATCAAAAAGCTATCAGCATCACTGCTTATAACATACATTTGGTGTAATGGTTAAAGTCATGGGAAATGGCCTCATCACCCCGAGTTCAAATCCTGGATGTGGTAATTGCATTTCACTTAGCACTAATACCCTTGGGAAAGGTATGAATTCTACTCTCCCTCTAGCTATGGATAAATAGTAGGGCAGACTGGTCTCTTTAACCTTGGTTAGGCAACCGGTCTAGAAGGAAAACTCTGAATTTCAAACCTGTTGAACTCCGCTTAAGAAATTGACCTTGTGTCACATACTGCTCGTGCGGAAGGGGTTTGTTTGTTTGTCTGTGTGTGTGTGCGTGCGTGCGTGTGTATATATATATAAACAGATTTTTACAGAGGTGTGTGTGGTGTAATGGTTACCATCGTAGGAAATGGACACAACAATACGAGTTCAAATCCTGAACAAACCTGTTAAACTCTGCTTAAGAAATCAAGGGTAGGATGTGACACAAGGTCACAAGTATGGGGCAATCGAGCAAGGATCAAACTCACTTTTCAGTAGTAATGGATCTACAAGACTAGCTTGCTAAACTACAATGGGATTCCCTAGCAGATTCAACAATAATATATACATAATATATGTATAATAATATATAATAATAATATAATAATATATAATATAATAATCTATAATAATATATAATAATCTATAATATAATAATCTATAATAATATAAGTAAAGTCATCGGGGCGGCCTAATGTCGGTATCAGCCATGCAGCAAGGGAGTCTATCCCCTTTTCACTAGCTAAATAATGGACGATTCCATTTTTATTATAAAGAAAGAAAAGAAAAAAGACATGCTACACAGAAAAAATATAACAAGAAAGAGTAGAGAGGGAAGGTAGAGAGAGGGGATGAGTGTGCAGAAGCGATAACACTAATCTGTTTCAATTGAACATAATGAAAAGATAAAAAGGAGAAAAGAAAGAAAAAATAAGAGAGAGAGAGAGAGAGAGAGAGAGTTAAATCAAGAATATTATACTTTTTACACATTGAACTATTTGACAATAGCTCTTATTGTTTAGCCTTACATTTAAATAGGTATGCCCGCCTAATTAATTATTAATTAACTTTCAAAATTAGGTACGACTTCAATTAAGCACATATTCTCCCGAAAATAGCTCTTAAGTAAACATATCAAACGTAATAATTAAATTATCATACTGTGGTATATCCACAGGTCCTGCTAGTAGTATAATCAAAATACAACTCAATATTTCTTGAATTTCCACCAATGATTGACTTAGTTTAATGGCATGTCAAACAGTCTAGGGTCATTTTATCCCCCCAAGGTTGGGAAATCACGTTCATTGTAAATTCATATTTACATTTTTTGTGTAGTTTTTTTTTTAAGAGTTTTTTTGTTTTTTTTGGAGGGGTGGGGGTCACACGGCCTTATCACATACAAATAATTTTTAAACCAAACCCCTTGACCCATATATTAGATCCTTAAGCAATCCCACAGGAAATACGGTAAACAAACATTACAAAAATACTAACAACTAAAAAATAAAATTTAAAAAATCCAACACACACACACATACACAGACAGAGAAAAAAATCCAGATTCAACAATAGTATATGGGTAATTCCATGACAAGTCATCCAGGCCATGTCACCCATCCCGTTCAATTTTTCTTTTTTCTTTTTTTTTTTTGATTTGGTTTGTTTTTACGGCATATCAACCTCAGTTGGTCATTTAATGCCAATAAAGTTTTGAAATAAATACTTAATGGATAATACAATTTTTTAATGAATTCCTTTTTCTATTTAACCCATAGATGGGATCCTAACAGGTACTACCACTTGATGTGACCAGCCGATTGATTGCAGAGGGCCTCTCCGACCGCTCATCTAGCCTAAGTAAGGGCCAAAGTGAATTATTGCATGTCATGGACTGCATCACAGGTCACCACCCACAGTTAACAGGTGGCTTCATGGGAGGGGGTGCCTTACCCCTCTGCAGAAATGCAGGGGTGTATTCTAAAGCCCCAACCGACAGGGCTACATGCAACAAGAGTTCAAACTCACTATAATGTCACGAATATGATAAAAAGTATAGGGGATTGCCATAAGGGCAATAGGGGTGGTACAATCATATAGATACTAGGGCTTGATGTGACCAGCCAATTGATCAGAGAGGGTCTCTCTTTTTCCTGCCCCATCCGGGGGGTTCAGTGCGCTTCGGCCACTAGACCGGGTTAAAGTACAATTATTAGCGTCGATCCCAGAGGGCCATCCCTCCAGGCAATACCTGCCCCTTTGGGGGCAGGGCTGGGTTTATTGCCCAGCGCCTGAGGCGCCCTCCTTGAGGGGCAATGCCGACGGGATCGACGCAATTTTTGTTCTTTCCCACCCGTGAGCTTCGGCTTGTGGGTAGGCCCACGTTAAAACGAGGCCTTGTGCCCAGTCCATACAAGTGGGGTATGCGACAAATATAAATACACTCTCTGACTGGCCATCTAGCCTAAGCAAGAGGCCAAAGTGGAGTGTTGCATGTAATGGACAACATCACAAGTCACCACCCACGGTTAACAGGTGAACTCTAAAGCCCCAGCCGACAGTGCTATATGGGTGTGTCTTATCCACTCTGCAAAGATGCAGTCTGTATATTCCAAAGCCCCAGCCGACGGCTCCATGGGGGAGAGGGTGCTTTACCCCTCTGCAGAGATGCAGTCTGTATATTCCAAAGCCCCAGCCGACAGGGCTACATGCAACTCAATTATAACAATGTCACAGCATGTTAACCACTACGCCATGGAGAGTCGTCACTCCCCCCCACTCCCTCCCTATCAATTGTTTCGTTCGTTCTTCATCGGTTGGATACGCAGAAAACAAACCTAGAAATAAATATGCCAATTGTATAAAGCTTTACTACTCTTCCTTCTCCTCCTCATCTACGGCATCTCATCTGCTCGGCTATTGTAATATCAATGTTCTGCGTAGAATGTTCCGCTTGTACGATGAACGAGCTTCTCAATTATCCGACATCTGAAATCAAATGATCATCAACACAAAGAGTTTAGAGAGATGAAGTCTTTTATGCAGTCTTAAGCGAGGGGTAAAGAAAGCAGATGCAGTGGAGGAGCATTTTGATAAAAGGAGTCAAGAGAGAAAGAGAGAGAGAGAGAAAAAAAAAAACAAGGAAATAGCAGTCTGTTGAGAGAGAGGGGGGGACAGAGAGAGAGAGAGAGAGAGAGGGGGGACAGAGAGAGGGGGGGACAGAAGAGAGAGGAGAACAATCAGATGCAGTGAGGAGTATTTTGATAAAGGAGTCAAGAGAGAAAGAGAGAGAAAAAAATAAGGAAATAGCAGTCGGTTGAGAGGGGGGGACAGAGAGAGAGGGGGGGGGCAGAAGGGGGACAGAAAGAGAGAAAGAGGGGGCGAACAGAGAGAGAGAGACAATCAGATGCAGTTGGGGGGGTCTATTTAGAGAGGGGAACACACAGAGAGAGAGAGAGAGAGAGAGAGAGAGAGAGAGAGAGAGAGAGAGAGAGAGAGAAAGAACAACCAGATGCAGAGAGGAGCATTTTGATAGAGGAGTTGAGAAAGAAAAGAAAAACAAGAAAATAGCAAGGGGGGGGTCTATATTCGGGGGGGGCAGAGATAGAGAGAGAATTAGCAGAAGGAAGAGAGAGAGAGGTATGTAGTTGGTGATGGTGTTGTTGTCGGCGGGGGGGAGGGGTAGAGGGTAGGAATGGAAAAGAATCAACAAAAGAAAGAATGGGAGAGAGAGAGAGAGAATAAGAGTTTAAGATGAAGACTTAAGCGTTCAAGTAAAGAAAGCAGGTGCAGTGAAGAGCGAGAAGGAAAGAAAAAAAAACAAAACAATAGCGGGGTGGGGGGGGGCAGAGAGAGAGAGAGAGAGAGAAGAATTGGTAGAAGAGGTTAGTAGTTGTTGTTGTGGGAGAGGGGGGGATAAATAAGGAAAGAAAACAGTCTACAAAGAAAGAAAACAAGAAAATAGCAGTTTTAGGAGAGAGAGAGAGAGAGAAAAGCAGACAGAGAAGGAGAGAAAGAGAGAGAGAGTCAGACAGAGAGAAGGAGAGTGTGCGTGTGTGTTTGAGAGAGAGAGAGAGAGAGACAAAAGAAAGAAAAACAAGAAAAAAATAGCAGTGAAAGGGAGAGAGAGAGAGGGAGGTAGACAAAAAAAGAGAGAGAGAGAGAGAGGCAGATAGAGAAATAGAAATAGAGAGGCAGATAAAGAGAAAGACAGGAAGTATCAGCAGAAAGAAAAGAATAAAAAATGTATGTAGCTGTTATTATTGTGCGAGAGGGAATAGAAAAGAGAAAATAGTGTGTATCTTTTGGTACCCTGTAGAGAGATAATGACGTTAATGCACATGTATCGAAGAAGAAGAAGAAGAAGAGGTGGAGAAGGGGGGAGGGATGGGGGAGGTGGATAAGGGTGGAGGAGACACGGATCATTGGAGATCAATCATTTTGCTTATCCAGATGCAAGATATACAAATGCATTAGACGTAAAACCTTTGGAGAAACCGGGATTGCTAAAAATATCCAAATCTTTTTGATTTTGTTACAAAAGAATTTAAAGTCTACAAGAATACATTATATGCACATGTGTTGCCACAAGTTCAAATCCTAGATACGGCTATTTGCATTTCACATAGTGCTACTACCCTTGGGAAAGGTATGCATGCAACTACTCTTCCTCCAGCTATGGGTAAACAGGACAGACTATGCTGTTTAACCTTGGTAAGGTAACTAGTCTAGAAGGAAAACTCTGAATTCAAACCTGTTAAACTCCACTTAAGAAATTGACTTTGTGTTGCATCCTGCTCATGTAGAAGGGTTGGTGTGTGTGTGTGTGTGTGTGTGTGTGTATACAGAGATTGATTTTTCTCGATTTGTTTAGCCTTACATTTAATAGAATTGAATAATTAATTAATTATTAATTAATTAACTTTCAAAATTAGGTTCGACTTCAATTAAGCACATATCATAAATACATCGCTTGTGTATCTACTTATCATTATATATATATATATATATATATATATATATACACACACACACACACACATACATACATACATACATACACACACAGAGATGCTGATAGAGATGCAAGACACGTACCTGACGTACAAAAATCTAAAAGGGGACAGCAAAATCATATCCATACATCCCAGTGTTTTTCTTTTTTCTTCCCTCACCATTTCAAGCTAATTATAAATACATTTCAATAGTTTCTTAGAAATGTATTACACAGGTTAGGTTACAAGGTAGGAGTTAGACGGCTTTATTTACATATACACACACACATATATACGCATGTGCACGCGCACAAAGTGAACTTATAATCACATAATAAATAAAAAATATGTTGGTTGCATTATTGGGGGGTGAGGGGGTCACAATACATCAATTGCATCTTTTGCAGAGGAATAAGACCCTACCTACCAAAAAATTGAGTCTCTTCAGAAGGAGCTGGTGATCTACAAGGAAACTAATGAACCTCCTGATCCCTCCAGCTACCACTACTGTTCTTCTACAAGGATGGCTTTGGCATTAAATAAACCACAAAAGTTGATATGCCATTAAGCAAAAAAACAAAAAAACAAACCAAGTTCAAGTAAATAAAAACGAAATGATAAAAAAAAGTCCAGTTCATCTCCGTAGCTATGGGCTAAATAGTATTACTACTGTTCTTCTACAAGGATGGATTTGGTATTAAATAACACATGAAAGTTGATATGCTATTAAACAAAGAAACCAAACCAAACTACTCTACTTACGGTTAATAGTTAAATAAAATAGTACCACTACTGTTCTTCTATAAGGATTGCTTTGGCATTAAATTACCCACAAAAGTTGATATGCCATTAAACAAAGAAAACCAAACCAAGTTAAAGGAAATAAAAATGAAATGATAGGAAAAGTCCAGGTCATCTCTGTAGCTATGAGCTAAATAGTATTACTACTGTTCTTCTACAAGGATGGATTTGGTATTAAATAAACCACAAATGTTGGTATGCCATTAAACAAAGAAATCAAACCAAATTCAAATAAATATAAACGAAATGATAGAAAATACCCTTGTGAAAGGTATGGTATGAGCCCCTTAATCTCTCCAGCTATGGGCTACATAAAATAACTACTGTTCTTCTGTAAGGATGGCTTTGCCATTAAATAAACCACAAAGGTTGATATGCCAAACAAACAAACTAGAAGTGTATGGTGATTAACATATATGTATATAATGTATTCAGACTGTGTCATCATCATTATGTCACGCAATTAGCACGGATATCCATGACAATCTCTCGCCAACCATCTCTATCACTCATTGTCCCCAGGAGTTCCTCCTCTGCGCAGCATCCATTATCTGGACAGCTGGTCAATGTAGGTCCTTGTTGGACGGCCCACATTGGCATGTCCATGTACTGCTTTCCACAAAAGAACTTCACATGTGTACAAAGTGAAATTATAGAGTCACATGATAAAAAAAATAAATAAAAAGAGAAAGAAAATGTTGGTTGCGTAATCGGAGTGGGGTGGGGGTCACAATACGACAACTGCATCTCTTGCAGAGGGGTAAGACTCTACCAACCAAAAAATGAGTTGGTATGCCATTAAGCAAAAAAAACAAAACAAAAAAACAAACCAAGTTCAAGTAAATGATAAAAAAAAGTCCAGGTCATCTCCGTAGCTATGAGCTAAATAGTATTACTACTGTTCTTCTACAAGGATGGATTTGGTATTAAATAACCCATAAAGGTTGATATGCCAACTTGTAACATTGTAGTAAGCAATTTCAAACACCAATCACACTATTACGTTCACTTTCAGACTAATACTCTTGGGAAAGGTAAGGTGTCAGCCGCTTAATCTCTCCAGTTATGGGCTACATAGTGCCACTACTGTTCTTCTACAAGGATGGATTTAGAATTAAATAACCCACAAAAGTTGGTATACCATTAAACAAAGAAATCAAACCAAACTGACAGTTTCAGCTAGGGGTTAAATAGTACCACTACTGTTCTTCTCCAAGGATGGCTTTGGCATTGAATAACCCACAAAGGTTCGTATGCCATTAAACAAAAAAAACAAACCAAGTTAAAGAAAATAAAAATGAAATAGAAAAAGTCCAGGTTATCTCCATAGCTATGGGCTAAATAGTATTACTACTGTTCTTCTACAAGGATGGCTTTGGCATTAAATAAACCACAAATGTTGGTATGCCATTAGATAAAGAAACAAAGTTCAAGTAAATAATGAAATGATAGAAAAAGTCCAGGTCATCTCCGTAGCAATGAGCTAAATAGTATTACTACTGTTCTTCTACAAGGATGGCTTTGGCATTAAATAAACCACAAAAGTTGGTATACCAAACAAACAAACTAGAAGTCTATGGTGATTAACGTAGTCTGAATACATTATACACATATGTGTCATCATCATTATGTCACGCAATTAGCACGGATATCCATGACAATCTCTCGCCAACCATCTCTATCACTCATTATCCCCAGGAGTTCCTCCTCTGTGCAGCATCCATTATCTGGACAGCTGGTCAATGTAGGTCCTTGTTGGACGGCCCACATTGGCATATCCATGTACTGCTTTCCACAAAAGAACTTCACATGTGTACAAAGTGAAATTATAGAGTCACATGATAAAAAAATAAATAAATAAATAAAAAGAGAAAGAAAATGTTGGTTGCGTAATCGGAGTGGGGTGGGGGTAAAAAATGAGCATCTTCAGAAAGGAGGGGGATCTACTATGAAACAAATGAATCGGTACTATTCACAGAGTTCCGTCCCGGCCTCCTGCCTTAAAAAACGCTAGGCGGTGTTAGCTTTAAAAAAATTGTTGATAAAAACGCCTTCAATGAAATACAAAAAAATGAACCGACAAAAAACGATTTTTACTTTTTTTCTATAAAGATAAATTTGTATAATTATATCAGAAGATTTTTATAAGTTTCAATGCGAGAGCTTTTTAGTAAAAGAACAATGAATACAGAATTCTGCTAAAAAATATCAACAGAGAAATTGAATCTGTGGTAAAACAAAAACAAAAACAAAATGGACTGCTTTACCATAAAATAAGTTTGTTTATTTTTGGGGGGTTTTAAATTAAAAATTACCTGAAATTTTTTTTATTAAAATATAAAAAAATATCTAAATACTCAGATTTTCTTTTATTTATGTTTGTTTAACTCTTAACATCCTATACCACCTTATTCCACCCGGCTGGAAGTCACATTCATTTTCCTAATTTACCCCAAATAATAGCCTTTGTTTAAATGTAATAAACATATTTAGGAGTCTTTGATTTATGGGAAATAACAGGTAACTTTAAATACAAAAGCCATTTTTAGCCATTTTTTGATAAATCCTTATAGGAATGGGGCTCTGGACTTAGAAAATTCTCAATGGGATGTTAAGAGTTAATGTCTTGTTTTTAATTTATATAAACAAGAATATCTAAATATTTCATTGAAGGCATTTTTTTTTTTTTTTTTTTTTTTTTTTTTTTTAATCGACAATTTTTTTAAGCTAACACCGCCTAGCGTTTTTTAAGGCAGGAGGCCGGGACTGAACTCTGAGAATAGTACCAATGAATCTTAGCATTAGGACCTTTTAATCCCGGAAGGGCCCCCCAAAACTTGGAACCTTGTGATTCCTTGGTAGATGCTCTACAGACTGAGCTAAAAGCTTTGTTGGCAGGGTAACCTATTGTCGGTAGCAGCCGAACAGTGAGGAAGTCTATCCCCTTTCCTTAGTGCCAGGCTTCCCCATTTTACCTCACAAATCAGATTACCATGCGCCAAATTGGTGGGGACGAGTATCGAGCCCAGAACCTTAAGATTTTTTAATTGATCTTCTACCAACTGAGCTAAACCGACAGAAAAAAAATAATTATTATTTTAACATTGATTTTTGCATAACAAAAGAGTGATGCCATTACAGTCTATGACACGGAAATACTTTTAAAAAAATGTAAAAAAAAAAATTTAAAAAAAAAAAAAAACGATTCTAATTTTAAGTCGAATTTACAGTCTAAAATACTTTTTTTTCTGGCTATTAGCTCTTGTGTTCATCGAAAACAAAACAATGCAAAAAACAACAAAAAAAAATCCTACACTTTTTTTTTTCTCCTTCAAATTTACATAAACTCTCACAATTCTCACTCAGACCAAATATAAATCTTCCTTGGCAACAAGAAAAAAAACAAACATTTTTAGTTTGCATGTATATAAATAAGAAATTTTAGTTGGACACATGTTGCAACAATATATATATATATATATATATATATATATATATATATATATATATATAGATCTAAGTTAATAGAAAGGAAATGAATCCAACGGTATGAGTATAGATAAAAGGATATGAAAACAACACAAGCTCTGAAGATGATTTTTATAAATCGAAATATTGTTCAATATTAGCTATGAATATGTTATAAAATATTTTCATTTTAACAGAATTGTGTTTTCATATCATTTTATCTATACATAAATACATACACACACAGACCACTAGACCAAATGAGACCCATTGGGTCACCCATTGAGTTCTGGGTAGATAATTGGGATTAAGGAAAAGTGAGATTGCAAAGCGAATCAAATTTTTAAAAAAAATAAAATAAAATGATAATAATAATACAGACTGAGAATTAAAAAACAAAAAACAAACATTAAAATCATTTTGTAAGATTCCAAAGAATGGAAAGTTCGACCTAATTCAAATTTATTGAGAGCCAAGATGTTGAAGCTACTGGCTCACTGCTTATGAAATTTGACATACAAATACATTTTGCACTCTCTCAACTGTCAATGAGAAACTAACATATATAATGAGAAGGTAATCAAGATATACATAGAGAGGGAGAAAGTGATAGGCAGAACTCGGGAGACTTCACAGAACTTTGAACCCAACCCTTTATTCAACCCACGGGGTTAGACTGTTCTCATTCCACTAACCATGACTGGGTACAAGTGTTAAGCTGTGTTAATTATTATTCTATGTTACTGTCGCCCTTGACCAGGATTGAACCTGTAGCCTAGAGATAACTATTAGTTAGAACTGTCTAAACCCAACGCCTATATCTACTATGCGAGGTGTCCAATTAGTAGTTTCCAGAGTTCAAAGTGAAGGTTCCCGAGTTCAAGAAGTTTCCCAAGTCCAACAAGAAATACCTGAAGAAGGCAGGAGGGCACATTGGCTGAAACGTTGTACAGATAACAATGAAGATGAGGACAATAGTCCGAATAATTCAAATAATACAAAGTAACACTACTGTTCTACAAGGATGGCTAACCCACAAAGGTTGATATGCCATTAAACAAAAATAAGATAAATTATATTGATCACATGTTGCTTTATTGAAAACTAAAAGTGGCTACCCAGCATCACTTATGTAGGGTGGTTCAAAATAAAATTCTGTATTGATTTGTTTACGTTTAAGATTTACAAATGCTAGACATTTTTAAATAGAGTTTCAATGCTATTTCTATGTATATTTTAATTTTTAAATATCTTTGAATATAAATCAAATCTTCTTCATTTTTTGTACAAAAAGCAAGAACAGGTTTTATTTTCGTAGTTTCAACCTAACATACATACATACACACCAACTGCCCTTTATATATGTATAGATAGATAGATAGATAGATAATATGTAGATATTTCTTAATGTCAAACTGCCCTGTCATCTGGGGCGTTAGAATGCATCGACTGCACCTCTGCAGAGGGGTAAGACTCCCCCAATGGGGCCACCTGTTGGCCATGGGTGGTGACCCGTGATGCTTAAGGATGGAATCTTAGTGGATGAGCAGTCCATAACACTCCACTTAGAACCTTACTCAGGCTAGACGGGCAGTCGGAGAGGCCCCCTCCGATCAATCGGCTGGCCACGTCAAACCCTAGCATCTATATGATTGCCCCAACCCTATTGCCCTTATAGCAACCCCCAATCCTTTTTATCATATGGGTGCTAAAAGGCGGTGGCTGAGGGTCTACATGTCCTGGGAATAACGTTAAACTCTATCTGATGGTGAGGTTCCAGTTCTGGAGGTTTGGGGAATGTGGAGCACCCCTTCATCACCATTGCTCCCTGGTCCACTCTGACCCGGAGTGGTAGTACCTGTTAGGGTCCCATCTATGGGTTGAATAGAAAAACATGAGTTTATAAACAAAATTGTATTATGCATTAAGAATGAATTTATTTCACAACTTTGTTGGCATTAAATGACCCACCAAGGTTGATATGCCGTAAAACAAAACAAACTAAACCTTAATATCAAAATGATATAATTGTACAAATTATAAACAAAATAAATTCTTATCTGCAATCGTTATTTGAAAAGAAAAAACCTGAATTGCTTAATTAAATCCAAATAATCTCAAACGTATTTAGAGATAATCTGTATTTGTGATTGTTACACCACCCTCATTTAATCCTGTTAAGCTTATCCACATAAGTAAAATGAATTATTGACCAAGAAAAAAAACAAAGGCACGTGCCAACTAAGTATCAAATTTATTTAAAATTGCTGTAATCATCCAGAAAGCCGTTTCATGTTGTATAACATTCAAAAAACAAAAAAAAAAAAAACCACAAATATAATTCATTACAAAATAAGGATTCTAGGCAGAAGGCCATAAAGGAAGAGATGTCGTCTTTCAAGTAACGTTTTCAACAATAAAACTTGCCTAATAAAAAAAGAAACATCAGAAAAAAAGATTTAAAATGAATTATTTTTTCTTATCCAATTTTGTATATTTTTTTTTAATACCATTCTCTCTCTCTCTTTAATAAGTGATAGTTTTATTGATAGTTTTAGAATTATTCTCAACTGCAATATTTTTATTGTCAACCTTTGAGTATCAGATTTTTTCATAGGGGCATAATTCCAGTGGGTAAATAGTAGGGCAGACTGGGCTCTTTAACCGTGGTATGGCAACCGATATTAAGAGAAGCAGAACACTGAATTAAAACCAAACGGACTCTCTTCTTGTTAATCAAAACTACTTTTAGAGCTCCTTCTCCTATCCTAAGATAAGGGCATAATTCCAGTGGGTAAATAGTAGGGCAGACTGTGCTCTTCAACCTTGGTATTTCTTTCTCTCTGTCAATCTGTTTTTACTTGCTTTGGGGAAAGCATACAAGGGTCAGCTGAAAAAGTTCATAGGCTAAAGACACTCGTGGAATGTGGCCAAATGTAGTTTATTTTTCAGCATAGTCTGCTTTGCTATCAACACACTTCTGCCATTGATGTTGCAGTCCTTGCATCCCATTGGTAAAAAAAAAATTATGAACAGCAGATATGGCGTTATCATATGAACGTTTCAACCTATGAACTTTTTAGCCCACTCTCGTAAAGCAATGAAAATGATTTCTTGGCAAATCTACGAATAGAAATATCAGCCACACTCAATATAATCGGCCTTTTTCTCAATTCAGTTTAAAATTCAGTTCTGTTTTTGTTATATTTTGTTATTCCTAATATCTTAGGGATGACAGACTGCCAAAGCAGATTCTGTACTCTCAACTAAGAGAGGGATCACGTGGAATCGGTAGACCAAAGTTCAGGTACAAAAACGACATCAAGAGAAACCTGAAGGACTTTAACATTGCCATAGGCAGTTGGCAAAATGCAACCAGAGACCGAATAAATTGGAGGAAAAGGATTTGCGTGGTGTCATTATTGGATACGATGGACAGCAAGTAAATAACATCTTGGGATATAGCAAGTTTAAAATTCAGTTCTTCCTCAACGGTCTGTAAGACATGTGGTGTCATAAACTTTACTTCACTCGTGTTGACAAAGAGTTATCCTTCTGGAGATGTCCCACTAAAATCTACACAGCCCAATATGTGCAAACAATATAAAAAAACAGTTTTCCAAAGGATGAATATCTGTTCTTAATGGTAATGTCGACACTATAACTTTTTGGTTTTTGCAACTTTCTTCAGGACATGTGGCAAGATCGTGTAAAAATGACATTTTATTAATCCCTTAATAAGATTAGAACAAAAGGTGGCCCCCACTGGGGTGGAGGTCTTAACCCCCTGCAGAGGTGCAGTTGGTTTATTCTAAAGCCCAAGCCAACAGGGCTGTAATCAGTAGGGACACACTTGTTATGGCAACCAGTCTAGGAGAAAGAAAACTGAATTCAATCAAAATTGCCAAAACCACCCAACTGGAACTGGAAAATTCCCTGATTTTTGGTAATTGTTTTAAATCTTTAAAAAAAAAAAAAAAAAAATTTGTTTTTTTTATTTATATTTGATTTTAATTTTTTGATTTTACAAATTTAGAAAAAATTTATTACCTCCCTTGAGTAAAAATTACACATACCTACTAATCATCATTACACAAGAGAAAGAATGGTTCCTTTAGAAAGAAAAAATACTAAATTAAAAACCAGAAACAGAACTAAAAACCACGACATCAAGAAAAACAAAGTTTTGGTAATTGTTTTAAATCTTTAAAAAGACAACAAAAAACAAAAAAAAAAAAAAAAAATTTTTTTTTTTTGTAAATTTAATTTTACAATTTTTTTTAAAATTTATTACCTCCCTTGAGTAAAATTACACATACATACTAATCATCATTACACAAGAGAAAGAATGGTTTCCTTAGAAAGAAAAAATACTAAATTAAAAACCAGAAACAGAACCGAAAACCACATCAAGGAAAAAAACCTAAAATCAATAGCAAAATTGCCAAACCGCCCAACTCTAGTAAACCGTAAACCGCCCAACTCTAGTAAACCGCCCAACTCTAGTAAACTATAAAGATTCTTATTTTTAGTCAGCATGACATAAAAGATTGTAGATGGCACTAGAGTTTTATATGCAAATAATTACGGACTGAATAGTATTATTAGTAATACAGACATGACCGATTGAAAAGGCAAAGTACCAAAAATATACGAATCTGAGAGTTTTTCTGTGTTAATAGTCACTTTGTTCATTTTGATGCAGTTAAGCCAAACTCTCTTCTACTTAAGAGGATTTCAGCAGAACAATTTCACAGACTTTATTTAGGCACGTACAAAAGAAAAGAAAGGAAAAAAAAAGACGGCTATAAAAACGGTAGATTTTCACAAAGCTTTTCTCACGTTATAATAAAGAAAAGACAAATGAAACAAAAACAACTAAGAGTTCTAATTTTAAAACAAAAAAAAAAAAAGATAATTTTATAAGACACATAAAACAATTAGCCAGAAAAAAATACCTACATGAATTATTTATTAGAGGCACACTTTGTGTAATGGTTATTATCATAGTTTTGGTTTGTTTTGTCTTTACGGCATATCAACCTCAGTGGGTCATTTAATGCCAATCAAATTTTGGAATAAATTCATTCATAATGGATACACAATTTTTTAATAAACATTTTTCTAACAGTTTGGTTTGGTTTGTCTTACGGCATATCAACCTCAGTGGGTCATTTAATGCCAATAAAGTTTGGGAATTAATTCATATTGGATACACAATTTTTTAATAAACATTTTTGTATTTAACCCATAGATGGAACCCTAACAGTTTGATTTGGTTTGGTTTATGGCATATCAACCTTAGTGGATCATTTAATGCCGATAAAGTTTTGAAATAAATTCATTCTTAATGGATACCCAATGTTTTTATAAACATTTTTCTATTTAATCCGTAGATGGGACCCTAACAGGTACTACCACTCCGGGTCAGAGTGGACCTGGGAGTAATGGCGATGAAGGGGTGATCCACATTACCCAAACCTCCAAAACTGGAAGACCATCAGATAGAGTTTAACATCATCCCCAGGACATATAGACCCTCAGCCACCGCCTCCTAGCACCCATATGATAAAAAGGGGTTGAGGCTTGCCATAAGGGCAATAGGGTTGGGAAAATCATATAGGTGCTAGGGCTTGACGTGATCAGCCGATTAATCGGAGGGCGCCTCTCCAACCGCCCATCTAGCTTAAGTAAGGGTCAAAGTGGAGTGTTGCATGTCATCAGGATTCCATCCTTAAGCATTACGGGTCGCCACACAAGGCCAACAGGCCTATTATCATAGGAAATGGAATTGATGACTAGAGTTCAAATCATGGACAAGGTTGATTGCTCTTCACTTCACGCTGGAGGTTTTCAGTTTTTGGGGTTGGGGGAGGGCATGGACTTCCAAAGGAGGTAGTTTGGTTTGTGTTACGGCATATCAACCACCTTGGGTCAATTAATGCCGATAAAGTTTTGAAATAAATTCATTCTTAACAGATACTCAATTATTTTATGAACACATTTTTCTATTTAACCCATAAATGGTACCCTAACAGGTACTAACACTCCGGGTCAGAGTGGACCAGGGAACAATGGTGATGAAGGGGTGCTCCACATTCCCCAAACCTCCAGAACTGGAACCTCACCATCAGATATGTAAACCCTCGGTCACCGCCATCTAGCACCCATATGATAGAAAGGGTTGGGGCTTGCCATAAGAGTAATAGGATTGGAGCATTCATATAGGTTCTAGGGCAGCCGATTGATCAGAGGGGGCCTCTCTGACCGCCCGTCTAGCCTAAGTAAGGGCCAAAGTGGAGTATTGTATGTCATGGACTGTTCATCCACCTGGGTTCTATCCTTAAGCATCACGGGTTGCCACCCACGGCCAACAAGTAGCCCCATTGGGGGAGTCTTACCCTTCTGCAGAGGTGCAGTCGGTGCATTCTAACGCCCCAGCCGACAGGGCGGTCAAAAGGGGTGGGGAGGGGCGTGGATTTCAAACACATATTTCAGGATTTTAAATGCATTAATAATATGGGCAGTTTTGCGGCAAATCTAACTCAGCTAGAATTTAATAGAGATCATCGATAATAAATAATATGCTAATTAAGATTAAATAATGACTATTTCATAATCGTTGGAAATATAACTTAAATAACTGAGGAAATCGTGAGGTCAGTGATGAGGTAGTTTTGGTTACAGAAAGATAGTTACATAATCTCCATCATAAGACTAACAAATATATACACCCTCCGGTTGAAAGTATTTACTTTTTAATGTAATAAAATATATTGAATTAGAAGGGATAATGAAACTAAATAAGAATGCAGATGAAAAGATTTCAGACAGAGGTGGGTATAATCAACAAATAGAACAACTGAAACTTACTCTTCCATCACTTCTGTCTTTCATTGCTAAATTTTCCTTATTTAACTATTTAGTTAAAATAGGAAGTAAAGAATAAAATTACAATTATTTCTTCTTGTTAATGGATTTCTTTTAAGATTTATCTCCAAGATTTTTGCTCATGTTAAGATAAAACCAAACAATTAGAAATCAATAATACTAAGCAGATATTTATTAAAATGAAATTTTTTAATATCAATATGCAAATTAGCTTTCCCATTCACACTGTAAACCGCTATTTTGTGGTATATATAAAGACAATTGCATGTTATTAGTATGTAGATAAGACCAACAGTATTAATAATGTAAAACAATTTTATTAATAATTGAGGTTTAAATAAAAATAAAATCATGGAGAAAGTGACGTAAATAACTAAGGGAATTGTGACTTGAGTAGTGATGTAGTTTTGGTTATAGACAAAAAAAACACAATCTCTATTATAATCTTCTATCTATATATAAAGGGCAGTTGGTATGTATGTATGTCCAGAGGAAATTATGAAAATAAAACAATTAACGACAAAGTAGGTATATATAAACATTCACTATCATCATATCTTGGTTTTTGAGCAAAAACAAGAAAGATTTTATTTATATTTGTGAAGATAATTAAAAAATAAAATTTAAATGATAACAGCATGGAATGTTTTTTTTTCTATTTAATAATTATAAATAGCAGACATTAATTTTTATTTTCAGAGTGGCTGAATCAGCGCAAGGTCTTTTTTTCATGTGGGGATTTTAATGGGATATCCTGTGGAAAACCAACTCCCGATTCAGTAATAATGGATCTATGAGACTAAATTTACCCCCCCCCCTATACCCAGGTGATGCTGGGTAGCTGCTTCTAGTAAGATATATGGTCTGAACTATCTAATGTAAAACAAACAATATTGTTCTCTACTGCGACAGAGAAATAGTCACTGGAATGCGAGGTTTTATTTGGGTTTTGTGGCATTATTTTCATATTTGCCTGGGGAGTTGTCTGCCCGTTCAGTTTCGCTGGTTCCCGCTAGGGGCTTTTGATATTTAAGTGGCTGATTTGAACGTCTCTTTCTCTTTTCCTGCTGCTCGACCTACGAGACACCACTATGGGTTAGACTCTGGTCTACCCCCTTCTTGTTGGGGCTTTGCCCCCACCCCTTACATTACCGTAAGTGATTCATACAGCATGGACTATTCCTAGTCTCATGTCTGTTGCTTTTATGTTTATCCTTTTACATGTAACTTTGTATTACTTATGTATGTATGTTTATGTACACCTCTATGTATTATGTACCCTGTTTATTCTGTGCTGTATATAAAATGTTTTGTCTATCAACCTTTGTCGGAGTTTTATCTTCAAGTATTATCACTTTGAATCCTACAGTTTTTACCATAATTTGTTTTTTTCTATTGTGAACTTATTTTTTTCTGAAAGGTTGTTAGATTTTTGTGTGAACAGGTCCTTCTTTGTGTTTGCTCTAAATACCATGTAAATTTTGTTTTTCAAAACATTATATAAATTCTTATTTATAGTCGATACAAACCGGATAGGAAGTTGAACAAATTTTTAATTTCGTATAAATTTAGCTGCTACAAATTCCCAAAAGTCAATGCCTATTAATACATTTTTTTTTCCCAGAATTACGTAACTGAAAGTTTGTCATGCATGTATACATAACTAATTATGGTAAACAAAATACCAATTAAGAAAATCAACATTTACCTTGATAATTCTCTTTGTGGCTATCAAAACTATAATTGATAAGGTTATTTCCTACAAGTCTAACATAAACAAAGGGGAACCACTCTTGACTGATAAATTATTTATTGATCTACTAGGAAAAAAGAAGATGGGGTTAGGGTTTAGTTTAATGGGAAAATAAATAAATAATTTATCAGTCAAGACTGGTTCCCCTTTGTTTATGTTAGACTTATAGGAAATAACCATTGATAAATTATAAAAGTATAAAAAGAAAAAATTATTAAAGGATAACAGTTATTCTGAAAGTTCTCACTAGACCACCGAAGTTAAGCAGTGATGAGCCTGTTCAATACTTAATTGGGTGACCACTTATGCCACAGCTGGTATTGTAATCAAATGGATAAATTGTTTTTATGTATTTATATAATTCCTCCACCACAGACAGGATGTGACACAAGGTGAATCATCTTTCTAACACATGTGGGGGGGGGGCATGCCTACAAAGTCAGAAAACAGCACTGCTCACGTGACTTTTGGAAACATTTCTTCACGCTCAGAATTGTGGAGGCATGGAATAAACTGCCCGCATCTGTTGTAGGCTGCCGAAACACTGATTCTTTCAGAGCCTTCATGCTTCCTGTAGTCCACCGACACTATACCTGATGCCCCTCTCCACACACATATGCACACACGCGCACACATACATGCATATTACTACTGTAAAATGTTCATGTTCCTGACACTGCAATACTAACACAAACAACTGTTTCAATAATAGATTCAATAATTAATTTCAATGGTTAATTAAATGTATAGTAATTTGGGTTTTTTGTTGTTTATTTTTTTTAAGCAATACGTAATTAAAAACAACCTTAATCCCCTAAAACCATAACCCAATTTGCAAAATGTTAATTCATAGTTAAACTGTCATTGGGGACCACCAAAAAACTTTCCATTTTAATTTTCCGACCATCTTCAGAAGTCAGCCCACTAAGAGAATGGCCAAATAATGGGGGATCAGTTTATACCTTATTAGAATAGAAAATGAAACCCCCACATTGAATTTATACATGGTATAAATTCAACTATTCTCCCCTCCCCCTAGCCATGGATAAATAGTAGGACAGACTGTGCTCTTTAACCTAGACAACCTATTAAACCCTACTAAAAAGGATTACAGTCAAGTCACGCTGAAAGCTCTCATTAGATCACCGAAGTTAAGCAGTGATGAGTCTAGAATTAAAATATAAACAAAACATGCTGGACCAGAATTGTTTAATATATATATATATATATCTCTAAAGAGGTATTCAATTTCTTGTATGTAATACAACATAGCAGGTATCTAAAAAGTTTAAGTTAAAGTGATGTTATTTATTTATTTAAATCAATACTATATGTGTATACATGCAGTATTAAAATGAAAATGTTCAATAATCTTGTGGTAAACTTTTAAAAAAATAAAAAAAATGTTGATATCCATACCTCTTAATCTCTAAATGATGGGTTCCAGCATAGAGATATATACAATTTGAGTGCAGAATCAGAAAGAACATACAATTTTACACAAGAATGCCAAGTTTTATCGAAATGAAGAAATTACAGAATTTCTTGTTTTGAATTGGTCAGTGATTTGCCATGTTTTTAGCAAAATCATGTCCACTTTTTTTTACCCCCAATTTTGGGGGTTTAAATTCCCATAACTTTTGAACCACTGGGGATATTTGCATAATTCAAACGGTTTTTAACTCCATTTACAGAGCTCTATATAACTAGCGTGATCAAATAACAACAACCTCAAATAAATAAAAAATCAATTAGGAAATATATAAGTTAAACCTAATGAGTCAGATATACCTACTAACAGTTTTGCTTAGTAGCTCATTGGGGCAAAAATCTGACAGAGTCAAATTTTTGCCCTGATGATCTATTAAGCAAAACTGTTAGTAGGTATATCTGACTCATTAGGTTTAATTTTATTATTCGCTCTACTTAGGTATTGAGCACTCTTTACTTTTTAGCTTTAGATAATCCTGGCGGTTTATATATATTTTTACATATATATATATAATTTTTTTTCTTTTGGCCAAGTATTATAGTATTAACCGATTATTTTCGGTTGATACAACTATCTTGGTCTTTTCTTTTTTACAATCAAACTATTTGCTCGTTTTTTTTTTGTTTTTTTTTTACCGTAAGGATTTACCAACAAGTTTGGTATATATATATATATATATATATAAGGTATCTAAAACTAGTAATAAGGGATGATTCTACATGGGATCTTCAAAATCTCACTGTATAATTATTGCATGTTTTAGTAGGTGCAAATACAGAGATTTTTTATAAATCCCTAAAAAGAGCTCAATGTATAATAATCTTTTTAAGATTGAATACAGAGCAAAATTTACCTTTGAAAGGAAGGAAATTTTAAGGAGTTTTAGAAATTTATTTAAATTTCTAAAAGGCTTTTAAGTTTTGGTTGAAATAAATTTTATTACAGAATGACGTTTTTTTGAGTTTTTCCTTCCTTTCAAAAGGTATATATATATATATATATATATATATATATATGTAAAGTGAAAATGGAAGTATCTTCTCCACCACATTTGCACACTTTCTTCATGTGATTTTTAAAAAAGTTATTTTTTTCGAACATTTCAAAAATTCTCTGCGTTCCAACGATTTTTATTTTTAAAAATAAGGATTTATTCTGAGGAAGGTCGATATTTCTTTGTGTGCTGAACATTTCTATATTTTTTCTATTATTATTATTTCATTTCATTTTGTTATTTAAAAATAATAATAGATAGAATAATGTAGACATGGATAAACTCCTGACCGAAACACGTGTAAGTTAAATTAATTAAAATAATCCTATTTTATCCATTCAATACTTTCTTTCCTTTATTTCTCTTTTCAACATATATATATATATATATATTATATATATAAGAAAAATTATGTTTATATGTTTGTGTATACAATGACATAGCACACATCCTTTTATAAAGGAAAATTGGGTGACCAACAAAGGCGAAAGTTCAATAAAATCCACAACTCAGGGTTGTGGATTTTATTGAACTTTCGGTGGTTAAAAAAACTTTTTACTCCTCATTTTTCATAAGCTAAATAAAAAATATAATAAGGGTATAATTCAATGATATATTAGAAAATTATTTTTTTTTTTTTAAGATTAAAAAATAAAACAAATTAATAAAGGATAAAACATAATAAAATCAAATAGAAGACAAATAAAAGATAAATAATAATAGGCATGACTGGGTTGGAAAGGTGATCCACTGGGAATTATGAAAAAATTAAAATTTCGACCATACAACAAAATGATATATGCATAAACCAGAATCTGTTCTTGAGAACGAAACACATAAAATTCTCTGGGACTTTTAGATAAAAACAGATCACCTTATCCCAGCAAGAAGACCAGACTTAGTGCTGATAAACAAAAAAGAAAGAACTTGTCAACTGGTGGATTTTGCGGTTCCAGCAGATCACAGGGTGAAGCTGAAGGAAAATGAAAAAATGGACAAATACCTGGACCTTGCCAGAGAACTGAAAAAGATTTTTTTTTAAAGTTATGGAATATGAAAGTCAAAGTAATACCAATTGTAGTTGGTGCACTTGGAACGGTCCCAAAAAGATTGGAAAAAAGTGTGGAAAATCTGGGAATCAGAGGGAGAATCGAGACCATTCAGAATACTGCACTGCTGCAATCTGCCAGAATACTCAGAAGAGTCCTGGAGAACTGAGGAGACTTGCTGTCACTCAGACTCTAGTGAAAGACCATCAGCTAACGCTGATGTGGAAAACTTAAAGAGTGAATAATAATAATAATAATAATAAACAATTTAAAAAAAGAATATATAAAGAATAAGTAAAGTTGTCGGGTTGGCCTAAAGTCGATATCAGCCAATCAGCGAGGGAGTCTATCCCCTTTTCACTAGCGCTAGACCAAGGAGATTGATTTTGTGTATGAGGTGGAGCGCCACACCTACCATCAGCTCCTTACTTTACCACACAGATCCCTGTGCTATTCGTATGCTGAGTTGGTGAGGGCCGGTATCGAACTAGGTACCTTGTGGTTTCTAGCCGAGCGCACTACCGACTGAGATAACCCGGCCCTGTATAAATAATAAAATATAATAAAACAAGCATATCGAAAAAAGAATGTTTATTAATCTATATATATATAATATATATATATATATATATATATATATATATATATATATATATATAAATATAGATAAAAGATTTATTTTTAAATTTTTTAAATCCTGGACAACTAGTTCTGCGAGTTCTAGAAGATTACATAAGATATTAGCCCCACCCACCCCCATCTACCTGAACAATAAATACCATTTAAAACACTCCTTGAGGTGAAAGGATTTCAAACATGCCAAGTTCCACAAGGATAGGCCCATTAGCTTAAGAGTCCAAATCCGCAAACAAATAAAGTAAATTAAATGACAATGAGTGACCAGTGGTCAAATTTTGACATCAATTTCAAAAGTTTACATTGTTTAAGTGACAAACCATTTATGACTAGACTAATATATATATATATATATATATATATATATATATATATATTATATATGTCGGAGGGAAATCGTTAATATACATCGCTGATGAAACTTAATAAAGTTGAAACAGTCTGTACGATGTTCTACACATCGAATAATTCTTTACCGAAACTCACTTGTCATGATTATTTTCTATAATTATTGAATTTTATGCGATATACACATTGTAATTGCCTTCAAGCAAAAATATGAATATTAATATATATATATATATATATATATATATATAAATTTTGGCATAAATTTTGAGGATTGGGAAAGGATGGCTACAAATCATTCGGCATGAAGGAAACTCGTTTATAGTGGATGTAGAAGGTTTGAAGCAATGAAACTCGAGCACTCCATCCTGAAGCGAGCTCTACGGAGCGGAACAAGACAGGAAGTCCTGGATGCATTTCCTACATTCAAGACTGCTATGAAAAAATCAGAAATCATCAATAACTTTAAATTACTTGACTTTGAGATTTTTTTGATAGCTGTTTTGGATTCTTTGGGCAAAAAATGCTTTTATAAACCAATTTTTAGTAGTAGGGAAACTCTAGAACTCATTTTACAGACAAAAAAAGATTACAAAAAGTCCTCATTTTTCATGAACCCCACCAAATTTGGAAATCAACATAACTCCGCCAATTTTTGTAATTGGAATTTTGGGGATTGTTTAACATTAACATAATCTACACCTGGAAAATATTTCAGAAAAATTGTGGTTATAGCAGGGCTTGCCTGTCACAGACTGGTCTCTTGAATCATATGCGGTCCCATAGTGACAGACGACCACGTGAAAATCAAAATTCTCAAAGCAGTTAAACTCACCTTAAGAAATGGACCATATGTCACATCTTACTCGTGCGGAGAGGATGGGAAATATATTTTTATTTTATATATTTTTTTATTTCATACATATATATATATATATTATATATATATATATATATATATATCTTATTATAATGGAGATTGTGTGCTTTTCTGTCTGTAACCGAAACTATATTACTACTCATATCACTATTCCCTTAGTTATTGACATCACATTTTCCATGATTGCATTTTTATTTAAACCTCAATTATTAATAAAATTGTTTTACATTATTAATACTGTTAACCATGTCTACATACTGACAACATGCAATTATATTTATATATACAACAAAATAGCGGTTTACAGTGTGAACGGGAAGGCTAATTTGCATATTGATATTAAAAATGTGATTTTATTAAATATGTACTTAGTATTATTGATTTCTAACTGTTTGGTTTTATTTTAATGAATATAATCAAAAATCTCTTCAATGAATCTTAAATGAAATCCATTAAGAAGAGAAAATAACTGTCATTTTATTCTTTACTTCCTCTTTTAACTAAATACTTAAATTAGAAAAAATAACAATGAAAGACAAGAGTGATGGAAGAGTAAGTTTCAGTTGTTCTATTTTTTTTTATTATACTCCCTCTGTTTCAAATCTTTTTATTGGTATTCTTATTTAGTTTCATTAGCCTTTCTAATTTAATATAATATTTTATTATATTAAACTTAAATACTTGCACCCGGAGGGTGCATATATTTGCTAGTATATATAATGAATATTTTATAATTTTTTTTTTATATTATAAAATTTTTATTTTATATATATTATGAAATTTTTATATTAATTTTTTATAATTATTTTTTTATATTATAAAATTTTTATTTAATATTTTATATATATTATGAAATTTCTAGTAAATATATTTCCAGGATGGTAAATATATAAAGTTAGCGGAGTGGCTTATTGTTGGTATCAGTTGGTTCAATATTAAATATTATTGGTTCAATATTAAATATTATTTATTATATATATATATATATATATATATATATTTAAGAATGGAAATGAGTAACCTCGATAGATTCTTCAGGGTTACTTTTAAATTAATCGAGTTTACGATTAATCTTAGGTGTTATAAATTCCAACGGGCATGTTTATAACACCTAAGATTAATCGTAAACTCGATTAATTTAAAAGTAACCCTGAAGAATCTATCGATGAAACTCGAGTAGGTTACTCATTTCCATTCTTAAAATAAATTTATGCTCTACATTGTATTGAGCACTTTGTATTTGTTTTTTCTCAACCTTAACCTCTGGATATTGTGCGCTTCCAACGATCGTTCTTATACCCACCGGTAAGTTAATACTTATACATATACAAATATATATAGAGATAGATAGAGTGAGACTATATCTCCATCTATCTCTTGTATGACTTGTATAAAGAATGAAGAGAACACTTTCAAATATAATAAGGACTTTATCCATCCATCCATCCATCTATATCTCCATCTTTCATGGATGCAAATGGATAGATAAATGGAGATATAGATAGATGGATGGATGGATGGATAGATAGATATAGATAAATCTCTTCATTCTTTATACTGTAGGCTAACTGACTTCAATATGGCGCTGCAGACAGGATTCGAACCTGTGCGGGCATTGCCCATTGGATTCGAAATAACAGCAGCTAAGTAGAACTTATTCTTCACGATGGTGAGTATCATTGTTTCTACATATACAAGTCATATTAACTACTTTTCTTATGAAACATATCAACTCAGCCTCTTGTCTCTCTATAGAATAAAGAAAAGAGAAACAAACCTATGTCAAGTCAACCCTCTCCCTCTCTCTCTCCTCCTCCCCCTCTCTCTCCTCCCCTCTCTCTCAGACACAAGAATTCAAATAACATCTGTAACTTAAGTCACTTCACTATGTTTACTTCAGCTAACAAAACTGAAATGTAAGTAAGCTACTGATTTAGAAACTAATCAAGAGAGCTACTACTACATACCTTGAAATTTACTTACGCGAGTCAAAAGTTTTGCAATATTTGGGTAACACGAGGAGGCACAATTTCACAACTATGGATGCTTTTGCCAAGAGCATGAAAGTAACCCTAACCACCATCCAGATTTGCCTCTAAGGGCTTTGAGGACAACCTCAGAATCTGACCATGCCAATCGTTGAGGTTCTTGCAAACCGAGCAACTCCAAGTGGTTGGATGGTTGGGTTTTACAGAATGTCAAACCATTGGGTTATTTTATGCTGAAGACGTTTTTGTTTTATTCATTCTTCATGGGTACTCAATTTTTTTTAAACACGTTTTTCTATTCATTTTTATATATATATATATATATATATATATATATATATATACATACACAGAGATGCTGATAGGTACACATCCTGCATCCCTGACGCACAAAAATCTAAAAGGACACAGTAAAATCATATCTATGCGTCCAAGTATTTTTCTTTTTTCTTCCTTCACCATTCCAAGCAAACTGGAAATACATTTCAACAGTTTCTTAGAATCAAATTACACAGGATATGTTACAAGGTAGGAGTTAGACGGCTTTAGATATAGGCATCTCTGTTGGGAAGTGGAAACAGATTTTATAACCATGAACATTCTTTTTCAAACAATAAAATTATAATTCAGACAGCATTATCAAGTTATTATTGGGATCTGAAAGGAGTCTATCTCCTTTTCGCTAGCTCTAGACCAGAGAGATTGTTTTGCTGAGGTGGAACACCACACCTAGCATCAGCTCCCCACTTTACCACACAGATCAAATTCAAGTGCAGAGGGGTTTGGTAAATATATATTTATTCTAGTTCTTTTAAAGGTTTAGCTCTAGACCAGAGAGATTGTTTTGCTGAGGTGGAACACCACACCTAGCATCAGCTTTTTTAAAAGGTTTAGCACAGTCGATAGAGCACACGCCTAGGAATCGCAAACTTCCCGGTTTGATACTGGTACCTGCCAACTCAGCACATGAGTAGCATAGCATATAATAGGGAGCTGACGGTAGGTGTGGCACTTCACCTCACAAAAAAAAAAAAAGAAAAAAGAATCTCCTTGGTCTAGCGCTAGCAAAAAGGGGATAGACTTCCACACTGACTGGCTGATACCAACAATAAGACACTCAACCAACTTTACTTATTTTTTTTTCTTCTACTTTTTAAAATATCCTATGAAGTGTGTATATTGACAAGATGTCTGTGCTCAAAATGACTGAACCTCTACATTAAACTTGACCTTTCGTTATATTTGATCCTAATCTGGGAGGGGGGGGAGACAAATACCCATACTTTATTCTATTTTTTTTTTTTTTAAATATCCTATGAAGTGTGTATATTGACAAGATGTCTATGACCTTTCGTTACATTTCATCCTCATGTAGGTTGGGGGGCGGGGACAAATATCCACTTTATTTTAGTTCTTTTAAAAATATCCTATAAAGTGTGTATTTTGACAAGATGTCTGTGCTCAAAATTACTAAATCTCCACAACTTGTGTTATATTTCATCCCCCTGGGGGAGGGGAACAAATACCCATCCTTATTTTAATCCTTTTAAAAATATCCTATAAAGTGTGTATATTGTCAAGATGGCCGTGCTCAAAATGACTGAACCTCTACATTAAACTTAACCTTGTGTTATATGTTACTCTTATATGGAAGGAGACAAATACACATCCTTATTCTAGTACTTTTAGAAATATCCTATAAAGTGTGTATATTGACAAGATGTCTGTGCTCAAAATGACTAAATCTCCACATCTTGTGTTATATTTCATCCTCATAGGGAGGCAAAACAAATACCCATACTTATTTTAGTCCTTTTAAAAATATCCTATAAAGTGTGTATATTGACAAAATGTCTATGACCTTTCGTTATATTTCCATCCTCATGGGTACCCATCTTTATTTTAGCCCTTTTAAAATATTCCTATAAAGTGTGTATATTGACAAATGTCTATGACCTTTCGTTATATTTCCATCCTCATGGGGAGGGAGGCAAATACTTATTTTAGCCCTTTTAAAAATATCCTATAAAGTGTGTATATTGAAAAGATGTCTATGACCTTTCTTATTTGTCCATCCTCATGGGTGAGGGAGGCAAATACCCATCTTTATTTTAGCCCTTTTAAAAATATCCTATAAAGTGTGTATATTGAAAAGATGTCTATGACCTTTCCTTATTTGTCCATCCTCATGGGGGAGGGAGGCAAATACCCATCCTTATTTTAGCCCTTTTAAAATATCCTATAAAGTGTGTATATTGAAAAGATGTCTATGACCTTTCCTTATTTTTCCATCCTCATGGGGGAGGGAGGCAAATACCATCTTTATTTTAGCCCTTTTAAAAATATCCTATGAAGTGTGTATATTGACAAGATGTCTGTGCTCAAAATGACTGGATTATTAAAATAATTCAGTATCGATCAAGCTTTACATTGCTCATATTCTAACGATACCTTTTTTTTTCTTCTTTTTTTCTTTTAATTGTTTATTTTATTTTTTTTTATTTTTTGAGATTCCATTTTAAGAGCCATAATTTTATTCTCCAGAAATATTCAAATCTAATAGAGAAAAAAAAAAATATTGATTTAGTTTTCTAAGATTTAAAATTGTCCAATTAAGAATCGTTGACCAACTTTTATTTTTAATCCTAAGAATATTCTCTTTAATTAAAAATCTTATTTTAATGGAGATTCGGTGTATGTGTGTGTAACCGAAACTATGTCACTGCTTATGTAATAATACCCTCTGGAATTGCGTAAATTTATCAGAGTATTTAATCTATAGTCAAAATCATTAATACATAGAATAAATCTTATTTATTAATATCTCGATGAAAATCAGAGTTAGATTTGCCTCAAAACAGCCTATGTTATTAGTACATTTAAAATCCTGCAATGCGTCTCATATATCACTAAGAAATAAAGTTTGTTTGTTTTACGGCATATCAACCTCAATGGGTCATTTAATGCCGATAAAGTTTTGAAATAAATCAATTCTTAATGGATAATATAATTTTGTTTATAAACTCATGTTTTCTATTCAACCCATAGACGGGACCCTAACAGGTACTACCACTTCAGGTCAGAGTGGACCAGGGAGCAATGGTAATGAAGGGGTGCTCCACATTCCCCAAACCTCCAAAACTGGAACCTCACTATCAGATAGAGTTTTACGTCATTCCCAGGACATAAGAAATAAAGGTCTACATATATGGTGTGGTTAATTTGCATACTGGTTTTAACAACACCAAGTTTGATAAATAATGTTATTGATGCCTAATATTATTGTTTTATTCTCCAACATTAAAATCAATCCTATGAATGATTTTATATAGAAACCAATTAAAATATAATTAAAACAAGTGTAATCTTTTTATATCCGTTCTTATTTAATTTCACTAGTCTTTCTAGTTTAATATATTTCATTACATTAAAACTTATATACTTTACGCCTAAAGTGCAAATTTTCTTGCTGGTCATTTTAGTATAGATTTAGATTTTTTTTTTTAATTTGGACACTACGCCAACTTCTTTCGCTGACAGAAGGATTCCAACCCTAAACCAGATTGAAGTATACAGAGAAAATAAAATGGAATTTTCAAAAACTGTTTAATGACAATGGGAATAAAATAGGGAAATGTATTTGATAATATGGAGAAAATAGAAAAACAAAAGAGTTAAATTTATTTTTGATGTTGAAGTTGACGTTTAAAATAAATGCTTATGGGGAGTAAAATAAAATTTTAAAAATAAATGAATAATTAAACTCCCATGATCCTTCAGACTGGAAGAACCCTCCGAGCATGTGCAGGAAAAAGGACACACTTCCAACACCCAAGATAATCTCTCGGCCATTTGACTTAGGCCTTAACTGGGACCAGAAACTATTACTGGGTTAATTTGGTTTGTTTTGTTTTATGGCATATCAACCTCAGTGGGTCATTTAATGCCAACAAAGTTTTGAAATAAATTCATTCTTAATGGATACTCATTTTTTTATAAACACATTTTTCTATTTAACTCATAGATGAGACCCTAACAGGCCATACATGTATATTTATACAATGAGATGAATAAAATTTTAATCATCTTGAACAGTATAAAGGGGAAATAGGAATAGTTACTTTAAACCATGGAATTGGGTATGAATTAAAAGTATTACGTAGAAATACTTCATACCATAGAATTGTGAAAATATGGTTATATGAGAGAGAGAGAGAGAGAGAGGCAGAGAATAGATTAATATGTACATACATAGAGAGAGAGAGAGAGAGAGAGAGAACAGATTATATATATATATAAGAGAGATAGACAGAATACACTGCTATACATAAAGAGAGAGTGGGAGAGTATAGATTAAGATCATATATATATATATATATATATATATATATATATGAAAGACAGAGAAAAAGAATAGATTGAGATTATATATGGAGAGAGAGAGTTACAGAGAGAAAATAGATTGAGTATATATATATATACAGAGAGAGAGAGAGAGAGAGAGAGAGAGAGAGGAAGAGAGAAAGAGAGAGAAGAGAGAGAGGGAAGAGAGGAGAGAGAGAGAGAGGGGGGGTACAGAGAGAGAATAGCATGATAGATATTGAGAGAGAAAAAATAGATTGAGTATATATATATATATAAGCTTATGAATACATACATATTATCATTTATGTATTACTACATGTTTTTTTTTTCTTTTTTAAGTTTTCAGATTGTTTTTTTTATCTTTACCTCATTTTAATCATCAGTTTCATACTCAAGAAATATTGAATATAAACTCGAAAATAAAGAAGCAACATAATATTTTTTGGTTATATTCTAAGTAAAATACAATTACAAAATCTCTTAAATATTTCCCTCATCCTTGACTCTGTGGGTTAAGACACAAAAAAAAAAAAAGAAAAGACATTTAGATAAATAAAATCAATTAAAAGCCACAATAACCGAAATTGAAAGAACCGATTCATATCGATATATATCAAGTAGATAAAACAAATCTGAAAATAAGTAGAGATACATGCCAATTTAGAATATACTCCGTTACATACAAAAGGAAAAAAAAAAAAGTCTTACATTTTTGTCCTTCATCCCCAAAGAGAAACGATGCTTCTTGCTGAATCTATTATGAACTAATCAGTCTGATTAGATAAATTCAATGCCAAAAAGAAATATATATATTGAAGTAGCAAAAAAAAGGATTAAATTTCTGACTAATACGACAGAATTCTATATATTGGCAATTTTTTGGAGGTAATTCTTTCTTGAGCCAAAAGAGAAATCTATCTTCTTTCTTTTTCAACCAATGAGATCAAATTAATATATTGCAATTACGTCAGAAATAAAAATAAGATTTTTAAAAAAGCCAATACATCTCATATAACACTAAAACTTCCAGAAGAGAATATCAAGTTTTTGATGAAAATACAAAGAGACCATAAATTATTGATAACTGGAGAAAGTTTACTGTCCAGTGGGATAACAGGATGATACGCATCTTATTATAATGGATATTCAGTGTCTATCTAGAACCAAAACTATGGGTTTTTTTTTGGTTTTTTGGAGGTTTTTTTTTAATGAAATAGATCACTAAGTAGGCCTGAGTCTATTCTAGTAGTGACTAGGTTTGAATTCAGAGTTTTCCTTCTCATAGACTGGTTGCCTAACCAAGGTTAAAGAGCCCAGTGAAATAGATCACTAAGTAGGCCTGGGTCTATTCTAGTAGTGACCAGGTTTGAATTCAGAGTTTTCCTTCTCATAGACTGGTTGCCTAACCAAGGTTAAAGAGCCCAGTCTGCCCTACTATTTATCCATAGCTAGAGGGAGAATAGTTGGATTCATACCTTTCCCAAGGGTATTAGCGCCATGTGAAATCCAAACAGCTTCGTTCAGGAATTGAATTCTGGTCGACGAGTCCATTTCCTATGACTAACCAGTAGACTATTGCGCTTCACTGTATACCACCGCGCATCACTGCTTACGTCACAATGCCCCCAAGAATTGCCTAAGTTTATCAATGATTCAGAGATGCTGAGAGGTACGCGTCCTGCATCCCTGATGCACAAAAATATAAACGGACACAGTAAAATCATATCCATGCATCCCAGTGTTTTTTCTTTTTTCTTCCCTCACCATTTCAAGTTAAATGTAAATACATTTCAATTGTTTCTTAGAAATGCATTACACAGGATAGGTTACAAGGTAGGAGTTAGATGGCTTTAGTTGGGACCCATAAATTTTCCAGGGGACTCATTCAAAGCAAATATGTGGGTCCTGAAAAATAATTAAAGTCCAATTACCGTTGAACTGGGAAGACAAGGCAGCAAACGGTTGTAACTCAATACAATCCCGAAGGCCACAAAGTCCACTGCAAAATGACAGAGTATATATAAGACTCCACAATGTCATTCAAATCAAGCAGTCAAGCAGCAAATCAGAACTCAAAGAATGGAATCACCCAGATTCATGGATGGATCATTCTTGAGTCCTATTTATACCAACTGTCTTGGACACTGCTTGGGTGGTACTTAGCTGCTGTTATTCAAACCAACAGTAGGCTAACTGACCTCAATAGGTCCCAGGATACACTAAATCAAAAAGTGATCAGCATCACTGAGAGACTATAAATTATTGATAACGAAAGAAAGACATTACTGTCCTGTGGGATAATAGTATAACATTCATTTTATTATAATGGATATTCAGTATCTGTCTGTAACTGAAACTATATCACTACTTACGTCACAATACCCCCAAGAATTGCATAAATTTATCAATGAGTCAAAGATGCTGATAGGTACGCGTCCTGCGTCACTGACTCACAAGGAGTAAAATATTAACAATGGAGATAAACTAGAGATGCTGAATAGCAAGTTTGATCCTCACTGGATGCCCCATACTTGCGACCTTGTGTCACATCCTGCCCGTGTCAAACAGATCGGGTAAAAACATTCTTTAAACAATATTCTAGTCTCACAGATGTAAGTAAGTAAAAGTCGTTGGGGTGGCATAATGTTGGTATCAGCCAGACAGTGAGGGAGTCTATCCCCTTTTCACTAGCGCTAGACCAAGAAGATTATTGTGGTGCAAGGGTTAGCAAACTAGTCTCATAGATCCATTACTACTGAATAGCGAGTTTGATCCTCACTGGATGCCCCATACTTGTGACCTTGTGTCACATCCTACCCGTGTCAAACAGATCAGGTAAAAACATTCTTTAAACAATATTCTAATCTCACAGATGTATTACTATTGAATAGCGAGTTTGATCCTCACTGAATGCCCCATACTTGCGACCTTGTGTCACACCCTATACCTGGCAGACTGGTTGGTAGATTACCTAGAGACCTAATGAGATTTATTATTAATATATAGATAAATGACTAAATTGTGCAAAACGTCTCATGTCAAATTCACTTTGTTATGATAAATAGTCCATGAAAAAATATAATACAAAATCAATTATTAACACACTATTTATTTTCACAGTCATATCAGCAGTTTTTTTTTTGTTTTTTGTTTGCCATTGTATTGGTAACCATAAAAATGCTCACAACAAGTAGGGATTCTTCTTTTTTTTTTTTTCTCTCGTTTACAGACGGAGTCCTACAATCAGATAATCGTTCAAATGCGCAGAAGATCTGTGATTATTGAAAGACACAATATCTAGAGCAGAACCAAAATGACTTCACAAAAAATATATATACATAATACATATATATTATTAAAAGCTTGACATAAATAAACTCAGTTGATCACACACACACACATATATATATATATATATATATATATATATATATACATACACACACACACACACACACACAAGGGTGTGTCAAAAAAATATTGAGATTTTTGTACTTTTTGACACGGCTTGTATTTTGAAAAAAAAAAAAAAAAAAATAACGTTCTATTCATTTTTCATTTCTATCTTGGTAAATACATCTTTAAACTTAGTACTTTTTTGACACAACTTGTATTTTATTATTATTTTTTTTAGAATACAAGGTGTGTCTAAAATGTTAAAAAAATATCTATACTTTTTTGACACATCTTGTATATATATGCATGTTTTGTTGAACTCAACAAACAATTCTTGTCTGACGAGTTTCTTTTCTATCCTTTCCAATGGTCATTTTTTTTTTATATCAGGGTGGAACTGGTGAATGAATCTACCTGAAAGTCATCCATAGAGACTGTGTTTCGACATATCCAGGTCTCCTCCTCAGTATGGCTACAATGGTAACCATTACACCACGTAGTTCCTTAGTTTAGTGTTTAGTACCCACTACATATTTCAGACCAACACTGTTCACTAATTGCCACATTGGAAATTAAGATATTAGCAAAAAAAAAAAAAAATCAATAATATACTTTCTAGATAGATTTTCTTAAGCAAGTTGAATGATCGGCCATGACCTCACGATCATACGAGACTTCTCATTGGACGAAGAAAGTCATGTGATCAGGCAACAATAGATGTTTTAGAAACGAAATATCATTGCCGTATCAGAAATTAAGATGAAAGAAATATAAGTAAAAAATCAATAATACAATTTCGGGATTTATAATTCCTCTAAGATTAATCAAGCACTAAAGTAAAAGTTAAAATATGGTTATGATTGATTGAGTGATTTTAACGGCATGCCAACTGTCTAGGGTTATTTTATGCCTTCATTGGGGGTGGAATCACATTCATTGTATGTTGAAACGAAATATCATTGCTGTATCAGAAATTAAGATGAAAGAAATATAAGTAAAAAAATCAATAATACAATTTCGGGATTTATAATTCCTCCAAGATAAATCAAGCACTTTCTTAGAAAGTAAAAGTTAAAATATTGTTATGATTGTTTGATTGAATTTAACAGCATGTTAACCCATCCAGGGTTATTTTATGCCAAGTGTTACATAATTATTGGATCCCTAATAGTTTTTTAAGGTAGTGTAGAATCATAATGGCGATTAGTGCAGCTGATGGCCTTGAGAGTGAGTGACAGCACTTGACCTCACTCTCACCTTGCTTTCCGGGGATAATCGTGAGAACCGGAAGCCCCATAGAAGGCCCTCTTCCGGTTTAAGGATATAGTAAGTTTAAGTCAGTTAGAAGTTAGAAGCCGAGCTAGCAAGATGTAAGGATCTGCGCAGATTGTCTGGTTTGGGGATTTACAAATAAAGTAACATCAACGTAAATCAAAGTCTTGTGTTTATTACCTAAAAACTAACAATGACACAGGGCTTCTGATAAAGAGAGATCCCTAACAGAAACCAGACCCGGAATCCCCATAGAAGAATAGATGACCAAGATATAGAAGAAGTAAAGAAAGGTATATAACATTATATGCTGATTTGGTACTGTGAAAACCCCAGTTTGCAACACAAGTAGTAGTTTGTGAGGGATTTTTGAATTTATTGTCATGTCTTTTTTTCCAAGGATTTTTATTGATTTTGACAGTCGGTTGTTTGAAGTTTGTTGCTAAGTGGATTGGGAATCAGTTGAAGGGAGAAGTTTATAAGGTAAAGTTAAAGTTTGTCATAAACAATTCTTTTCTATTGAACCCAGAGATGGGACCCTAACAGGTACTAACACTCTGGGTCAGAGTGGACCTGAGAACAATGGTGATGAAGGGGTGCTCCACATTCCCCAAACCTCCAGAACTGGAACCTCACCATCAGATAGAGTTTAACATCGTTTCCAGGACATGAAGACCCTCAGCCACCGCTTTCTAGCACATATATTACAAAAAAGGGTTGGGGCTTGCTATCAGGGCAATAGGTTGGGACAATCATATAGATGCTAGGGCTCAACATGACCAACTGATTGATCAGAGGGGGGGGGGCCTCTCCAACCGCCTTAAGTAAGTGGAGAGTTACAAGTCATGGACTGTTCAGCCACCAGGATTCAATCCTTAAGCATCACAAATCGCCACCCATGGCCAACAGGTGTCCCCTTTGGTGGGGGTCTTACCCCTCTGCAGAGGTGCAATCGGCGTATTCTAAAGCCCAGGACACTAAGACCCTCAGCCATCGCCTTCTAGTGCATATATGAGAAAAAGTGTTGGGGGTGTAGGGGATTATCTTCCTTTTGCTGGAAGAGTTATCTTCTCGCTGCGTTGCTGTTTGTTCCCACTAGGGGGACCTCTGGTATTTAAGCGTGTTCATTCAAACGCTGCTTCCTCTTTTAGCTGGATGCTTCTGAACGAACTGCTATGGGCTAGAATCTATCTACCCCCTTCTTGGTGGGGCTTTTGCCTCCCCCCTTACATTACTGTAAGTCCTTTATACAGCATGGACTATCCTTTAGTTCCATATCTGTAACATTTATATGTTAGGTACATTTGGGTATCTTGTTTATACCTAAATATTGTATATGTATTTACATGTTCTATTCTCCTGTACATTATGTATCTTACCGTTTCCATGTGCTGTTATATATATTAAATGTTTTGTCTCACAACGTGTCGGAATTGTATGTTATTCAATTATCAACTTTGAATTCTACAGGGGTTTGCCTTCTGTAGATGAGATATTGCAACCTAGGTATGTGAACTGGTCTACTAATTTGAGAAGCTTAGCGTACTTTTCCTAAAATTCTGAATAAAATTTTATCATTCCTGATATAAAACTGACATTTTTTTTTTTATTCTAAAAAACTGACTATTTCTCTGAATTTTTGAGATGAGGCTTGTTAATTAGTATTATTAAGATTATTCGGACTATTGACCTCATCTTCATTGTTATTAGTACAATGTTTCAGCTTTCTTCAGTTATTTCTTGTTGGACTCCCGATTACGACAAGAAGGCTTCCCCAGAGTTCAAAAAAGAAGGCTTCCCCCAGAGTTCAAAAAAGAAGGCTTCCCCCAGAGTTCAAAAAAGAAGAGTTCAAAAAGAAGGCTCCCCCAGAGTTCAAAAAGAAGGCTTCCCCAGAGTTCAAAAAGAAGGCTTCCCCAGAGTTCAAAAAGAAGGCTTCCCCAGAGTTCAAAAAGAAATACCTGATGATGGCCGGAAGGTACATCACCCAAAACGTTGTACAGATAACAGTAAAGTCCAAATAATCCTAATAATACTGATTTTAACTAATCTATCAAAATGAGTCATTTTAATTATCAAACAAATTATCTATTTCATATTAGAGAAAGTTAATTTGTGATAGCAAAGAAGGTGTGGAATTGACTTATGGGAAATATGTTAATAAAATAAAACCAAAAACAAAATTATTAGAAAGAGACAATCAGTAAATAGTAAGTGAATATGCAATTTTCCATCTAAAAAGAATAAATCCATAATTAATATTTCAAGAAACATTTTTTTTTTTTTTTAAATTTAAAACCAGGAGTGATAAAATTCAAAATACTTTTCTTTTTTTTTTTTCATTAAACAGCTTTCTATAAATAAATGTTTGTAAAAAAAATAAATAAAAAAATACCATTTTTCTTTGGCTGGTAACCACCAATAACAAATAGGTATGAGTTAAGATACTATCTCTATTAATAATGGAGATTCGGTCTCCATTTGTCTGTAACCGAAACTATGTCACTGCTTATGCCACAGTAATTCATAATACTTTTTTTTTTCATTAAACAGCTTTCTATAAATAGATGTTTGTAAAAAAAAAAAAAAATTCCAGTTTTCTTTAGCTGGTAACCGCCAATTTCCAATAGGTATGAGTTAACTCTTAAAGTCCTATACCACGTCATTCCACCCGGCTGGAAGTCACATTCGTTTTAACTAATCAGCCCCAAACAATAGACTTTGTTTAAATGTAAAATTAAATGTATGTAGAAATCTTTGATTTAAGGGAAATAATAGGTAACTTTAGATGCAAAAGTCATTTTTAGCCATTTTTTTTATATATCCTTATAGGAAAAGGGCTCTGGACTTAGAAAAATCTCAACAGGATGTTAAGACTGTCACTGCTTATGCCACAGTACCAAATATTGTCAATACATAGAATAAAGAACAACCCTGTAATCAGTTTTTAAAATTATTTTTTTTCTCTTGCCCATTTTTTTTTTAGTAAGAAGAGGTTAGCTAAAACGTTTACAAATAAATACCTAGGATTTTGTGTAAAATTTATGTGCAAAATATTCAAAATGATTATCTAATTAATAAATGCCCTCAACATTTTATTTGGGGAGGACAGAACTAAGTTTCCATTTCAAATTGTTTTTGTTTTTTTAAAATCCTTTAATAAATTTGACGATTTTATTTACCTATGATAAAATTCAAATTATAATTGTTTTTATTATGTTCTATTTTTTTGTTCATCAAACAACATTCTATAAATAGATGTTTGTAAAAAAAGTTTTTTTTTAAATACCAGTTTTCTTTTGGCTGGTAACTTCATTGATATTATTTCCTTAGTAACCATAGTAACAGGGAGTGAATCTTCTCCACAGCCAATATTTACATAGTTACAGCTACTAAAAATTTCAAACAAAAAGTTAAATCTTGGAATATCTCCACTTACAAGATTGGGGATTTTTTTTTTATCATTAGAAACATTTCTTAGTGTCATGGCAACTATCTTTCTTTTTTTTCTTTTTTTTCTTTTTGACCATAGATATTAATCATCAACACATATTGACAGTTTATCTTAGTTGTGGCACAAGGCCAGAAGTATGGAGCACTTGAAAGTTGTTTAAAACAGCATCTAGCCTAAGTAAGGGCCAATGTGGAGTGTTGTATATCATGGAGTGCTCAGCCACCAGGGTTCCATCCTTAAGCATCACGGGTTGCCACCCACAGCCAATAGGTGCCCCCATTGGGGGGGGGGGTGATTTACCCCTATGCTGAAGTGTAGTCAATGTATTCTATATTCCCAGCTAACAGGGCTGTTATTTACTAAGCTTAATTTAGTTGTGGCACAAGGCCAGAAGTATGGAGCACTTGAAAGTTGTTTAAAACTAATGCTTGTTACAAGTTTATTTTTCTACTTATCTATAATTTATAAGTGACTAGAAGTGGCTACCCGGCGTCACCTGGATAGAAGGGGGGGAGCAAAAAAGTTAGTCTTGTAGGTCCAACTATATTTAACAAGACAGAAATGAACAATGAATGAAACATTAAGTTTCTTCAAGATAACCCCATTGGCATTTAACATGCTTGCTCCAGTGAGCTTCTAATTGGTCAAAGCACCAATAAAAGTTCTCTTTTAATATTCTCACTGAAGCTGTATTTACCAAGACAAAAATGAACATTGAATGAAATGAAGTTTCATCAAAATAATCCAATTGGCATTTAACACACTTACTCCAGTGAGCTTTCCATTGGCCAAAGCACCACTGAAACTTCTCTTTAATATCCTCACTGAAGCTGTATTTACTAAGATAAAAATGAATAATGAATGAAACATGAAGTTTCTTCAAAATAATCCCATTGGCATTTAACACACTTGCTCCAGTGAGTTTTCAATTGGTCAAAGCACCTCTGAAAACCTTTGATATAGTGTTAAGCTTTACAACCATATTTATTTTAATGTCTTCCATGTGCTCAAAATCTTATAATTGGGATAAATGGAAGTGCATGGTGTAATGGTTAAAGTTGTAGGAAATGGACTAGTAGATCAGAGTTCAAATCCTAGACAAAGTTGCAATTCACATAGCACTAATACTCTTGGGAAAGGTATGAATCCAACTACTATGAGCAAATAGCAGGACAGACTGGGCTCTTTAACCTTAGCTAGGCAACCAGTCTAGGAAACGGAAAACTCTGAATTCAAACCTGTTAAACTCAGCTTAAGAAATTGATCGGGTGTCACATCCTGCTCATGCGGAGGGGTTGGTAAATATATATATATATATATATAAAAAGCAAAGCAGCCAATATAACTGAAACTTTGACGAATGATTGTACAAAGACTGAAGTTTAAGTCCAACAAGTTTCTTGAAATTTTATAGACATTGATAAGATTAAATAAAATTTATTTGGGTTCTGTTTTTTGGGGTCACCCTGAATATATACATGGGATAAACTTTCAGTTTAGGAAATAAGAAAAAGTGGTTAAATCCTACTTAACGGGCCTAAATTCCACCATCATATGTCATCCGCCAAAAGAAAAGAAAAAAAACAAAAAATCAGGGAATTAACCGAATTTAATGAAATTTTTAGTGTTGATATATTAATGAATAAAAGATATAATGCACCAGTTATTTTATTTAAAAACCATTTACATTTTTTCAGGTCAGTTAATTTGATTCACATACCTTTGAGGTGTAACACAGATTCTCAAAGATACGTGGTTCAAAGTTAACGGACCTGAAAAAATGTAAGTTTTTCAATAAAATAACTGGTGCATTATATATTTTATTTATTAATATATCAACACTGAAAATTTCATTAAATTTGGTTAATTCCCTGATTTTTGGTTTGTTTGTTTTTTTCTTTCAGCTGGGTGACATACGATGGTGGAATTTAGGTCCGTTAAATTCGATTTCACCAAACTCTCAGTTTAGTAAATAAGAAAAAGTTGCATGGAGTACACACACACACACACACACACACACACGTCATAAGGGATTAAAATCCTATAAAGGCCCAAAATTTCTTGTGAAAAAGGAGCCACTTAGTGTGAGCCAATTAGTATAATGCATTCATCCAAATAATCATGTGTGAATAATTAGTTTATCAAAATTTATTGGGTAGGGAAAAAGGGGGACATACATTGTAGGTCTGACCTACAGTGCTGAACATACGGATTTTGGCGCCATACATACATACATACATAGAGTCAGACATATATGTATACACGCAAACATTCACACACAGATGCAGACATTTACACATACATACACACAGACATTTACACATACATACACACAGACACATTGATTTACACAGTATTTTTTAATCATTTTTATTCATTTTTTCTTTAATATATCATTGATTTATATGCTTATTATATTTCTCATGTAACTTTTTTCTTATGGAAAATGAGGGGTAAAATGTTTTTTTAAACCTCTTCTTGGATAAAAATAGGTTGTGGATTTTATTGAACTTAGGGCCAATTTTCATATAGAAAAGGATCTGTGCTTGGTTGTACAAACAAAGATACAGAATCTTTATATATATATATATATTTATTACACACACACACACACACACCGTATATATATATATATATATATATATATATATATATATGTATGTGTGTCTGAATGTTTGCATGTGTAAATAAATGTGTGTGTGTAATGGAGGCGCGTGGGCTAGTGGTTAGAGTCGTGGGAAATGGACTCGTCAATTCGAGTTCAATTCCTAGACGAAGCTGTTGGCATTTCACATAGCGCTAATATCCTTGGGAAAGGTATGAATCCATATATTCTCCCTCCAGCTATGGGTTAAATAGTAGGGCAGACTGGGCCCTTCAGCCTTGGGTAACCAGTCTAGGAGAGGGATAACTCTGAATTCAAAATTCCTGAGGTCAGTCATTGATTAGGTTTGTGGCAACCCTTGATGCACCAATTCTTTCCTATCGACTGTGCCCAAAAAGTGTGGATGGTCCAACACAAGTCTTCACCACTATAAACATATCACTGTGTGGATGTTCATTGTATATATGAACCCTCATGCATCGAAAATTGACGAGCGAGTCCATTATATATATATATTATATATATATATATATATATATATATATATAGGGTCAGTTTAGCTCAGTTGCTAGAACGTTCAACAAGGAACCACAAGGTTCCAGGTTCAATACCAGCTCTCGCCGACTCAGCGTATTAGTAGACTCCCTCTCTGTCTGGCTGATACTGACTTTGGGTCACCCAGACTTATCTTTACATATATAAAGGGCAGTTGGTGTGTATGCATGTATGTATATCCGGATGAAACTATGAAAATAAAACAATTAACAACAAAGTATATATACATATATATATAATACGCATTACATATATATATAGTTCTTGCTTCTTGTGCAAAAATGATGAAGATTTGATTTATATTCAACGATATTTAAAAATTAAAATATACATAGAAATAGCTTTGAAATTCTAATTAAAAATGTCCAGCATTTGTAAATCTCAAAAGTAAACAAATCATTACGCCAGGGTTTTCCCTCCTCTACCCGGGCTACACACACACACCAACATAATTTTGGTATTTAGATTGAGATTCTGAAAATAACCCTGATTGTATAAGTAACTTAGAATAAGTGAAATAACAGAAAAATTAAATTACCATTCAACAAGAAAACTACAGAACAGAACTTTTATTTATTGATATTTTTATCTACTAAGTTAAATAGTATTTTTATGGACGTTTTAAATGATACCGTTTTTAATATTAGGATTCTAAAGATAGTAATAGCTACCAAAGTTACTTTTAGGTTTTTTTTATTTATTTACATCATATGAAAAGGCCGGGTTAGCTCAGTCGGTAGAGTGTTCGGCTAGAAACCACAAGGTTCCTCGTTCAATACCTGCCCTCACCAACTCAGCGTATGAGTAGCACAGGGATCTGTGCGGTAAAGTAAGGAGCTGATGGTAGGTGTGGCACTCCACCTCAGACGCTAAAATAATTTCCTTGGTCTAGCGCTAGTGAAAAGGGGATAGACTCCCTCGCTGACTGCCTGATACCGACATAAGCCGCCCCGATGACTTTTACTTACATCATATAACTAAATGCCCTGGACATGGTAATTGCATTTCACTTTATTTCCAATAATGTAGGAAACACAGATGGGTGCCTCGGAGAGTGTAATGGTTAGGAAGCTAGATTAGCAGAACATTGCTAGTGAGTTAGATTCTCACTGGGTGCCCCATACTTCTGGCCTTGTACCACTACTAAGCTAAGCTTAGTAAATAATATAGGAAACATAGATGGGGGCCTCGGTAGTGTAATGTTTAACAAACTAGATTAGCAGACCATTATTAGTGAGTTCGATTCTCACTGGGTGCCCCATACTTCTAGACAACACTAAAGTTAACTGAAAAAAAAATATTAGTAAAATGTTAATTTCTATTTTTTTTCTTTCTTTTTTTTTTAATTTTGTTTTCGAACACTTCCCAATTCTCTGTATTCTTAACTTTTTAATTTCTAATATCAAATATCTTGCCCGGTTGACGGCCGTTCTTCTGTATACTGAAAAGTATTTTTATACTTTTTCTATTAGTATCCTTATTATTATTTTATTTTGTATTCAAAATAATAATGAATAGAATACATTGAGTACAAGGTCATCTTTTTGGCCGAAACACGTGTCAGCACTTCATTAACAACTTTTATCCATTCAACATTTTCTTTCCTTTATTTAAGCATTTTTTCAACATATTGTCGGATTCACTTCCATTTTTTCAACTTATACACACACACACACACACACACATATATAATGGGGTTGGGTTGGGCGGTGCAGAACATTTTTTTTTTTTTATCTGAGAAGTTGACAGATGTTAAGAAAGATTTTGTTTAAAGAAGTTTTAACTTTTTATTCATTCTGTAGATAAATAAACTTTTAAATTAAAACATATTTAAATGTATTTATTAGTTTCATTGATTATAATTATTTTAACTATCAAAAAAAAAAAAAAAAAAAAAAAAAAGCTGTAAAATAAAATTTTTGAAAGATATTGCCTGAGGGGTTGGGAGTTAATTCAATTCAATATCAGAGTTTGTAGTATAAATAAGTAAAATCATCAAATTTATTAAAGGAGTAAAAAATAAAACAATTTTAAATGAAAACTTAGTTCTGATAACTTTAAATATATATTAGAATAAAACAAATTATACATAAAGGGGCTGGGTTAGCTCAGTCGGTAGAGCGTTGGGCTAGAAACCACAAGGTTCCTAGTTCGATAACGGTCCTCGCCAACTCGGCGTATGAGTAGCATAGGGATCTGTGTGGTAAAGTAAAGAGCTGATGGTAGGTGTGGCGCCTCACCCCAGACGCTAAAAACAATCTCCTGAGTCTAGTGCTATTGAAAAGGGGATAGACTCCCTCGCTGACTGGCTGATACCGACTTTAGGCCGCCCCGACGACTTTACTGACTTATACATAAATATATAATAATGGGGATGTATTTATTAAAACTTGTTTTAAAAACAATAAGGACTGTCTAACATTGCTCAAATTTTGAGTGTATTTATTATATGTTATGATGATTTTTGGGCAATGTGACATAAGCAGTGACATAGTTTTGGTTACAGACAAATAGAGAGGGGATCTCCATTATTAATAGATTTATTGCAAATAGACAAGGCAGAGTATTCATTGTTAGCTTTACTTCATTTTTACATTTGGGTAAATTTATTTGGGTAATAATTGATCTTTTAAAACATTAAGAATGTAAATGTCCAATTGAACACATGGCCTAGAGGATAAGGTAGTTAGGTTAAGACAGTTCTAAGTGACAGTTATCTCTGGATCCTGAGTTCAATCCTGAGCAGCGGCAGTAACATAGAAAAATAATTAACACAATTCCTACCCCAGCTATGGTTAGCGGAATGAGAACAGGATACCCCCATGGAATGAATAAAGGGTTAGGTTCAAAGTTCCATGTTGGCTCCCAATTACGAAAAGACAGTCCCGATTACAAAAAGAAGGTCCCCGAGTTCGAAAAGAAGGCCCCCGAGTTCGACAAGAAATACCTGAAGAAGGCCGGAGGGCATATCGGCCGAAATGTTGTACAAATAACAATGAAGATGAGGACAATAGTCCGAATAATGCAGATAATACTAATCATCAAGCCTCATCTCAAACATTCAGAGAAATGAAACTTACTCTTCCATCACTCTTGCCTTTCATTGTTAAATATTCTTAATTCAATTACTTACTTAAAATAGGAAGTAAAGAATAAAATTACAGTTATTTCTTCTTGTTAATGGATTTCTTTTAAGATTTATCTCAGAGATTTTTTTACTCATATTCGTCAAGATAAAACCAAACAATTAGAAATCAATAATACGAAGCACATATTTATTAAAATCAAATTTTTAATATCAATATGCAAATTAGCCTTCCAGTTCACACTGTAATCCACTATTTTGTTGTATATATAAATACAATTGCGTGTTATTAGTATGTTGATATGGTTAACAGTATTAATAATGTAAAACAATTTTATTAATAATTGAGGTTGAAATAAAATTAAACCATGGAGAATGTGACATAAATAATCAACGGAATTGTGACTTGAATAATTATATAGTTTTGGTTTCTCAAACATTTAGAGAAATATTAAGAATGTACTTTATTAGTTACCAGTCCTAGTGAACAATTGCTAGATGGCTGTTAGTTTAATATCAAACAAGAAATGAAATTTACTTCCCCCACTTATGGGTAAATAGTAGGGCAGACTGAGCACTTTAACCTTAGTATGGCAACCAGTCTAGGAGAAGGAAAATCTGAATTTAAACCAGCTGTTCTCCACTGAAAAATTGACCTCGTGTCCCAAGGATGCTAGACGGCTGTTTTTATTTTATTTTTCCAAATTAAAGAGCTGTACACGATAAATGGTTTTCATGTCAGATAATATTATTTCAATCGTTCCCTTGAAAATTTTTGATAACAAACTCAGTTTTGATAACAATAGAAATGAATGTTAAAAACTAAAGATATTGTGGGAAAATGGTTGGCAGATTTTGATCAGGATTTTTTACAACATTTTAAAAAGGGATATATATATATATATATATTATATATAGGCTCCTAACTCAGCGCATGAGTAGCACAGGGATCTGTGCGGTAAAGTAAGGAGCTGATGGTTGGTGTGGTGCTCCACCTCAGATGCAAAAACAATCTCCTTGGTTTAGCACTATGGCTGTCTGGCCAATACCAACTTTAAAACACCACGACTTTTTTTATTTTATATATATATATATATATATATATATATATTTTATAAAATGGGTACAAGAGATAACCT